>JAPWDM010000007.1:8591514-8939014 GCA_035578155.1 Brachynemurus nebulosus | reverse complement strand
GTAATACGTGTTTTAGTCAGTTTGTCACGTTTCAGCTCTCATGTCAAGTATGCAATATAATTTTTAATTACTGTTACGGGAAGCCGTACCGGTCTGTCCGCACACTAAACTGTGTAAAATCAATCGTAGTTGAGTTAACTTACTCATACAGATAAATAATTTTTGTTATCTTTACATTTTATTATGTAGTAAAGACAGTGATAGGTATACAATTTTTTTTAGGGTTCCGAAGAATTTTATATGTAATTTAGCTGATGTTTGTTTGTTGGCATATTTATCTACATCTTTGGATTTATGAATATGAAATTTTGCAAATACATGCTACAAATAGAGATCTTAATTAATAATCAAAAAAGTATTTTTTCTTAATTTTTTAAGGTACCTTTTCGTATGGGAAATTAGAGATTAAAACTATCTTAAAACTTACCCCATCGTATGAATCGGGGTATCGCTAGGAATGATTCGTAAAATAAAGGTTTTTTTTACTATTTTTAATTTTTAACCCTGCTTACGAAATGCTGAGCTTAAAACTGAATTGTTTTTTTTTTTTCTACCCAAAATTGTTAAACTGGTTATCCAAAAAGTTTGAAAAATTAAAGACACTATTAAAAACACTCAATTAAAATTATTTCAGCTAAATTGTGTCAATAACTTTCAGAGATATAAGGAACTAAATTTTCAAAAATTTAAAAGTAAAGAAAATGATCAACAATAAATGAAATATTAAGGTATGTTTCGGTATTCAAAAACATCTTTCACAATGCAAGTCCAAATCATTAAGAGAAATTTTAAAAAATGAATAAAATTTTTATTTTTTTTTAAGTAGCTATAAAAATGCTACCACATGGTGGTATGTGGTTGTATTTTTAAAATGAGGTTGAAAATTTTTTAAAATGAAGCTGAAGTCCTTTTAACAACTATTGTATTTTAAAGTTTATGTATTCTTTTAAGAGATATAAGGAAACGAATTATCACGTAATTATTGCGTAGTAACGCACGCACAAGTAACATTGTCTAATATATGATATTTATCTTTTTTTAATAAACTGTAAATAATGTACTTTGTCACATTTTATCATGAAATGTGTAAAAATCATTAATCACTAAACAACCCAGATTTAACGTGTGTCTAATACGCACTTGATGTACGTATTTAGACACTGCTCTTTTAATAATTTATTATTATATTACCCTATTTTGTATTTGTATAAACTAGTGTCCGACCGAAGGTCAGTTTGGCAGCCGAAGCCAAAGCCGAAGCCGATGTTCGGCTATCGTCGAAACCTTCGGCCGAAGCCGAAGCCGAAGCCGAAGCCGAAGCCGAAGGTGCAATTAAATTAAAAATACTTCCTGAAAATATAATAAATAGAATAATTAAATAGTCATTTTTTTTTTTTATATAAACTCATTTTTATTTTTATTTATTTATTAACACTAACACAATATTTAATAATCAAAATTAAACAATTTAATATTATAAGCTAAAAATAAAAGCTGATCGGCATTTTCTCCACGCAAATTTGCCCTACGATCGGTGTAAATTTGTCCAGCGGCACTGAATAATTGTTCACTAGCTATGCTAGTAGGGGGAGCTGACAAATATTTGATTGCTACCTTTTTTAAGTAAACATAAGGACTCGACGACCAATACTGGAAAATATCAGTGTTCCTCAGAAATAGAGGTTCTTTTAAATATTGTTCTAACTCGTCTTCAAAAGGCGAAAATTTTTCGGAATTTGCAAATTCGGTGGCCATTGATATTTTGTCGTGGCTGTCCCACAAATCATCTTTTAAAGATTTATTTTGCGAATTTACATTTGACGGTGAGGCCACAGGTTCGTCGGTTATTTTATCAAGGGATTTTGGAAAACTTTCTCGTAAAAATGCCAAAATTTCAGTTCTTGTGTTTATGATTTCATCGTCAGTTAGATATTTCGTTTTAAATCGAGGGTCAATTAAAGTTGAAACGGACAAATGTAAATTATTTCTTACGTACGCAAATCTTTTATTCAGAGATTCACATAAACGACTCTTCAGCCGGCTTGTATTTTCAGTGTCCTGATCCTTTATAATAAGTTTTGAATTTAACATGGCAATCAAAGGTATGACTAATGACACTGTTGAAGAATCTGACGAAATGTCAATTGTTGCTTGATAAAAGCACCGGAGGACAGTTACTAAATTGCTCATTTGATTATATTCTTCGGCTGTTGGCACTTCTATTCCACCCCGCTCTGCCATATACAAATTAATTGCAATTTTTTGCTCAAGAAGTCTCTCCATCATTAAATAGGTGCTATTCCACCGTGTTTCGACGTCTTGTATTAAACCATGCTTGGGCAAGTCACATGTTTCTTGAAATTTATTGAGGTAACGAGTGGCTTGTTCGCTCTTTTTAAAATGTCCAACAATTTTGCGACATTTTTTTATAATTGATACAATTGTGTCGTTTTTGAAAATTGCATCATGAATCACTAACTGCAAGGTGTGAGCGACACATCCAATAGAAACAAAATTTCCACAACGCATAGCCGCGTGCATATTGGCAGCATTATCGCGAATAGCCATATGAATTTTCCCATTTATATTATATTCTGCAATAATTTCATTTAGTTTTTTTGCAATATATTCCCCTGTGTGATCTGCATTCATGACACTAGCTGCTAATATAACTTTTTGTCTTTTAGAACCGTCAATGAAATGTGCCGTAAAACTCAATAACGAACATGTTTTCGTTGGATTACTCCAAATATCTGTCGTAAAACTGATCCATTCAGCCTTTTCAATAAGTCCAATCACTTTTTTCTTTACTTTTTCGTAGGTAGCTGGCATTAAAGACGTTCTGCAAAATTTTTCAGATTTAACTCTGTACCTCGACGGAGCCTCAGGATCAGTAAAATTAAGCCTTTGAAAAGCTTCGCCTTCAACGATATTGTAAGGCAGCATGTCAACAATGATAAGATCCATAATCGATTTATCGATTCGTAACGAAATAGGGTGATCAGCGGGCCACTGTGGTGCTGTTTTCTTTTCGATAATCTCCAGTAAAGTAGATTGTTTAATTTCTTTTTTGGCATCATGTGGCGAACTCATGTTCTCGGTTTTTCTAACTTTGTTCAAACTGTGACGCTTCTCTTCTGTTTCATAATAAATTCCCCATTCATGTTGATGAAGTTTTTCCAAATGGTTTTTTATATTTGTTATCGTCTGTTTTTTTGGTACAGAACTGCCGAGAGACAACGATTTATGGCATAGTTTGCAAATTGCTTTGGAGTCATTTTTAGTAAAATATTCCCAAATGGGATTGTGTCTCAATGATGATGACATTTTATAAGTTATAATATCTGAAACAATGAAACCAATACATATCATAAATGAGTGAACGACATTATTTACGATTACGATTCACGAAAATAAAACTAACCAACTTGACAAAATGCACAAATTTTTAAGATATATTTTTTATTTTTTTAAAAAAAGAGGACAACCAAATCATCTCATAACTTCCGAGTTATTTGTATATGGTATTTTTCAAAAAACGAGAAAAATGCCTTGGAAAACTTACCTCTGATTTTTGTGCTATAAACAGCTGTTGTAAATATTATTGCACTTTATCACAACACTTCTCACAGAATTGAAAATTATTTTATTATGTACTAAGACACTTTTTAACGAATTAAATATGTAACTTTAAAAACAAAAGTAAAAAATTATCCTAGTTTTCGATTTTGCTCTCACGTCAATAAGAAGACAGTAAGAAATAAGAATTTTATTTTGAAAACAAAATATTTATATTGAATTTATTACATAATATTGAGGCCCTAGTTTGGCACAGCAGGAATCATTTTTACTAAAATGAAAGAAACAAACGTTTTGTTGGGAATTCCAAAAAATTTTATAATTATGTTGGAAGGATATTTTAAATTGTTACGTAGGTTTACGTAACAATAAACTTTAAAAATTGCAATAAAGCAATAAAGTTACCGTCATTCTTTTTCTCAACAAAAAAGCCGCTTAGATGGAAATTCCAAAAATTTTTATGGAACTGTAATTCCTTTAAAAGGATATTTTAAATTATTAGGTATATAGGTTCAGGTAACAATAAACAAAAACTTTCAAAATACAGAATTATAAACGTAATTTAGGGTAAAATAAGAATAAATAAAATTACATTATGTAAAAAGATGCCACCTTCGGCTTCGGCCAGACCTTCGGCTTCTTTTTGGCCGAAGCCGAATGTGTGGCCGAAGGCGCGTTAAGTGGCCGAAGGTGGCCGAAGCCGAAGCCGAAGCCGAAGCTTCGGTCGGACACTAGTATAAACATGTTCTTTTATTTGTTATTGAGTTTATGTGTTTCTAAAGGTATAGATACACCGAGCACGGAAACTGTTCGTAAATGTTTGCGAACAAAATTTTTTGGTGGAGACGATCGCCACGAATGTTTGCAATTGTTTGCTAATATTTGTCAGTGTTTCGACCAAAGTCGGTACATCGAAGGGAATTCGTTGTTTGGTCCGTTTTGTGTTTTTTTTGTTTTATGTTACTTTGTTGTTAATATAACAGCATAGTTTTGTGTTTGAAAAAGGATTATTGTAATTTTAAATTAATAAACGAGTAAAAAAAATGGATTGAGATAATGAAAAGTTGCTGCAATTAATCAAGTTTTATAAATCAAAACCAGAAATATAGCAAACTAACAATAGATTTTATTATAATAAAATTAAAGGACAGGAAGCGCGGAATTTTCTACTCTCGCCGAACGGGAACTCTCAGAAGTGAAAAGGCCAAAGAAGAAGGCTGAGCCTACTTCGGGAATTATTTTGTTAATTAATTGCGTAGAAATTCGAAAAAGATACATAAGGCTTTTGTAAGAATCTCTTGTAGCTAAAACACATTATCGCTAGTCTAACGTCGATGGGTATACAGTCTATGTAGTTAATATCCCGTTTAAAAAATTTTGGGCTAATTTGGGAAATTAAAAATTCTAAATCTTTCGATGACATACGGTAAAAATTTTGAAATAATTCACTCCTAAGTTCTGCTTTTAAGTCTGTTAATAACTGTATAGAACTTCTTATTTTTAAAAAATTAGATATCCAAAATTTATGATTTCTTTTTTCTTTTTTGATGAGAGATTATTACGAACGACAAAGTGCTAACAAGAAGTTCTTTACTTGGAGACATTTTTTAAATGTGATATACATATGTATTTATTTAGAGATATAAAAATACGTTTGTAATTGTTTATTCAGTGGAGACAGTATGTTGGCAAACAGTTAAAAACAATTGCAAACAATAAATTAGAAACATTTGAAGTAAATGTTTTTTTGGTGTATCCGCACCTTAAGGATTAACAATTTTAAAAATATTATGGTATACATACACAATTACACATCACTAAAAAATACCACCACAAAAACTAAAAAATAGTGATTGAGCAATGCGTTCCCTTAGGTTGCAAACAAACCAATATAATGTAGTTAATCTAAGATGCTGTCAACTGCTACATGCAGTACAATCAAAAATCATATGAAAGTTTATCCACCACGTGCCGTGTAGTTAAATTTTCTTTTCTTTAATAAAAATTTTAATACATATTAATAAAATTAAACGACCCAACCGATAACTAATCAAACTTGTGTTTTTAAATTAAGCATTAAAATAAAATTCAACTTCAAATGTAATTTGTTAAAATTCATGCAATAAAAACGAAATTAAGTTAGTTCTGAAATAGTTCTGACTGAATTAGGTATTCGTTTTAATTCTGTCAAAGTGAATCTCAGATTGGAAACTATGTATATGTATGTGTATCCTATGTATGTATATGTGAAATTAGTTATTTTCTCTTCTGTTGATAATTAAAAGAAAAATGTTTTTGATTTTTGAAAAGTTACTTTGTAAAGTCATTGACGTTGTAGGATGCCAAATAAAACCTGACTAAAGTTGTTAAAACAGTGTACCAATTGGCCATTTCGTTATAATTTTTCGTGATTTCATCGTGTTAAATTTGTATTGTGTAATGCAACAATATTTTTATACTGTTGAAGTTGTTTTTTGTAATAATCGTAATGTTCTGTGATATCAGAAACCACAAAAGTGGGAAAATTAAATTAATATTTCATAAACATTTTAATCGGAATTTGTGAAAAATTGTGTTAACTTTTCTCTGAACAATATGGTACAAATTAATCAAATAGATAGTAAATACGTACGGATGTTTACACAACATGATTAAAAAACAATATCTATTTTTAATTTTTTTTTATTTATATTCTAAAAAATTTTCTATTATACAGGGTGTAAATAACTGTAGTTTAGTCAGAGCCGTATTCAGTGAAATTTATATGAAACGATGAGCTGGCTGAGATGCGATTTTTTCAAATAGCGAATTCTGAAAAAATTCTTATGTCTCTGGCAATTATACAGCGAGATAAACCACCTGTCAAGCGGACGAAACTTATTTACTTTACACCCTGTATATATATATATATATATATATATATATATATATATATATATATATATATATATATATATATATATATATGTATGTATGTATGTATAGGTTTATGTATGTATATATGTATCAGCACGATAGCTCTTCAGGAAAAACTGCTAGCTTTACGAAATCTTGGATGAGTTCTTCAGCCAAGCACGTCGGGTGCCAGGAACATGGTTTTTGTTCTTGCAATAAATTAGTTTTTTGCAGCTTGTTTTGGGACAAGCAGGCGGAGGTAGATTTTTAAAAATTGTTAAATTTTAATCATTTGGTTAAAAAACAAATATGCTAAAAAGAGTCGAAATATACGTTTACAATTTAAAATGTATTTTACCTCTTTTTTTAATATTTTATATTTACCAATTATCTGTAAAAAAAAACCTAACTACAACACTTCAAATAAGGGTAGTGTAATATAATTTAGTATGTAGTTGGTAGTATCAGTAGTATATTTGTCTTTTTTTATTAGATATTTTTATGGTTAACTTTCAAATAAATATTGATTACTTTGTGGTAGGATTATCAATAACTATAAAAAAAAGAAATTACACAATAATTTTGATTACTTTAATTTTAAATAAAAAATTATTTTATAAAGTATTATATTATAAAAAAAAATTATGGTATTTACAGTAAAATTAAATAAATTTGAAAAACTTAATTATAGTTATTTATTTCCCACACTGACTAAGCTTACAAACTATAGAGGTAACTCTGAACGACTGTATCTCAACTAATTTTTATCAAAAATTAGTCTGCTTTCTTTTTTGTGAACCAATGCCTATACGTAAATCCACTCAGAAGAAAGTTATATATAAAAACTCAAAAAAAAAGACAAAAAGTTGAATTTAAAAAAAAAAAGTTTTTTATGACTTATTTTGTTGAGAAAAAAGTTTGAGTTTATAAAGTGCCATTTCGATAAGAAAAATTCTCTACAAAAAATCTAATCATGTTTATTTATGAAAAATGCCTAGTTTTTGTGTTATAGTTAAAAAACTTAAGAGCCGATAAATTTACGCCATTCGTAAAAGCCTAAGCCTACATTTAATAGCACTTGGTGGATTTATCATCTTTCGGGTACAACAATAAAACACTTGTAACGAATCACTTGTAATCGGTATGAAACAATGAAACACTTGTAACGAATTAGTTCCTTATTCAATTACATACATTGTCAATAGCCTATTATACGAAAAGAAAAAATAAAATAAAATAAATAAAAATTAGTCCTGAATTTTAAGTTTTTGTGTATCTCGTGGGTCTAATATTTCTGGCAATAATTTGGAGTCATAAAAATAAACAAGGTTGTTTTGTCCTGCCTCTATTTAGTATAGGGACAAAAGTTAATTTCATATTTTTTTACCTTGGCGTTAAAATATATATATTTAACGCAAGCAATACAGATGGCTGAGAGAGAATGTATTACGCATATATATTCCTTTCCTTGTCACTCAAACAGATACGATTTTGTGTACTAAATTTTCGTCAAGTATCTCAAGTCACTCCCGCTATACCATGTATTCAGTATGCCTAGTAAGGCCGCCTGTATTCCATACTCTATATGTACCAACATAAAGCCTACTACTACTACATACGAACCAATATGACTAGATTGTTAATAAGTTTTCAACTGATTGAAAAAAATTAAAATTTAAGGCAATTGTATGATCGAAGCCATTCAATCAAATCAGGTCGCCTGCAACACGATTGTTTAATTTTATAACTTATTCTTAGTTAACTATATTATAATTTAATATAAAAACTGATTAGTTGAATATGACATTTTAATTTGGTTAACTGAAAAAAATAAATAATTAAATAAAAATAAGAATATTCTATATGATTCTATTCAATGAGCTGGTAATGGTAGCTATTACTCACGAAGATGAAATTGCGATACGACCCGAGTTTACGAAGCCAGTGTCGTGAGTGTTCATCTGAGTAAGCAATAGCCATTGCAAACGAGTAAAAGAAATATAACCTCTCCTGTCCACAAAAAAATAATTGTTTAAATTTTTTAATTTTTTTTTATCAACTTATAGCTATGGTACAATGGCTAAAATAGCAATTTTACCAGTTTCTTACTATGACCTACTAGACTAAGTTCCGACCTTTTTTTTTGGCTACTCTATCAGATGATTCTTTGGAAGTAATCTAAATTAATCGCAAATATACCCTAAATTATCAACCCCTAGACTGACTTTGCGAATTCCGTTAAATTATATTTTTAATTAATTTTTATAAGTAGCTCAAATCAGACGGTTTTTTGAAAATTACACATTTTGTAGAAAATAGTGCATATTTAAAAAAAAAATGGTCTACCTCTCAAATTTGAATTTTATTGGCCCGGCAGACCTCCTTAAGTTTATTAATTATCCTTATGAGATCTAGCTTACAAGATGATTCTTTGATTCTTTTTAAAATAATAATTTAGGATCGGCCTTATCTAGAAAATAATGACGAGTACGGCAGACTTAATTTTAAATATGTATATATGCGTGCACTTGAGAACAATACATATCTCGATGCAGAAAATGTCTTTTATGAACATATAATTTGTCTTTGAAGATATATGATGCTTGTATTTAACATAAAGATTAAATTCAATATATTATTCACTTTAATATTTTTTATGATAATATTAATAATACTCGAAAATTTTAAGAGAATAACATTAATTACATTGATTTTTTATTTGACCATTTTACCCTTATATAAAATATAATTCTGTATTTTATTTAGGTTTAAAATGGTCAGCTAAAAAGTCGATGTAATAGATGTAGTATATGGTAATAACTATTATATTTAAAAAAAAATGTTTTAGTTTTTATGAATTATAAGAAATACTAATATTATTAATATGAACAGTAACACTAATAATGAAGGAAAAGTTCTCAAAAGTGCCGACAGTATTATAATTCCAAATTGAGAAAATGTTAATAATAATAAACATTTAGTGAAAAAAATCAGTTCTGAAATCATCAAAATGACAATTCGCCTGTAGTCTTTCAATCACATTTAGATATCTTAAAAATATCGAAGATGTTGTGAAAAATTCAACTTCCGTGATGGGGCTCCGCTGTTTACGGCGTTTTTAAAAAAATGTTTTAACAAGGCCGACACAGTGCCAATATACATAAACAATCCAACCATACAGAAGATATAACTTTGTTATACTGCGTTATATCTGTTCTATGTTCTCAGTTACATTTAACCCACCGATTATTACTTTTTCCAGCAGGAACTAAAATGCTTAAGTAGAATTTATTATCATATAATAACGATTGTAAATTATAAATAAAAATTCATTTTAGCGAATTTCCAGAATGGAAGCTCGCTATTACAGCCACTGTCATGACGCGACTTGAACCCGGGACCATGGCAGAAATTTGTTTTGAGGTCCCTAGAAACCGAAAATAATATTCACCAAAATTTATATATATATATATATATATATATATATATATATATATATATATATATATATATTATGTATATATATATATATATATATATATATATATATATATATATATATGTGTCCGCACGATAACTCTCGAACGAAATGTCCTAGGTTTACGAAATTTGGTGAAAATGTTGGAAATCCCAAACCGTTGGACAAGTTCGTTAGCCAGACACGTCACACAGTTTCGACACAGTTTTTTGCCAAAATTTCCACTTATTCAAAAATTTTTGTGAAATTTTTTTACACCATTTAAAAGAGGAGAAAAAATTACATAAAAAAGGTCCTTAAATTATTTTTCTATGTCAACTAGTTTCCGAGAAAAACTATGTTGTTTAGACTGTGATACTTTTATCGTAAAAAGTGTGAAGCTATTCACAATCTAAGCACATATTCGATACAATATGTATCGTACACATAATATACGAGGTGGCCCATTTGGATGTATACATACGATTTACATGTTAATTTTTAACATTGGATTCCTATAAGGAAAAAGTTATGTCACAACAGTGCTTTGAATAAACTAATAATACTAATTTAATATTATAACTACTACTGTTACTATCGCTTTAACAACAATCGTGCAGTAAAGTAAAGAAATGAATGTCGCAATTTCCAAGCAATTCACTTTTACATAATAAATATTTGTGTCATCTGCTGTAAATTCAAAAAGGCATTTTTGTATTTTCTTGAAAATAAATATTAAAATAATAATACCCCTGTCGCAGCATCCTGCATAACATAGTGAATTTCCATTTACAAAAGTACGTTTTTCTCGGAAACTAGTTGATATAGAGTAATTGTAAATAAAAAATACCCCTGTCGCAGTATCCTGCATAACATAGCGAATTTCCGTTTACAAAAGTTTGTTTGTCTGACATTAATTAATAAAATACGCCAGAAAGACCAATTCCTTAGTAAAATTATATAATTTGTTATATGTAAATTTCAGCAAGGTGTTCAGCAAGGTAAGTTTGAGGTTAAAAGATAATATTTACTTGACTAATACCACTTTATTTAAAGTTTTTAAATATCTGTGACATGTTTCGGACCCATATGGCCATTAACTAACAGTCGTTAATGGCCATATGGGTCCGAAACATGTCACAGATATTTAAAAACTTTAAAAAAAGTGGTATTAGCCAAGTAAAAATTGTCTTTTAATTTTAAAATGGAATACCATAAAGTAACGCTCAAATCTATCAAATATACCTAAGTTTGAGGTTTTTTACAGCCATTTCAAAAAATTTTTAAAAATAGAATTTAACAAAAATTCAAAGGTCTGTCGAATATTTTCTATTGTCGGCATTAGTTACTATCGATTTAGCTCTTTTAATTTGAGGTATTTTATCAGATATGATTTTTTGCTATCGGAGCTTGGACTATTACAGACATCTGAATTCATAAACATTGTAGATATCTGTCATCAGCTAAGAATATATGCATGTACATTTTGTATATTCTCAACATTATGTATACATATGTATGTATATTATATACACATATACATGCAATATACATGTATATTGTGTATGTCTGCGCTAGTAAGTACACCTACCAGATACCAACGTTTATGAGGGCTCCAAATAAAAATATCCAAACTTACTTATCTTAAATTTTGTATGTGCATTCTATAAGATGGATCTCAATTAATAAATAATAAAATACCCCTATCGCAGCATCCTGCATAACATAGCGAATTTCCATTTACAAAAGTACGTTTTTCTCGGAAACTAGTTGATATATAGTAATTGTAAATAAAAAAAAACCTTCTTTATGTGAATTTTCCGCCTCATTCCGCCAAATCTTTTTCACAAAAATGTCCAAAACACCGTAAACGTTTTCACGAAATTTCTTAAAAATAAGATGTTTCGTTCTTGAGTTATCGTGCGGACAGTTAGTAAACATATATATAAATGTGCCGCACGATAACTCAAGAACGACACATCTTATTTTTAAGAAATTTCATGAAAACGTTTACGGTGTTTTAGACATTTTTCGTGAAAAAAATTTGGCGGAATGAGGCGGAAAAATCACATAAAGAAGGTTTTTTTATTTACAATTACTCTATATCAACTAGTTTCCGAGAAAAACGTACATTTGTAATTGGAAATTCGCTATGTTATGCAGGATGCTGCGACAGGGGTATTTATAATGTTATGTGTGTAAATTACATATGAATTAAAACATGCTGTATTAAGCATATTAACGAAAATACAAAGAGGCCATCTTCTTGTTTTTCTATTACAACTTATGTTACTAATCATTTGGTCAAATATATCGACACCAAATTTTGTAGCATTGTAAGTTAAAACAATTTCTGGCTTGTAGTTTTTATTTGCATTTATTGAACCGGTTTCATGCATACTAGAAAGTAACATTACTATTTTATTTGATTTTGGTTTATAGGACAAAAAGAGTCAGCCTATCAGAAAATCCAAAAATTGATGTTCCAGTTTTTCTTTCTTTATTGATAACCGTAAATTCCGGAGGTATTTCTTTTTTATTTTTTTTAAAGTTCCAACTATTGTGAGTTTGTATTGATCTTCTAATAACTTTTCTGCTAATGGAATACTGGTAAACCAGTTATCCATGGTGATGTTACAATTGGATCCAAAAATAGGTTCTGCCAACTTAAATACAATAAATTCCGAAAGCGGTCGTCCATATGTATTCATACATTTCCCTAGATAGGGAATGGTATTTATTAAATATTTTGTTGCCACATCACACATACTAAAAATTTTGATTCCGTATTTAGCTGGCTTATTCGGCATAAACACTCGAAACGGGCAGTTCCCTCTAAAACCCACTAGTTGCTCATCAGTTGTTACAAAGGAACTAGGTTTATAATTGCTGCAACAATTGATAATAAACTGACTCCATATTTCTGCTATAAGAGCGAAAACATCAATTTTTTTCTTTCAACCCTTGTATTTTCATCGTCAAATCTTAAACAGTTCATTAGAAATTGAAATCGATTTTTACTGAATGTGGCTTTATAAGTGTTTCCGCAATAAGTATTGTTAAACATTATATCGGCAATTAGGTGATTATCTTTTAGTGCAGCAGACAACAGAAGAATTCCTAAAAAGGCCATTAATTCTGTTGTATTGGTTTCAGAAGTGGTAAATTTTTTTTGGGCATAATTAGAACTTCTTATTCTTATCTCTTCATTCGTATACTTCAAAATCTTTTCAATAATTGTTTCGTCGAAGAACTTTTCAAAAATTTCTTTAGGGTCAGTTAAATATTTTAAATTTTCTGCTGGTCCTGGCATTTTGTGAATGATGTTTTTAGAAACAGTTTTTTTTTTATTTACTAACTGGTGTCGTATTCCATATAAAATAATTTTTACCAAGTAATTGATCTACCTCAGGAACTGTAACATATTCTTCATATAAACTTGTTGGCAATATTTGTGTTTTATTAGTACTCGGTGAATTAGTACTTGGGTGTCCGTTTTCACGTTTCTGTTGAAAATCGGTTCATTTTCTTCATTCCGCCAAATGGATGTTAGATCATCAAGAAAACCATCTTCAAAATCTTCAACTGGCCTCCAGTCTGGATCAATTACACTATCATCCGTCGAAAAATCAATGTCAGAATCATTTTGGTATTCGAGAAGTTCCATTTCTTCATCACTATATTTTTCAGTGATGATATATTCATCATTACTACTCGTTTCTTCCATTTCTGTTATTAAATAAAAATAAAGTTTGATGTACTGCATTTATTTTATATCACAAAATAAAATGAATAAAAAAAGGTAGACAAAGGGTTAACAAGCAAAAAAATATAACAATTAGTACTAACCTTACGTAAAAATTACGCAAAATTTTTTAATCTTTTAATACTACCCACGTAAATATTACGTACACACGATCCACTTTATAAAACACCACAAAAACAACTGAGGCTTAAAATTCACATACTTGAAACACCAACTCATTTAGATGAAGTAATCATGCGCAATTCAAGATTTTCAAAAAAAACACGTTTAATTTACGTAGGTTAGCATTCCAGTGTTAAGCCATTGGTTTACCACATTCGCAACATATTCATAAAAAGTTCCCCCTTCATCCACCCACTGTCTGAAACTGTTATAATTTATTAATAGATTTGAGCGTTACTTTATGGTATCCCATATTTGTAAATAATAAACAAATATTTTGCTTCGCAAAAATACCACTTTTATTTTGAAACTGTGACAATATTGTTTCGAACCGTCAGTTCATTTTCAAACAGAATAGATATTACATTCTTTACATGCCTTATATACTAATTTTATCTACCTATACTTATTAAGGGGGAGTGGTCTGTGATGTGGAAGTGGAAAGGGTGGGAGTGATTGGAGAATCCAAAAGTCAAGAAAAATAAGATTACATTACATGTGACAAGAGGCAAACAAACACGTGGCAAAAGATTGAACTTGAAAATGACAAAAAGACAATAATACAGTGAATACAGTTTTAAACAGAAATTAAAATTTAAATAAGTTATAATATTGAAAATAAAGTTGAACTGTAAATATCGGTATAATCATTTAAAAGGTGATCGGAGCTATGTTTATTTATTTCTATTGCTTCTAGGATTGTTAACTTCTGTCCTTTGCTTGCCTCGTGTAACACAGTAATGTCCCGTTCCGGTGTGTGTCCGGTGTCTATTAAGTGCCTCGCAAAAGCAGAGTCGGACTTCTTATTTCTATATGACCTAAAATGCTCTGCTCTCCGGGTTTCAAAGCTTCTGCCAGTTTGACCGATGTAAAAACCATTACAATCTTGGCAGTTTAATTGGTAGATGCCCGATTTTTTAAGTTTATCAATTTTTGATTTATTGTTATATATTAAATTTCCTAGATTAAAGCCTGATTTAAATGCTATATTTATGTTTGATTTTGCTAGAATTTTTTTTAATTTTATCTGATATTTTACCAAAATATGTTATAGTTTTAAAGTTAGTTTTTGGTTCTGGTTTAATGGAGGGGTAAATTTCTTTTAAGATTTGTTTAAATTCTTTCTTAGCTATTAATTTATCGATTAGGTTTGAATTATATCCGTTATTATTCGCTATTATTTTAATATTATTTATTTCTTTTTTAAAATTTCCTTCCGACAAAGGTATATTAAACGCGCGGTGGATCATTGAATTATAGGTTGCCACTTTATGTTGATACGGACTTATTGAATCATTTGGAATTGTAATACTTGAGTAAGATGGAATAGTAAAACGACAATAAAACCAAAAATAACTTAGACAAAATAAAGAATCTAATTATCAATAAACTTAATAAAGAAGAATACACAATAATTGAAAACCATATAAAAAATAGTTCAAACAATTATCACAAAAAAATCAAATCAAAACAAATGAAACACATAAATAAATTATACGAAAACTACAACAAAAACATAAAATTTAATCCGAAATGGGTTATAAACAAAACCAATAAAACTATACCTAAAGACATACTACATACACTAGGATTACATCCAAATTTTAATGCAGTTACAAACAACAAAAAAGAAAAAATTAAAAACATACAAGAAACAATCAAACATTTAGAAAATAATAAAAATAAATATATAGAAGAACAATTTGATAATATTAGAAACAAAATAGACCCACTTTTAACTAACTATTTAAATAATAACACAATAAATAAATACAATAACAAACCACTACAAAAAATAATTAACAATAATTTAAAAAAGACAAAACAATTTCTTAAACAAAACCCAGACTTAATAATTACCACAGCAGATAAAGGGGGGGGGGGCAACCACAATTATTAATAAAACAGAATACACCGAAAAAATTAACGAACATCTCAATAACAAACACACCTATCTCAAAATAAATAAAAACCCATTAGAAACAATAAAAAAACAAAATCAAATCTTACACACAAAAATTATTTAAAAATAACATAACAGATAAAAAAACCAAAACATATTTACAAAATTCAGGACAAAATATTCCCAAAATTTATTTTAAACCAAAAATACATAAAGGAAACTGGCCACTTAGACCAATAGTAGCACAAATAGATACTCCAACTAACAATATATCAAAATATTTCACTAACATCCTACAAAAAAGTTTACAAAACAAATATAGTATAAAAAACTCATATGAATTTACCAAATCAATAAATAACACCAAAATAGGAAACGAATACAAACTTATATCACTTGACGTTAAGGCGTTATATACAAATATAAATATTAATTTTGCAATAGCAATCATTAAACAAAAATGGCATATTATAAAACAACACACCAACCTAGACAAAGAAAACTTTTTTGAAGGATTAAATTTAATTTTAAATAATACATATTTTCATTCTAAATTTAACAATCATTATTATTTACAATTAATTGGGGTACCGATGGGTAGCCCAATTAGTTCAGTAATTGGCGAATACGTCATGGAACACTTTTAATAGAACAAGCTATAAAAAGATTAAACAAAAAAAACATACATATCCTAAAAATATATAAGTACGTAGATGACATATTCGCTATTGCAAAGGGACAAGATTTAAAACATATTCTAAGAGAATTTAACAATACACACCCCAAACTCCAATTTACCATAGAATTAGAACAAAATAACAGATTAGAATTTTTAGATACCCTAGTCATAAAAAATAATAATGAACTAAAAACAATATGGAATACAAAAAATATCATTCTAACAGGACAATAAATTATTTTTCAAATCATAATCAAAACATAAAAGTCAACATTATCAAAAACTTTTTACACAGAGCTATTAATCTTACAAGTTCAATCTATAGACCACTAGCCATTAAAAAAGCCAAAAAAATCTTAACTGAAAACAATTACCCGAATGAACTAATAGAAAAGATAAACAAAAAAATAATACACCAAAAATATAACTCAGAAACAAAACAAAAAAAGATCAATGTGAACACCAATTTTATAACAATTCCCTACATAAATAACCGAACAAACCGAATCATACAAAAAACCATGAATAGCGAACAAAATAAAATAGTTTTCAAATGCCAAAACAAAATCAAAAATAACATATATACAAAATTAAAAAGCAAAACAGACAAATGGGACCAAACCAACACAGTTTATAAAATTGAGTGTTCAGATTGTGACAAATCGTACATAGGACAATCTAAAAACAGCCTTAAACAAAGAATTTATACCCATAAGTACCAAATAAAAACAGGAATCAATAGTACAGGACTTCAAATGCACACATATAATACAAATCACACGTTCAATTTTAATAACACAAGAATACTTGACGTTGAAGCTAACTTGAAACGTAGATTAATCTCTGAGTCAATACATATAAACACACATAACAACTGTAACATACAAACAGAAATGGAAAACCCCCAAATTAAAAAATTTTATAACACTAGCATTCAAAAAATCAGAGAAATCCTAACAAAACAAACAATCCAAAACCTTATTAATAACTAATATCAATACATACATAACATATAACAACATATGTAATAATAACATTGTACTAATGATTCGATTTCCATTCAACACCCTTTTTAATAATTTTCATAAAATACCTAACATAAAAAATAGCTGAACGCAGCCATCAATAGAACAAAGCATAATACATAAAATATATATGAACACAACCATCAATTCAATAAATCAGAACCATACCAATTGAATGGAAAGCGAATCATTAATTTAGGAAAATTATGAAATAATGTTACATTGATAAGTAAAACGATAATAATTTATTCAATTAATGAAAATGGTTACATATAACATACATTAGTATGCTGACTTCACACAATACATAATATACATTTCAAATATTCAAATTCAAAACATACGGAAACTCCAAAGAGTGACATGCGCAATAATAATAAACAGCACACAGCTAAGGTGTGGCAATACAATATCATTATACAACTGACAGTAGTAAAATAATGATTTAACCAAAAATAGTTCGTTACATTACAAAAATCACATCTTAAGTTCAATTAATTAAAAGAAAAGAAATTAAACGTAACCACGCAATTATATATAAAAAAAAAGATAAAATGTTGAATCAAAGTAATATGTACATGAGAAATCAGCAATATGGAAAAAGAAAAAAATACAATATCAAACAACATCATATACCAAACATAAAAAATTTACAAATAATACAGGTAATAATGCTTTAAAATAATAAAATACATATTATTACATGATAATTTTGTCACACACAGGTATTAATAAGGTTTTGAAACAAACATCATAATCAAACCACATGGATATGAACCATTTTCATTTTATTAATTCAGTTGAATGTAATACATGACAAAGATAAAAAAATATCGTCTTTTTTACAAAAATGTACATAATCAATAAGAACTTTTATAAAAATATACATTTTAACCAATTTAATGATTTAACTAATAAGAAATAACACTTAACTAGTCATAATTACGTAAGTATATATCTAAGTAATGTCATAACATATGATCCAAATTGTAATTATTTTTGTATTGAATTATAGCATGTACCTGATGAGCTCTTCAAATGAGCGAAATATATCGTAATGATATGCTTTTAATGTATATAAACTTTAATTAAATTACCCAACCACGGTGGAACAACTCCTAAAAATTAATAAGTGAACTTTACACAAAAAATCCACCAAACAAACACTAGAAAGTACAAACAATTGATAAAGGATTTTAAGGTACCATAAAACACCTGGCCCACAAAATGTGAAATTTGAAGTTTTTTTAAAAACAAGGTAATTTATTTGTTAGCCCGTTATTAACTTTCAGGATAATAAGAAGCTGCTGAGTGTTGTTTATTCGTATAGTAGAGACAGTTTGTAATACGAAATGCCGAAACAACCAGAACTTGTGCAAAAACACGAATAAAAATCCAGATTTTATATGAAGAAGGGAAGACTCAAATAGAAATTGCTATATTAATAAAAGTTTGACGATGTGCAGTGCAATTTACAATTAAATGTTTCGTGTAGGCTGGCTCTCACACAAACAAAATGAGAACGGGCAGAAAATGCGCTACTACTGACCGCCAGATTAGAAAACTTATCCGTGACTCACTTAAGGACCGCAAAAAAACTTCTGAGCTCACTGCAGCATTATCGGGAGACATTGGGAAATCAATTAGTTCTCGAACTGTAAGAAGAAGACCCACAGAAGCAGGTTTAAAAGCCGAAAGCTAGGAAGAAGCCTTGGCTCTCCGACAACATTAAGAAAAATCGTTTAGAATGGGTTTTAAAACACCAGCATTCTTCTGAAGAAGACTGGTCCAATGTGGTATGATCCGACGAATCTAGTTTTGAAGTAGGTTAAATTCTATACCATCGCATTAAAAGATGCGATTAGATTTGTCGGACCATACCACATTGGACCTATCTTCTTCAGAAGAATGCTGGTGTCTTAAAGCCCATTCTAAACGATTTTTCTTGATGTTGTCGGAGAGCCAAGGCTTCTTCCTAGCTTTGCGGCTTTTTAAACCTGCTTCTGTGGGTCTTCTTCTTACAACTCGAGAACTAATTGGTTTCTCAATGTCTGCCGATAAAGCTGCAGTGAACTCAGAGTCTTCCCTTCTTCATATAAAATCTGGATTTTTATTCGTGTTTTTGTGTTAAGTTCTGGTTGTTTCGGCATTTCGTATTACAAACTGTCTCTACTATACGAATAAACAACACTCAGCAGCTTCTTGTTATCCCGAAAGTTAATAACAGGCTAACAAATAAGTTACATTATTTTTCAAAAAACTTCAAATTTCACATTTTGTGGGCCAGGTGTTTTATGGTACCTTAAAATCCTTTATCATTTGTTTAAAATTAACTCTTAGTATCGCCTTTCATTCTATTATTAAAAAGAAAAGTCATTTTTAAATTAATTTTAGAGTTACATGTGTTTTATGGGGGTGCTCAATACTTTTGGCCAAGGCTGTATAACAATCCTTTATATATTTTTTTTAATAATTTTTTAATATATTTTATATGGCTGACCTTTCAATGTCAGCCATATCACATTTTCATTGAAACGTTGTAGTGTTTCAAAGTTAAACGTGAAGCAAATACTTTATTAAATTTTCTGAAAATTGAGTTTAGCGTGATCTCCAACCACGGAGGCGTAGTTTATTTCACTATTCAACGAGAGCGCACGATAAAGTCGCCACGGTTGGCAGATTCTTATAACTAAATGATGTATTCAGTCTACGCAGTGGAATCTAGTGATGGCTATTAGAACTAAGCCTCTGCCTAACCGAGACGATATGAGATGGCGGCTCTAATTTACCGATAAATCGGAAAGGATCTATTGTAATCAAAATCACTAAATTTAATGCAGAAGAAATATTTATATACGATAAATATTGTTATAGTTGCCTTCTCTCTCTCTATCTGAAAGAAATATATGCAACTGGGGATGTGAGAAGTAGAAAATTAAGTTTTCAATTTAACACGCATATTTACATAATAAGATAAGTAGTGAATTCAATTTTACAATAATTATAACATTAACAAAGATCAAACTTTTATTAAACAAAAAATAACATAAAATCGGAAAATTTAACATAAAATATAAATTTAAAATCATACCAAAGGGGTATTCAAAACGCTCACAAATAATTTGGTGAATCTTTACGATACTAGTTCGATTTCACGCTTATAGGGAGCTGATCATGTATCGATCCAAGCCTTTAAGGGGAGTGGGATGACTTTTAGGGTCAAAATTTTCAATTTTTGGGTTTTTACATTTTTGCATTCTGTGTATTTTCCTGTTTATTTAGATGTAAACATTATTAAGTTTTGATAAAAAATAAAAAAGTTATTGCTATTTTAGTAATACCGTACAGTGTTTATTTTAGCGCTAAATGCAAGGCCTGACTCCAAGGGGCCAAACTACTGTATAATAGTTAGTATCCCGCTTGTCACCAAAAATTTACGTCACAAAAATGGGAGTAGCTTCTATGGTTATATACATATTTAGAGTTTGTGTCTGTATGTGTGGTGTAGTTGATGTTTGTGTGTGTGAGCTCGGTAGCTGGAGGCAGCTGATACATGGTACCACAGTGGTACGTACGCATGGTACACATCGCACACATAATGTCTGGTGTAATATGTATGTACTCTAAGCGCTACGTATTCATATTGTATTACATTATTGCAACAATCAATGTCCGAACGGTCCGAACCGCTACAAGTGCTGTGGACGACTGAATCACCTAAGCCGTGACAGACCTACAAATGGCTCCAAGCAAGCTACACTTTTTTGATATTAGTTTGCTTCTAGTGTTCTATGCCTGACTCCCCCTTGTGTCATTTCACTGCTTACAGTGCTTTGTTTCTAGTGGTTAAAGTATTTTAGGGTTGTGTGGTTGGCTACGCTGTCATTCTCTTTAGCAGAAACAGTGAAATCACAGTCACAGATGGTTTTGTTTACATTTTCACTTTCAGTGTTTCAAAATAGTTTGTTTCTGAGTTGTATCTATATTAATAGTCTATATTCAGGGACACGTAGGAACATTACATATATTGGGTCATTTTGAAAAATGAATGAAAGCGGCACACTAAATATACATGTAATATTTTAATAAAAATATTGAACGTATGTATGGACGAATGGAGAGGGGTTTTATTACATCATCCGAACAATACCGATATATAATTCGAGGTACCTGGGTTTGAATCTCAGACACTTTAGCTTGATAATTTTTCAATCACTGTGTGGTTATATACCGTTTTAATTATATCTGTATCATCTGGCTGATATAATAAAATCTCTCTTCATTCGTCATTTTCACGTTAGAATTTCTTAAACACATTTTGTGTGTTTTAACCAATATGTCCACTATTAGACAACAATGCTAGCTAACTATATTCATCTCAGTGTGTACCCAAAATACAAGAATTTCCTAAACACATTTAAATAACACCATTTTGAATAGTTCAAAAAATACACATTACATAGTTCGTTGTAAGAATAATCATTTCGACGATCTTTTTTAACGAATTACTAAAATTGTTTAAGGACTGTGGTATGTAAGAAATAATAACACTTGTATAATTTTAAAAAAAAATTTATTAAATAATTAACTTTGATATACAGCTGTTGGAAAAATCACAACGATTTTTAAATACACTTATTAAATGTTAAGAGTTTATTTTAACGCCTCCTATAGGGTCGTAAGTATAACCCTTTGCCCGCAATTTTTTCATCACCATCGTTGGCGACTGTATTCTCGTCACCATCAGCTTTTCCTTCGCTCGCAATAGCTTCGTTGTCGCTAGCAGATGTTTTTTCATCGCTTTCTTCTCTCTTTTGGTGCATTTTAATGTCTTTTGGTGTATTTTGGTCAGGTGCCTTTTAGTGCAAGAGTCACTCCCAAGGAGTCACTCCCAAAAAATTACTCACAAAGAGTCATTCCCAAGGAGTTACTCCCAAAGAGTCACATGTCACAGACATGTCACAGACATTTAAAATTCTAAATAAAGTGGTATTAGTAAAGTAAAAAATTGCCTTTTTATTTTAAAATGGAATACCATAAAGTAACGCTCAAATCTATCAAATATACAATTTTCATCATATGGGTATATATGGGTATTGTTTAAATTGTTTAAAACTATCGATTTTCGATTTTTTATTAAATGTTTTAAACTGTATGCATGCTTTTATTTAGGAGTAGAAAGGTTAACAAAAAAATCGATTTTCTTTTATAATTAATACTCAGAGGTATGATAGATATCAAAGATTGCTCACAATTTTCTCGATTTATGCTTAGTTCAAAAATGATTTAGGGATGGGACGTGAATAAAAAAATCGATTTTCTTTTAAAATTAATACTCAGGGGTATGATAGATATCAAAGATTGCTCACAAGTTTTATCGATTTATGCTTAGTTCAAAAATTGATTTAGGGATGGGACGTGAATAAAAAAAATCGATTTTCTTTTATAATTAATACTATATCAAAGATTGCTCACAAGTTTTTTTATCGATTTATGTGTAGTTCAAAAATTGATTTAGGGATGGAATGTGAATAAAAAAATCGATTTTCTTTTATCATTAACACTCAGAGGTATGATACATATCAAACATTGCTCACAAGTTTTATCGATTTATGCTTAGTTCAAAAATTGATTTAGGGATGGGACGTGAATAAAAAAATCGATTTTCCTTTATAATGAATACCCAGGGTATGATACATATCAAAGTTTTATCGATTTAGGCTTAGTTCAAAAATTGATTTAGGGATGGGATGTGAATAAAAAATCGAACTTTTGTTTTACAATTATTTATTAAATATATGTAAAAATTGGTACAATATTGAAATTTTTAAAATACATAGTACAATTAAATAATACATTTTGAAGAGAATAAATTACAAAATTCGCCATTCAGCATCCCCAACGATTTCGAGAAAGTCCAGCGTTTTGAAATTCAGTTTATAAGTCACTCCAATGGGTCCATTATTCACAATACCCAGTTTTGGATTATTTTGCAGCCACGCCAGTATCTGCTCATTTAAATTGTCGAATCTTGCCGAATCTTAGAAATGTATCCAATTTCGAATTCCAATATTGTCTTCATTCTCAATGAATCAAATTTTGATTGCAATTAATTGCGCTTATTTTCCAATTTCCATACCCGCAAGTTTAATCCATCGTTTAACAGCACCAAGATGGTTCAATTCGTCCATAAAATTTCCCACCATTTTTTGAATTAAGTCTCTGTTTCCAGCAGTAATGGATTCCATTGTTGGAAATAATTAATTTTTAACACAAAAATTAAAAATAATTTTTTTACAACAATAAGATTTAATGTTTTTTTCACTAAAGTTTCAAACAAAATTGTAACTGAAAAGTTATGCTATGGTCTTTTATAGCAAAAAATAGCCTGATGACGTCAGTTATCACACTTTATGTAGCCATGCAGGTTAAAACCTCTTGCTTCATTTTTTTGCATATTAGACAGAAATCTGCGCTATTAATATCAGTAGGGGAGAGGGGGGCATAACGGGGTCGCGAGGCACGACGGGGCCATCCACACTTACAGAAAACTATACGCTCTAGATGTGTTTTGTTGTCGCTAATAGGTAACCACTTTGTATCACTCATTAGTCTGACAGTGACCGGCGACTAGACTGCGCGCGTTTGATTTTTAAAACAAAAAACGATTTTTAACCTAATTTTATGTAATTTTGAGTGACTACGAATACGCATAAAAAAAGGTAAGTGTTTATGTCGCTACTATCATGTATTTACTTTGTTTTTGCAGATAAGTTACTTATTGATATGTTTTGAATAAAAATACTCTAACCCTCACTCATTTTATTCGGTTTGTTATTTTAAATAATGTGAGAATTGGGGCATAACGGGGACATAGCTACGGGGTACGATGGGGTACCTCGTTATGCCCCGCAACCGTTGTTCCCATTATGCTCCTGTTTTGTAAATTAACTGAAGAATCGTTCTTGTTAATTTTAAAATAGAAAATATTTTATTTTAGGTATAAAAATGGTACGGACGTATAAGAAAAAAAGTTCGAGACGTACTTGGTCCATTGAAAACATGAAACAGGCAATTGATGCAGTCTTAAGCAAAACTGCTGGTTATAGAAAAGCGGCTCACCTGTATAGTGTACCACAGACTACATTAGAACGTAACGTCGCTAAAATAAGGAAAGGCGAGCTGTCTCTTGACTCTACTCCAGGTAACTTCAAGCCCGTGTTTTCCAAACAAGAAGAAGAGGAGCTGGTAAGATACATTATAGAAATGGAGAAACGTTTGTTTGGTTTAACCACGATCGTCCTACGGAGGCTAGCTTATCAGCTAGCAGAAAAAAATGGCAAAGCTCACAATTTTAATCATGATAAAAAAATAGCTGGCGTAGATTGGTTAAAGGGATTCTTGAAGCGCCACCCAGATTTATCTATCCGAAAACCGGAAGCTACATCGGCAGCTCGAGCAATGGGCTTTAATAAAGTGGCTGTGGGTAAATTTTATTCTCTGCTCGGGGAATTATATGACAAATATAATTTGACGCCAGACAGAATTTTTAATTGCGATGAGACTGGCATATCATGCGTCTCAAAAACGAAGAGCAAAATTATTGCAGAAAAGGGGAGAAAACAGGTGGGATCGCTTTCTTCAGCAGAACGAGGGCAGACAGTTACAGTTGAGGTATGTTTTAATGCAGCAGGAACTTACATGCCTCCTACGCTAATATTTCCTCGACAGAGAATAAAGCCAGAGTTGCTGGATCGAGCTCCTCCAGGGACGACAGCAGAATGCAACGCTAAAGGATGGATGACAAGTGAAATATTTATGCGCTGGTTCCAACGGTTTGTCAATTTTTCTGGTGCGTCAATAACTAACCCGGTCTTGCTTCTTTTAGATGGTCATGTAACACATACGCAAAACATATCAGTTATTGAATATGCACGCAAACATGGCGTTGTAATGCTTTGCTTTCCCCCGCACTGCACCCATAGGCTCCAACCCTTAGATGTTGGCTTTATGAAACCTTTAAGTGTATACTATGACTATGCCTGCTCTGATTGGTTGAGGTCACACCCGGGGCGAATAATAACAACATTTCAAATAAGCGAAATATTTGCAAATGCATATATTCAAGCTGCAACAATGTCTACAGCAGTCAAAGCCTTTAAAAAATGTGGCATATGGCCTTTCAATCAGAATAACTTTACAGATTCAGATTTTTTAGCTGCATCAACCACAGACGTAATACTAGCAAACAATGAGTCTGAAACAGGTCCTTTAAATGTCGGAATCCAGCAACAACCACCGCCACCTATTCTTAAAGAACATCCTCTTGCAGCTGATTTGCCTGCTTTAACAACACCTCAGCCTCAGCCTGGACCATCAACACTTCATGAACATAGCCTAATCCAATCTCCGATTCGAAAAGTATGTCGTGATTTGACAACTTCGTTTACAAATGCTTCGCCTCAAGAAATTCTCGCGATCCCGACAGTCGAACAAAGAAATCAAACGAGAAAAAACTATCGCCGAGGGAAAACTGTTGTTCTCACTTCAACCCCCTACAAAATTGAGTTAGAAGAACGAGAACAACTTAAGAGAACGAAGAAGTGTTCTAATCCAAATGACCCCAAGTTAAAGAAGAACTCTAAGAAACAGAAGACCCAAAAAGCTCCCTCTGCTGTAGAGAATACTGACGAGGATACCATGTGCCTGTACTGTCTTGACGTGAACCACACTTATTTAAAGTCTTCGGAAGGTTGGGTGGCTTGCCAACTATGTGGACGGTGGGTTCATACAGCTTGTGCTGGTGTAGATGACGACAATACAGAAGAAATCCACATCTGCTTGTATTGTGACGCAAAATAAATACGTACCCCATACTGCCCCTACCCTGGGGCAAGATGGGGTTTTCATTATAGTATCAAAAAATTAAAATTATAACGTGATATGATTATTTACATCACCAAATTCTATGCCAAATGATAGTTTAATAAGTAACCAAAGTGTTGTGATTAATTTTAATTAATAAATTGATTTTTTGATACGTTGATTATTTTACTGTGTATTTTCCTTAACGTCCCCATTATGCCCCCCTTTCCCCTATACCTTCTAATGACGTCAGCTGACAATTTATACGAGTCTAAAACAAGTTTTCAAATAAAAATATACAATCACATGATAAAATCCATATTTGCATATTAGACAGAAATCTTCGCTATTAATATCAATATACCTTCTAATGACGTCAGCTAACAGTTTATACAAGCTTAAACCTCTATTATTTTAGAATGTATTAATTTTACAATAATCAGACGTTGCACGCCATCTATTAAAAATTTTTCAAACTTACGCACAAGGATTGTTAGTATCGCCATCTAGTAGTGAAATTTGGAATTTACAGAGCTTAAAGGTGGCGGCGCCATCTATTAGGGAAATTTTGAGTTCTTAGGTTAAGCTAAGTTCGCTTAAGTCCCGTTAGATTAGACCAAATTTCCTTGAGTTCGGTTACGTTAGACCAATTTTCCTTAGGTTCGGTTAGGTTAAACCAAATTTCCTTAGGTTAGGTTAGACCAAGTTCCGTTAGGTTCATTTAGGTTAGAAAAAATTTTCGTTCACATTACTCCACCCACCGCCGGAGGTTTCTAGAACCGCCCCGGTAGTTAGTTTTGCCACCATCCGAGGTCGCTCAAAAATCGGGAGGTGGGGAGGTGAGCAAGTGAGCTTCGTAGCCCCATATTTCTACTACTTTCAACTAACACCGGAATTATTGAATGATAACACCATGTTTTCACTGGAATACTTTCAAAATAATGAGCCAATATTACCATCGAATGGCGACAATTGTGACAATGCAGACAATTGTGAATACTTCTTTCCCGAATTTGAAAACTTTGAGGAGAAGTTAGAAACTAACAATTTTATCGCTCTTAACAACTATGTAGCAACTGATATAACTGGACAAAAATTATTAAAAAAATAAAATTTAAAATTGTTCATCTTATAAATTACTGACATTTACTGACAGCGGCAAACAATCCGGACTCAATAATGTTTTCAAAAATTACGTCCTCAAAGCTATTGATACTTATAATAGGAATATTTTATCAAAATTGCACTCTGAAGACGTAGTATTATTAGCAGAACTCAGATTTCGCAATAAATCCAATATAGACTGGTTTAACTGCTCTATCCATTGCTCTAATATATCTGCAAAAATGACTAATCAATTGTCGCGTTTGTTAATAACGGAATCTTTGAAAATTTTAAACTTCCAACATGCAATAGTGGAAGTGCCATCAGCAAATGCAATAAAAATTGTACAACAAATGGGAAAGGCAAAATAAATATTGCTGTTTAACTGTAAAAAAAATGTAAATATTTTTTATATTATTATTTTATATTATTTACTTTTTTTTAAATAAATTATTTAATTTTATATGATACCGCATTATACTATTTAATCTTCTATAATAGTTTTAATGTTTGCAATTTTTATATTTTACTCCAATATCAATTTGTTTTGAATTAATGTTTTTCTGTATTAATAAAAAAAATTACTTTATCAATAATTCCCTTTAACGTTTGTGAGCTGGAACGTAAGAGGCTTTGCCAACGTTAGCAAAATAGATGAAAATAATACCAACTGGGATATTTTATGCATTTGTGAAACCTGGCTTTTAACCCAACCCACAATTGTACCTTTGTCTCTACAAGACTGTTCTTCCTTCCACTCAATAGCTACTAGAGAAAAAAGTCGAGGGAAACCTAGTGGCGGTATAAGTGTCTTTGTACGAAACTGTGGTTTAAAAGCTAAACTTGTGGAAACAGATCATATGTGGTTGGTACTCGAACTAAGTAATAATGAAGTGCATTTATTCGTTATTGTAGTGTACATAAAAACCAAAATTTTACTGCCGGCATTTTTAGAATCATTTCAAATCTTACTGAATGAAATTTCACGGTCATTCCCCAGTCATAGTGTTATTATTTGCGGCGACTTCAACTGTCATATTGGCAATGAAAATTAACTAACTGCTGAAATTCTAGAAAACGAGCATCTATATCCGGATCGAAGAAGCCTTAGTGTTAGTGATAAACAAGGTAATGAACTGATTGAATTGCCACGCCATCTTTGAATGACCGTTGCCAAATACATACAAAAATCCATTAATCAAACCAATTAATCAATATGTGAACTTATTGACATCTAGTGAAATAACATAAAATTATTAAAATCACAAATAAATAGATATCAACCCGATATGTTCTCAAATAATAGGTTACGCTTGAGTTTGTTATTAAATTAGCTACTCATGTTGTTGGTGTTGTATGATGGAAATTAACCGAACATACTAGAATATTCTAAAGTTTACTTATGTTTTCAATTAAGGAACATAAGTTACTTTTAGTACAGAATTCGTAATGGGCACATGTAAGTTTTCCTTTCATTTTAAATTTATTTTTTTGGGGTTACATAATAGTAATGTAGTATGTAGTTTATTTAAATTCATTACTTTAAATTTAAAACATGTATTTTTGTAATTTAAATTAATTAGACGTGTTCTTTTTTAGTTGAAATTTATATTATTCCGTAATGTGAAATTTTGGCAATTATGTATATTATGCTTAACTGTTGACCAAAATTGGTTCGCGTAGTATTTGACACGTGAATATTTGCTAATTTATTCTGTCAATCAGTTTAAGAATTTTATTGCATTTTCATGTTTTACTCATTCTTTGGCTTAAACGTCCAACGTCTAAATTAATTCGTAATTTAGATTATCTTTTCAAATTTTGTTTATCATTTGGCTTAGGTGCCTAACGTCTACATTAATTTTATAATTTAGTTTATTAATTAGCTTTATAATTTAGTTTATTAAATCGATGCTAAGATTTAGTTTATTGTGCTCCGTACGAACTCTGTCCTAATAGTCACGGAGCCGGCACCTCATGGCAGGTGCTTTAACCTTAAAATTTAATGTTGCAACCTTTCACTTTATAATATTGTAATTTGTTTTACTTAATAATATTGTAATTCTTTTCATTTAATATTTTGCGAAATTCGGCTCCATCAATTTAAGTATTTTTATTTATCGATAACCATTGTTCTGTTTCAAAATCATGTGTTTATAATGTATCATTTATTTTGTTAAGTCGATAAGTACATTGTGATGTCTTCGTGTCTATTTAGCATGTAATTGTCAGGTTAGTCCGTCATTTCAAATTTCATTTAACATCATCGTTTCTTCCTTTAGTTTAGTGTAACATAGTTTCAGGTCAGTGTAATTTTACATCTTTAGGTTTCATTAATGTTGGCGAGTTTTGTAAGTCGTATACGTGACTAGCCCAGTGGATTTATCCGCCGGGAAATTTTAAATTAAATAAATTGTAAGATATTTGTTAAGATGAAATCTCTGGTTTTATTTACGTTCCGCCATTGCTATCATTAACGTTACCTAAACTGTATGCTTCCACCACATGCTGCGCCACTCTGAACCTCAAACCTCTTTATTCTTATACATCCTTTAAGCCATCAACAACCTTAACATGATTTACCGTCAAAAGTAAATCATTATAATTTCCAATCATAACTTACAGTACCCTTGTACTGCTTTAATAATTTTACGGTACTAAAAATACTATTTAATTTTCCGCCCTACTATTTAATTTTCTGCCCCAATATTATATTTTTGCCGCAATAGTTTAATTTTTGCCGCAGAATTTATTGAAAAAAATTCGTTAGTTTTACTAAATGGGAGAACGCTGTCGGATTACCCGGCAAAATATACATATGTTTCTGGTACTGGTTGTAGTACTGTAAATTATGTTTTTGTGGCTTGAATTCCACAAGATTGGTTAGAGATCTATTTGTTGAAAACTGTATTATGACTGGATCAGATCATTTTCCAATAATTTTAACCCTAGATGTAATTATAAATAAGCAATCATTGAAATCAAACTCTGTGTCATATTGCGAACAGTGTTGTTATCAATGAGATCCAACGAAGGCCACTCTGTATTCGAGTACAATGCAGTGTTCAGCAAAAGTTAGAACTGATTTTGAAAAGACATCTATTGACGATATGTATGTAAATTTGATCACCGCTATTGATGAATCAGCAACATTATAGACTTAAAAAAAAAACATAAAAAGTCGCAGCGGTTGTAGGTCTAATAATAATAAGGTAAATAAACCTTGGTTTGACTTGGAATGTCAAAACTTTAAATTAACTGTCAAATCGAATTTGAAAACATGTCGTCAATATGGATTTAAGGGAGAAAACCTACACAGTTGTACAACAATAAAAAAACAACACAATGCTCTAATTAAAAATAAGAAAAAAACATATTTTAATAATATTGTTACACAATTAAGTTTATATACTGATTCAAAAACTTTTTGGAGCATTATTAATAGGTTTAAAAAGAAATGTCAAAACAAAAACAACAACATGTTTGATTTAGAACTTTGTCATAATTATTTTGTAAGCTTATATAACTCATATACAGCTATAAACATTGACCTAGAAATTAACTTACCTAGAAATTAAAAACCCTTATTTAGACGAAACTATCACTCAATCAGAATTAATCACTGCACTTCATAAAATTAAGTTAAATAAGGCACCAGGACCCGATTTAGTTGGTAACGAGTTTTTCAAAAACCTCCCGAATAACTGGGTTCTTTACTTAACATGTTTCTTTAACAAAATTTTACAAACTGAAAAAGTTCCACAGGCTCAGCCAGAAGCAATCATTACACTATTGTTTAAGAAAGGGAACCCTAAGGACCCGGCCAACTATCGGCCAATAGCACTATTAAACTCATGTTTCAAGTTATTCACACAAATTTTATTGTCACACTTGGTAGTTTGGTCCGAAGAAAACCATGTAACCCCTGAATGTCAATCCGGATTTAGGCCAGGACGAAGCTGCAACGACATCTGCTTTACGTTGAGTTCAATAGTTCAGTTGCACTTAAGGTTGCTTAAAAGAAAAGTCTTCGGCCTCTTTGTCGATTTTAGAACAGCTTTTGATAGTGTAGATCATGAAATACTCGGACGGAAATTGTTTAATTGTCGAGTAAGCTCTAAATTTATCCGCATTGTAAAAAATATATATAACAGTGCCACATTTCAAGTAGTTTTAAACGCTGAAATGACACCTCATATTAAAATCACCAAAGGCGTCTTACAAGGAGAGTGTTTGAGCCCAGTATTATTTTCTTTGTTTTTGAGCGACATTGAAAAATTTTTTAGAGACAGAGGCGTAAATGGTCTTAATTGCAACGGAGTTGACGACATTATGATCCTGCTGTATGCTGGCGACATCGTGATCCTATCTGATAATGAAGGTGACCTTCGAAAGAAGATCGTAATCCTGGAAGAATATTGCAAATTAAACAAGTTAATATTAAACACAACAAAAACAAATTTCTTCAATTTCGTCGAGGAGGAAAACAAACAAATAAAAAATCTTTTACTATAATCAGGAAGTGATTGAAACCGTTAATTGTTTTGAATATCTAGGGGTTCGATACGTCTCTTCTTCCTTGTTTTTTGAGGCAACCAAAACCTTTATCGCCAAAGCAACCACGGCTATGGGAAGGGCACTTAGCGTTTTAGGCAAATGTAGATGCAACTCGTGGGAAAAGAGGATCCAGTTATTTGATTCACTCATATTAAGTGTACTATTATACTGCTCACCTGTTTGAACTTTAAGATATTATCAAAACTTGGAAAAAGTTCAAATGAGTTTTCTTAGGAAAGCGCTTGCCTTGCCTCAGTGCACACCTAACTACGCTGTAAGAATTGAAACCGGTGCAACTAGTTTAGTAATAAAAGTTATAAAGTCAACGCTAAAATAGTTGCATAAATTGCTTTTAACGAATGACTCCCGATACCCAAAGTTATGTTTTAACCGCCTTCTAGAGCTTTCCTCCGAAAACGAGTCAAAAGATAGTAAATATAATTGGGTTTTACAATTAAAACACCTACTACGCACTATTAACCACGATGATCATCAGATATTTACAGATAGCACACACCTGAAAAAAATATTGATAACATTGTGCAGAAATTTAGATCAGTACTCAGCCAGCAAGATTTAGATCGATGCTTCAATTCAAGCTTCTGTAACTACTATAAGTCGTTAAGGTTCAGTCAGGGAACCGCCACTTATTTGCAATTACTCCTACCGATTCGTGTGACTCGAGTTTTTGCTCAACTTAGATTGATGGGTTCTAGCAATGTAAGACTCCTTGTTGATAATAACTATCACTCAATACTTATCGATCAAATATGTACAGATCAACATATCTGACTTTGCCGCTTCAAGGTCATTAAAAATGCTCTGTTGAAGAAGTGAGGTTGTACGTACGAGATAATATGTTTGTATAGTATATCCGCTCCCGTCTCCACATTCCTAAAATTCCACAGTTTAATGCGATCAATTAAGAAAACACATACATCCAGTATAGTTATCTTTTTCTTCAGTTTTCTTTATTGTACCACAGTCGGTTGTGAAACAATAGCTATCGTTTGGTTTGTTTTCGGAAACAATTACAAGTACAAAATAAGTAAAGTGATTCCTCCTATATTTAGAACAAAACTGAGCGAAATATAATAAAATAATATTTTAATAATAGATAATTGCTAACTAAATAAATTGCCAAATAAATTCAGTAATAGCAATTTTTCTGTTTTAATTATCTTGATTTGATGGGCGATTCTCACGTGACGCACGGGACATTTTTGCAACAAAAACATTTTTTCATAAAAAATGCAATTAATAATAAACAAAACAGAATGATTATAATAGACAGAAAATGAATTAAAATTTTTTGAGCATATTATAATTTTTATCTGCAGTCCAGTACCCAAGATATAAGGCATAAACTCACGTGACGCACGGGACATCGTACAAAACGAAGTTTATGTTTTATATTTGGAGTACTGCATTTCAGATATAAATTAAAATATGCTCAAAAAATTTTAATCCAGTTGCTCCATGTTATAAACTTTTTGTTTTGTTTGTTATTAATTTCATTTAAAAAAAAATGTTTTTATTTAAATTTTATGTCCCGTGCGTCACGCGAGAATCGCCCTGATATCATTTTTGTATTTCTATTGTAAAACTTCAAGGGACTGAACTTTACTTCTTCTTACTACAATATAATGTTATTATTAAAATTTCAAGAAGAAATGTATTTATTTATTTTTGTATAGGTACAGTGAATTAAGAGTAAATAAATATAATATTAAAAACATTAATATTTTGTACACATAAACTGGTACACTATTTTAACAGCAAATACACTTTATATGGAATTGCTGGCGTCGTACAACGATTATTAGATATTGTTAATTAAGAATAGAATCCCTGCCTTAATAATAAATATACTGAAAAAATGTTCATAATAAAAATTTCCAAATAAGATTACATGCTTATTTAAAATTGTCTCAGCTCATATATTACCGTTAATATTTACTCGTTTGTACTAGCTTCATAAAATATATTTTAGGCATTATTTAACTATGTGTCCATTTTTGAAATTTCAACCAATAAAAATTTAAGTGATCACTCAGTTTCGTTTTGTTGGTATACTTTAACCATCGATATTTGGGATGACTTTTTGAGAGTGATTATAAACTTGTAAAAAGCTTAATTATTATATTACTAGTACCAAACATCACCTTATGTTCACTCCAATTATGTTTAAATATATTTCCTGTTTTATGAGTGACGGTTTCTTTTAACATTTACCTGGATAAGTAAATAAATGCAACGAACAATACTAATAATTATTGCTGTACTTGAAAAGTCATCCCATTTATATATTTCAAACTTTATCAATTGTCTGGTTGAACAATTTATGAAATATACATAATCATTGGCGGCTTTCTCAAAAATAAAATTAGTTCGCATAACCATAATTTGATTATATTAAATAGAAACTAAATGTAAGAATGGTGAATCTTACCCTTTATCTGCTGTTCAAAAATATGACATCTTAAGTAATATAATTAACCAAATAAATAAACTAAAATAAAATGAAAAATATTACTTGACTACTGCTTTTAACAGTTTATTTAGCTTATGTATAAGATTACAATTCAAACGTGACGGTTTTTGTCAAAAGTACATACATATGGTATTTTATTTCTTATTTAATTGTAAACATCCCAAATGTCTTACTTATGAACGAATATGCTGGACTATTGTTTTATCTGTTTAAATTTTTCTTCAAGGTTTTATATCCTGAATGACAAAGTAGAAAAGGTAGAAGGTATCGTATTGTTGCAATGAATGATCTAAAATGACGACTACTTACATTTTCGTATCACTTGAATGTATTTTCGTTTAAAAATACTAAATAATAATTATAATGCTTTTAGTAATGAGATTTAATTAAATCAGTTCTGTTTTATAAAAAAATTTACAACAAATGACTTAGAAATAAGAAAAGAAATAGTGACAGCTAATATTAAAGTTACCAAAATAATTAAATTTTGTAATTGAATCCTCTCTTTTATTATAAAGTAAGTCGAATAATCAGTTTATTTTTCAATTAGTATTATAATACTATTCAGTCACATGTATAGATGTTGTAAGTGAACCGCCACTGGATAGACTTCCTTCGCTATAATCCTTTCCCACTCTCCAAAATTTTTATGTGACCAATCAGGAGACTTGGACTTCTTTATTTACCGTTGAATGTTTTATTCTAACATTGTGTCTTTACTTACAATTACACAAATTTTTACTTCGTTTATATTCGTTCGTACGCGTTTCGTAAAAATTTAATAGTATTTTTAAATCTTTTTTTTTCATCATGGAAAATAAAAGACTATCAAAATCAGCGAAAAAACTTGTTTTGAACGCTTCAGCGTTTACTAATGCGGAAAAAGAAGTAAATCAGCCCCTCGTACAACAATCTGCTCAACACGTAAGTTTTTGTGACTGTGACTATAAAATAATATTTATTTTATATAATTACATAATTGTATTCATTTAAAACATTCAAAATAATGTTTAATTTTAAATATAAAATTATTTTTCAGAGAGTTGCAGCACAGCTTGGAATATCGGTTTCAACAATTACGAAAATTGTAGCTGAAAATCGACACGGTGGAGTTTGTTCCCCTCGAAAACCGACGTTACGAGAAAGACCGATAACTGATTTGGACGAGTTTGCACTGTCCAAAATTAAGGAAATTGTATATAAAATGCATAGAGAGAGTACGCTTGCATTTAAATGCATTGTATTTATAATAATGAAATACCTACTTAATATTCCTTTATTTTCCAAGAAAACACATAACACTTGGTACGATTTTGGCCGAGGCAAAGCAGGCAGACATATTTCACGGGGGGAAAACAAGTTTAGCCAAAATTTTGCCAGTTGTAGGTTTCCATTGGAAACTGGAGAGTAATCGGCGATATTTAATGGAAACGCCGGAAATTGCATGTATCCGATTTAAATTTTTAAAAGAATATTTTAGGAATGCAAATTTAGAAAACCCCTTACCAGTAGTCTTTTTAGACGAAACGTGGGTTTTTCAAAAAGGTGCATTTAAACGTACCTGGACTGATAATTCTGCCGAATGCAGTCGCTCTGCAAGTGAGGGTGGGCAGAGGTATGACACCTAATTTCATATTTTATGTACAAAAATTATGGAAGTAAAATCATAATTTTGTTATTTATTTAGTTATTTAATTTCTTTTTTTGCAGATATATTATTGTCTCAGCAGAAAGTGCAGATGGTTTTGTCCCCGGAGCACATTTAATTTTTACTTCACAGAGGAATACCGGAGATTATCATGGAGAAATGAACTCCGACAATTTCCAAAAGTGGTTCCAGGAGCAACTTCTGCCGGGGCTAACCAAACAATCAATTATTACATTAGACAATGCAAGATATCATTGTGCACCGGTACAATATATACACTCGACTTATGTACTAAACGCTAATTAAATCAAGTTTAAATGAAATTTGTCCTTTTCAGATTGAACAAATACCAACAATGTCTTGGAAAAAGGCAGATATTCAGAACTGGCTTAAGAATAAAAATTTGCCTTTTAAAGAAACAGATTTTAAGCAAGATTTAATGGAAATAGTCTAAAAGTATACTCTTGAACAAATTCTTTTTACCTAAAAAATCATTTCTTATGTTGTTTCGTTACAGACACAAACCGGAAAAAGGATATGCCATAGAAAAAATTGCGAAAGAAGCTGGCCATTCGGTACTGTGGTTACCACCATACCATTGCCATTTTAATGCAATTGAGTTAATTTGGGGAATTACAAAAGGCCATTATAATAAAAATATTGGAAGAAATGGATTTTCCAAAAAAGAAGTTTTCAAAATATGGCAAGAGGCACTAGACAGCATTACACCTGAGAATTGGAGGAACTCTGTACAACATGTACATAAAATTATTACGGAGTATTGGGATCGGGAGGTTAAAGTTGATAATGGGGAAATTGATCCTTTCATTATCAACGTTGGAGACAGTAATTCTTCTGATGACGAATAAATATACTGTATTACATACAGAAGAACTAACTCTTGAAAGATATCTTTCAGGATTCTGAACAAAAAATTTTAGAACCCTTATAATTTCATCAATTTTGGCTGACCATCCGCCACAATCTCCATAATTCTTACATTTTACGACCTATGAACATGAGATTTAATGCGTTTGCTAATAAGCTGTATTCGATAAATGGAGAGTGCACAGAATGTGTCATAAGTTGGGACAGAATTCTTATGTTTTTGCATATTTTTTCCTGCAATCAAAGCAAAAAAATAGAAGGAACTTCACGTTTTACCATTTTCTAATTAAAATACGTCATTTTATGCATAATTTTTCAATTTCACTTTATCATGCATTATTCTGCATATATTATAATTTTATTTGGATAACTTTGTATACTTATATACTTTCTAAATTCTTTCTAGGAACTACATTTAAAAAAAAATACTTTTCTACTAAGCTTCTAAAATTAAACAATGAATCGCTTATTGTTTGATTTGAAAAATTCAAATTATAATTTTGTTTGTTAACTGTTATTATTAATAAAACTAAACAATGAAACAATGAATTTTAAAAATTTAGATTGCTAATTTTGTTAATTGTTAAAATTAACAAAATTAAATTATAAGTCACTAATTGATTTATTTTAAAAATTAAAATGATAGCTACAATTTGTTGCTCCATCATCATTGGCTGTAGCACTCAGAGCTACGAAAACATACATTTATCTGTTTTTGTACACACCTAACTTCTAAGAAAAGTTCTAAGGTCAATTTAAACTTTTCTCTATTTCTCACTGTTTTTGAGATATTTAAAAAATTTAAATTTTACTCTAATCTTTGGAAGGCAAAGCACCTCTTAAATTTTGGTAATTTGGTGTAGTTTGATAATTTTTGAAATAAACTGATACACAAAGTGGTATTATGCATCTGGACGCCATCCGGAGGTTTTCTTCCTTCGAGTCTTACCAATTTATTCTTTAATTTTTTCTGAACAAACTTTACAAAAAAATTTAGTAAAACAACATTAGAACTATTGACAGCAAACAACTTAATTTTTTAATTCAAAATGTTTATTATATGTCATAAAAACGTCAGTTAATTTTCGATTTTCTTGTATTCTGTTGGGACCCTCTTTGGTAACTTTGGAAAATAAAAAAAAAAAACTTTGGATGTTCAGATAGTCAGAATTTTCAAAAAGTAGATTCTAGAAATTTATCATTTAGACATTAAAATTAGATTACATATTTTTGTATAAAATTAATTATTTAAACTAAATATTTATTACTCATATAACGCTATACAGATTTAATACAATTTAATGTCGTCTGTATATGGTGCGTATATAAACTAAATACACTCAATTTTTTGGGAATGATTGGAATGTGTAGACGGGAGCGGATATACTATACTGTCTGCTTCAAAAATAATGTACGACAGCTTTGTGTGTAGTATGTGTACATTATTATGTATTTTATTATTTTAAAACTTTTTTAGTTCCAAACCAATTTGTTTATTGAACAGTTGTATTTTCATAAATAATTTTTCTTGTCTTGTGTGCTTCGTATATTAAACTTTTAATTAATATATTTTATTGTGTCATTATTTTTTGTTATTGTTACTTTATTAGTATTTTTTTATTATTATTATTTTGTTATTATTTTTTTTGTATTATTATTTTACCATTATTTTTTTGTTATTTTTATTTTTATTTTGTTATTATTATATTATATTTTGTTATATTATTTAAAAATGGCAAATAACAGTATAAACACTGAATTCAAGAGTAAAGTAAAACATAAGGTAAGTTGAAATATACATATTATTATCAGGGCTGGGAACTATTTAAAATGATTTCATTTTAAATATGTATTTAAAATACAAAATGGCATTTTGCATTTTCTATTTTAAATAAGTTCGATCAAACCATTTTCCATTTTGTATTTAAAATGGAAATTTGTATCCATTTTACATTTAAAATGAAAATGCATGTATACTCAGATTTATGTGTATACAATATTAATTATAGAACATGAATTGAACGACTTGAAGTCTAACAAATTCTAAGTTAAATGTAAGTTGATTTAATTGACTTAAATTTTTTATAACTCGAGTTGCAATATCACTCGATTTAAATTTGTTACTAGAGTTTCAGTTTTTTTAAGTCAAACTTTTCTGACTTAAGTTATGTACTACTATTTTTAACCTCCTCATTCCAAATACACTTTTAATATATATTTCCTTTTTATAATTTGATTTCGATTATAATAGACATTTAAAAGTTTCTGGCGTTACTAATGACAACCAAACTCATCATACATTCTAAATAAATATCTTATTTCCGTCTCTGGACATTCATAATAACATACTAACGCTCATATATTAAAAAATTGTGTATTATTTTATGTCGACTACAGTCGATGTTTGGAATAAGAAGGTTAAGACACGTCGATCAGAAATGTACTTCGAGTGGATGATTTTCATAATTTTATTTAGAAGTTGCAGTCGTAGCGTAGTCAAGGTTTGAATATGTTAAGGCAAATTAAATTCTACAGTATTTTTAAGTAACAATATTTGAAGAGTTAAATTTCGTTTTCATATCATCCAAACTTTGCAAAATTTTCTCAAAAGACTGCCTTTATTTAATTTCAGTACGTTTGAACTTTTCTTAGTGTTCCGTACCAACATAGCTGGATAGGAACACTAGTAATTTCGTTTTATATTAATAATAATAATAATAATAAACGTATTATAGAGTTGTGCATATATTGAATAAACGCAAGAGGGCTGTATTCTCACTCTAGCTAAAAAAGACAGTCCCTACGTGTTCTATAGTCAGATAAGATAATAGTATACTTCTGTTAATTCAGACACGCTTTTCTTATGAATATATTCATATGTAACGTAATGTAACCGCACAGGCACGCAGCCCCGACGAGAGGCTGGGGTAGTCGGGGTTGTAGCCCCGGGTCCCGGGTTTTGAAAGGGGCTCGTAGTTAGCAGTAGAGAGCCTGGGGAGGAATTTTTTTTAAGAATGTGATTTACTCCGGGGGCCCGCCATTTCTCTCCACGGCCTTGCAGGCACGGATGGAGTCTATGTATGAATATGAATATGTTCATAAGAAAAGCATTTACACAATATTTGTCGTGTCTATCATGATACGTGTCTCTGACGTTTAATAACTTTTATATTTTTACAGATTCTAAGAGGACAAGCGCGAGAAATAGTATAATTCGGTGCTAAATTTTATGACAACAGAAGCAATCCAAAATGCTATGACAATACCATTGACTAAGGTATATACAATTTTACTTTAATTCTTGTAGTTCTAACTTGTTAATTACTATAATCACAGTACTAGTATTTCTTTAAGTCGCTTATATCATTAATTAACTTTATTCGCTTTTTCAATTTATCCAGGGCCGACGAGAGGGTGGGATAGCCGGGGTTGCAGCCCCGGGACCCCGGCTTAAAGAGAATACCCGTACTTGTCGGTAGACGGCATGGGAAAAAAGTTGAGTTTTTTTTTTTGCTCACCACTTATCTTTTTGGGAGAAAATTTTTATAAAAATGTGATTTATTCTCGGAGTCCATCATTTCTCTCCGCGGCCCTGAATTTATCTGAAGATAAGAATACTTCATCGTAACATTTAGTTGATATTATATGTATTAGATACAAGAACGTGTTGCTGCTGCCACTGGAGTGAATATTCGCACTGTCAGAAACATCCAGGGAGAAGGAGAAAATATAGACAGTGGTGCAAAAAATTCATTTGGCAGTCCGCGCAAAAATATGCAACGACCAAAACCGAAAAGAGATCTTGACGATTTTGATAAAGGTGTTTTGCGAAATATTATTCACAATTTTTACATAACCGAAAAGCGAGTCCCGACGTTAAAATTAATATTAAATAAATTTTCGCAAGCAACAGGTTATAGTGGTTCGACCGAGAGCTTACGAAAAATTATAAAATCAATTGGTTTTAAGTGGCGTAAAACCAAAACAAACAAAAAATATTAATGGAGCGCCATGATATTTGTTTATTACGCAGTAACTTTTTAAAAAATATTCGAAAATTTAGAAATGAAAATCGACCTATTATTTATATGGACGAAACCTATATACATTCGTCCCATACAAATAAAAAGTCATGGAATGACGATTCGAATGAGGGATTACACAAGCCGATCAATAAAGACGAAAAATTAATAATTTTGAATGCTGGTTCCGAAAATGGATTTGTACCGGGAGCGTATCTTCAGTGGAGATCGAGCAAAAAAAGCGAAGATTATCACCATGAAATGAATTTTGATAATTACAGAAAATGGTTAGAAGAGAAATTTTTGCCAAATTTACCACCGAAAAGTGTAGTAGTCGTCGATAACGCCCCTTATCACAACAAATTAGTTGAAAAATTGCCAAATTTTGGAACAAGAAAAGCAGATATGCAGTGTGGTTAAGGCAAAGAAATTTGCCTTTCTCCGATGACATGACCAAGGCAGAATTATATAGTATAATTAAAATGAATAAACCACATTTTATACGTTATGAAATAGATACAATTTTAAATAACCACGGTCATGAAGTGTTAAGATTACCACCTTACCATCCAGACCTCAACCCAATTGAGTTAGTGTGGGCCGCCATGAAAAAATACGTCGCCAACAAAAACGTCAATTTTCGAATTCAAAACGTAGAGGATCTTGTTGATGAATTTTTCACAAACTTTACACCAGAAGAATGGAAATCAAGGTGTGAACATGCCAAGAAATTTGAAATAGAATTTTGGAACAGAGAACCGGACCTTGATTCTATAGTAGAGCAGTTTGTAATAAACTTAGGTGAGATATCAGACTGTGAATCTGATTCCGATCACAATTCATTCACTGAAACAGAGGATGAAAATGAAAATGATGTTGATGATTGTTTTTTTTTTATTAATAAATAATTTCTTAAAAAATATTTACTTTCATTTATTTCCCCTTTACAAATATGTCATTTAATTTTACAATGTAAAGTTAAAAATTAATTTTTTTTATTAATTAAAATTTTTTTAAAAATTTAATTTTATTTACTTTCCCATCACAAATATATTAATTTTAAAATGTAAATGCAGATACATATGCAGACAATAATATAAAGCTGTGGTGCATTATTTTTGAAGAAGATAGTACAAACATATTATCTCGTAAGTACAACCATCACTTCTTTAACAGAGCATTTTTAATAACCTTGAAGTGGCAAAGTCAGATATGTTGAACTGTACCATTTGCAATATGGCGGTCATGGAAACTATAGAACACGTAATTTTTGTCTGTTCGGTATATTGTAGTCTTAGAACTAGATACTTTATTTACCATTTAGATACCCTATTTTATTGCTAATGTTAACTTAAGCCTCAGTCATTGTCTGCTTATTCCACATCTATCATTTCTTGAAGGAAGCCCTGAAAATACGATCTTTTATTATTTGTGAATAACAAGTAGAAACAATAAAAAAGAAATATAAACTTATCAATAAAAACAAATAAATACGGCCCTGGCTCCTTAATAATCTGCATAAACCAAATTTCTAATCTATTTGTTAAATTAATTGTTAATGAGCCTTCTGTTCATTTAATCTTGTGTTATTTAAATTAATGTATTATATTGTAAATATTATGTAATGTATCTATGTATTTAGTATTTTTTAAAAAACTTTTTAAACACACACCCTTGCAATAGGAGTGTATTCTTTTAATGCAATAAATATTTATTATTATTATAATTACTTTATCAATAATTATTTAGACTGATGAATTTTTGCTTGTTCGTTACTCCTACATTATTTATATTTCTTTAACACTGATAACTTCCATTATTTTTTTCTCATTAAAAAAAAGAACATGGACCAAAAAATCCGTAGTCGGATATCATACCATCAAGGCTACAATAGCAATAGAGGAAGTAGGCATAAAAGTTATATTAAGTTGCTAAGAAGAGGTTTGATTACTTTGATTTCAATTGGCAAAGGTCGTTGTAGTCAACGTTTACCAACTATTTTACTAATAATATGAAAGTCCTATATTATTCTCAGTGAATATTATTATTGTGTTGGCTACTGTCTGGTTCACACTGACAAATACATAGGAAACTCGCATTACGCAATCCACTGGGACCAAATTGCTAAATGAGAAAGTGAAAGATCACGAGCGAACACTAGCACATTCAAACATATTTGCTTTGAAACACGAAGGGGTGCCATAGTGTTTTTTTCTTAGATTAGAATTTTCATATTTATATAAAAATATAGTGAAATTCATTAACTTAATATAACCGCGTAATCTAAAATAAAAGTGAGATCGATTTAGTGAATACGGCCTTCCCTTTGTACCTTGCCTTATCCCTTACCAAAAAAGCCAATCGCCGATCATCGACGAAGCCAAGCGTGGTAATTTGGGTAAGTCGACAAAGGATCCTATTTATTTTTTTATTAATTTCATTTTTTAATAGTACCTACAGTCTATCCCATAGGACACAAAAACAAGCCCTTGCTGTACATAACATTTGGTCCTTGACGAGCCAGATTTCGTGGGAAAAACCCAGATTTATTCCTTTGGTTTTTGTGTCGCATATTTTTGCATATATTATTCGATCACGCATTAATATTTATCGTAAATTAGTATAGTTAGGTAAAAAGAAAAATTTTCTTTTGAATACTTTTGAAATTTATATTTTCATTAGTTCGCACCGCAAAAAATTTGGATATATTTACAATACATTTTACCTAACTTAAATTTCATATTTTAATTGGATTTCAATCAATTAAAAAACTGTCAATTATCCGTAAGATTTGGATTAGGTAACTGTATTTGTGTGTATGCATTATTTCGAATAACATTGATTTATTTGTTTGTTCATCTTCATTACATAAGACTTAGTATTATAGCATAATTTTGTACATACATATTTAAGCATATATAAAAAATTATTTAAAACTTGAATAAATTAAGTTTAGTGTACAGAGTGAACCAAAATCATTTATTGAACATTTAATTTTTTTTTGTATTTACCAATTGTTTTTTGAAGCATTTTTACTTCGAAATAAGTCAAGATGCCGCTTACAAAACAAGAACAACAGTTAACTGTTCTTAACTCAAAAAAGGAAATGCTTTTTCGACGTGTTCAAGTACTTTTCAATGAAAGTAAAAAGATTTGTAATCCAGCTAATTTAAACAATTTTAAAATTCGCTTCAAAAGTTTGGAATCGATCAGAGAACAATTTACCGAAGTAATTGAGAATATCAATTTACTTACATTAGAAATTGATCCTGAAGCTTTACCTAATTTTTCAGCTTTGGACAGTTTTGATGAATTGTACTGCCATATACAAAGTGTCGCGGAAAAAGTTTTTGAAACAAAAAAAGTTGATTCACCAGTAGTAACTAAAACGGTAACACGTCTTCTTGAATTAGAATTACCGGTATTTTCGGGTAATCTAAAAGATTGGCCGATATTTTACGAATGTTTCAAAAGCTTAATCCACGATAACAAAGAACTCAGTGACACTGATAAAGTAAATTTCTTAGTTAGTAAACTGTCTGGCGCTGCGAAAAATATTTGTAGTGGTTTGCCTCCAATCGCTAATAATTATTCAATAATTTGGAATGCACGCATAGAAAAATACCAAGATAATAGAAAACTAGCTAATTGTTACTTGAAAAGACTATTTGAATTTAAAACTTTACCGTATGAATCGTTTTCGGGTTTAAATTCATTTATTGAAAATTTTGATTCCTCAGTTTCCGCGTTTAAAAAATTAGATATTGAGGATAAATTTGATTATATGCTATCATTTCTTGCCTTATCTAAACTAGATTCAAATACACGCCGAGCGTTTGAAATGTCGAGAAGAAATACTGAGCTACCGACTTATAAAGAAATTGTGGATTTTGTCAAATTACATGTTCGCGCTCTCAGTAGCTCTTCAACTTCGAACTCTTATTAAGGTTCGACCCAATTTAGTAGAGCTTCTAGTTCTGGTACAAAACCAAAACCAACTCAAACCTTTGTCATTAGCAAAACGCAAGGAAATAAAAAATGTTTCGCATGTTGTCAAAATGTAGACCATATGTTGTATCGCTGTCCGAAATTATTGAACTCAACACCTATCGAACGGTATAATATTGTTAAAACTAATAATTGTTGCTTAAATTGCTTATCTTCGCACAAAATAAAAAATTGTAAATCAAAAATCAATTGTTCACATTGTCATTTGAGACATCACACGTTACTCTATTTTGACAAACCGACTTCAACTATTACAAACGATTCTAATTCTAATGGTACCAGTCATAATAAACCCAATAAGATAGAAACACCTTCTGTTAATGATAGGACATCTAGTCTTTGTACAATTAGTTCCGGGCCACCTTGTAACGCTACTGTGTTACTTTCAATTGTTATTGTTGATGTTTGTACTAATGATGAAAATATACACAAACTTAGATTTCTTGTTGATTCCGGTAGTCAAAGTAATTTTATAGTAAAAAATACTTGTAAAAAATTAAATCTTTATTGAAAAATTTCACACATCTGTTTTAAGTTTAGGTGCAAAAATAAATACAATTGAGGGTAACACTAATTTAATTATCACGTCGCATATTGATTCTCGTAGGAAGTACGCTATTGATGTATTTGTAATTGATAAAATTTCAAATCAATTACCCAATGTTAGAGTAGGTATTGAATCTTTAGCTTTTCTTAAAAATTTACCGCTAGCAGACAATACTTTTCATCAACCTGGCGATATTGATGGTATTTTAGGTTCAGATGTTTTTGCTAGTATTTTAGGCACTACAAAAATTGTTGGTCCACTTGGTTTTCCGGTTGCTATAGAAAGTTCCTTAGGTTATATTGTTATAGGGAGTGCTCCAACTACACAACATTTAGAAACTACTCAAAATTTTTGTACCTTTTTAGAACCATCCGTTGAAAACTTATTAGCTAAATTTTGGGAAATTGAAGAAATTTCACCCTCTGTTTCTGTCACTAGTACCGAAGACACGATATGTGAAAATATTTATAAATCCACGGTTAAGCGTGAATCTACCGGTCGCTATAGTGTATCACTACCTTTCAAAGAAGATTCATCTTGTTTAGGTGATTCTTATTCTGTAGCATATAGACGATTTCTTTCCCTAGAAAGAAATTTCCATAATTCGATAACCTTAAAACAAGAATATAATCAAGCCATGCAAGATTATATTTCACAAAAGCATATTTCTGAAGTTGATAAAAATGAGCCTCTGTATCCAGGGTATTATATCCCTCATCATGCTGTCGTAAAATTAGACTCCGTATCCACAAAGATTAGGATAGTGGTCGACGATAGTTGCAAAACAAGTTCCTCTAAGTCTCTTAATGACATTCTATATGTGGGTCCCAAATTTCAAATAGATATTTTTAAAATGCTGTTAAACTTTCGATTGTTTGCTGTCGCTATGACGGCAGACATATGGCAAATGTATCGTCAAATAAATATTTGTAATGAACATAGACGATATCAGCGTTTATTGTGAAGATCATCATCTGAAGAACCGATTTCTATATATCAAATAAACACAGTTGCCTTTGGAATTGCTAGTTCGCCTTATTTAGCTTTAAGAACTATACGTCAGCTCGCTTCAGATGAATCTGCCTCATTTACCAACGCTGCTAAATTTATAGTAAATAATAATAATAATAATGATAATGTGTTTAACGTCCGTTTTTAAGAGTTTTCTATCTATAACAGACGCCACCCACATCATTATTTGTATGCCTTTATTTATACATTACATATTATTTTACGTTACATGATACATTTTATGATGTGGGTGGAGGACAAGGAAAGTGGGGCTGGGGTTAGGATTTGGAAGCTGTACGTCTACAGCCGTTTTCTTAAGGAACTATGCCGATATTCATCTGGAGTTGCGAAGGGAAACTGCAGAAAACCTTCACGAGCATAGCTGGCCGCGGGATTTGAACCCTCGACCTACCAGTCGGCACGCGCTAGGCGCACAAGCACGCTCGGCCACTCCGCTGGTGCTAAATTTATAGTAGAGGATATGTATGTCGATGATTATTGCGTAAGTGTTTCTTCCGCAAACGAGGCGATGAAATTATCTAAAGAAATGGTCGAATTGTGCAAATCTGGTGGTTTTAGTTTAGTTAAGTGGTCGAGTAACTCCACAGAATTGTTGAGTGAAATTCCTGAGCATAATCGACTGTCACAAAGCGTCTCCTTTAACGATGGTTTAAAAGTTTTGGGTCTCCAATGGCAACCAGATTTAGACATTATTACCTACAAAGTTAATGTACCTAGTCCAGCGTGTAGTAAACGTACAATTCTTTCAACAATTGCTCGCTTGTTTGATCCTTTAGGCATTGTTGCACCAGTAGTGTTAACGGCTAAATTACTAATACAGGAACTTTGGACGCTGAAATTAAATTGGGATGAAAGTCCTCCGATACATGTTGACAACATTTGGTCACAATTTATCCAAGAATTACCCTGTTTGTCTAACCTTCAGATACAACGACACGTTAAAGTTTATAGCGATTCGTCCATATATTTAATTGGATTTGCAGACGGTTCACAAAGAGCATACGCTGCTGTAGTTTATTTATGAACAGTTATAGAAGACGACGTAAATGTGAGTTTGCTTTGCGCAAAGTCCAAAGTCGCACCTTTGAAAACCATTTCAATCCCAAGGCTAGAGCTGTGTGCTGCTCACTTGTTAGCAAAACTACTCCGTTCAGTAATTGATAGCTACTAATCCCGAATTAAATTTGAAAATGTATTTGTATTTTCGGATTCCACAATTGTACTAAATTGGATAAATTCTTCGCCACATAAGTGGAAAGTATTTGTTGCAAACAGAGTTTCAAAAATTCACGAACTATTACCGTCTGTGAAATGGTTTCATGTTTGTACGAATATGAATCCTGCTGATTTAGCATCTCGAGGATTAAATCCACGTTCCTTTATAGAAAATAATTCATGGTTTGCATCTCGTGGTTACGTTATGATCGTGAAGACTGGCCAGTAAAATCTTATTCTGGTGAAGTGGAAACTTCTTTAGAAACAAGAATAATCTCATTGGCGAGTTTTCAAGACAATGACGAATTCAATTGTATTTATAATTTAATAAGTAGGGCATCAAATTGGCTTAAATTACTTTGTTCTATGGTTTACGTGCTTAGATTTTGTAAAATCTGAAAATCTAAATCCTTTATTACTGCATCAGATTTACAAAAAGCTGAAGAAACTCTTATCATTCAAAAGAAATTATTATCATTCAAAAACGACATTTCGTTGAAGATATTGAAATGTTAAAAAATAATAAAGCATGTTCCCCAAATTTACGTAAACTAAGACCCTTTTTACACAACAATCTTCTATGTGTCGGTGGTAGATTATCAAATGCTAACCTTGATTTTGAACAACAACATCCTATTTTATTACCGAAAAAAGAACATTTTGTAGATCTTCTAGTAGATTATTACCATATTCGAAACTTACACACCGGTCCTAGTTTAGTGTTAGCTTTACTTCGCCAAAAATATTGGATACTAAGTGCTAGAAATGTTAAAAAGCGTATTCAGTCGTGTAACGAGTGTTTTAAATTTAAGCCAAAAAATACCTTTCCCTTAATGGCGGACCTTCCCGCCTATCGTGTGCAGGAAGCCAAAGCGTTTGTACATACCGGTACAGATTACGCAGGTCCAATTCAAATTTCAATTAGTCGTAGACGGGGACAAAAGACGCAAAAGGCTTCTATTTGTATTTTTATATGCTTAGTTACCAAAGCTTTACATATTGAGCTAACTACTGATCTGAGTACCAATAGTTTTTTATTAGCATTCAAACGATTTATTGCTCGTAGAGGTCCTGTTTCCACACTTTACTCAGATTGTGGTTTAAACTACATAGGCGCGAAATCTAACTTAGATGAACTCTATAAATTAGTTACTTCCACGGAATATCTCGAACAATTTCACAATGAATTATCGCAACGAAAAATTAATTGGAAATTTAATCCCCCTTCTAGTCCTCATTTCGGGAGGTATTTGGGAATCAAATATAAAATCAATTAAATCCCATTTGTATTAGACTATTGGATCCCAAATACTCACTTATAAGGAGTTACAAAGTCTTTTATGTTCCATAGAAGCGATATTGAATTCTAGACATTTGTGTATCAGCTTCGCGAAGTTCTTCAAGTATTGCTTGTATTTCATTCGAATGATTCGTGTGTCCAGCTTGTGCGGACGCTATCAATAATTTTAATCTGCCAGTAAATTCGCCAACATCGTCCCAAAAACGGTAATCAATCGTTTCACAATCGTTAAAATGCATTAAGCCAAAACCAATTCGTTTTTGTTTCGGTGCTGATGTATGTTTTCGGCGCGGCGGAAAAAGTTTACTTATAATCTCCCTATATTTATAACATTCATTCGCATTAACTGGCGCATTGACATCATATTTTCATTTGTGTGCATTCGTAATTTGTAATATAGCCTTATATGTGTTTAAATCAGCATTTGTGTATAGATGATGATTTAAAAAAATTATGATTTAAAAAAATTTTTTTTTATTTAAATTATCCCTTTAACACATCTATAGATATATATGATTTTAATTTTGAAAGTGGTATAAAATTAGATTCACCATGTTTTATAAATCACGCTCTCTCTCGAGCTTTTGTTGGAACAACAACAACGCTAGTTTGGAAAAATCAAAATATGGCTCTTTTAAAGATATTATTAATCTTCATACCATCTTATTTAGCCTATTCAATTAATAAAAACAATGATATTCAAAAGTTAAATAACGACAACAACCACAGATTGAGGTGTGGTTTATTTAATTGATTTTGACTCATTTAAACTGGGATTATGTTGGAGTAGTGATCCCAGTGACCCCTCGGCTCTGACTCCTGCTCATTTTTTAACTTTAACACCACTGCAATATATACCAATCCAATCTAATCTAAAATAAAAGTGTGATCGATTTAGTGAATACGGCCTTCCCTTTGTACCTTGCCTTATCCCTTACCAAAAGGGCCAATCGCCGATCATCGACGAAGCCAGGCGTGGTAATTTGGCTAAGTCGACAAAGGATCCTATTTCATTTTTTAATAGTACCTATAATCCATCCCATAGGACACAAAAACAAGCCCCTGCTGTACATAACATAAATAATTATAAGTATACATTGTTTTTTTGCTTTATTCACAATAATAGTAAGAATTTTAATCACAAATAAATTTGAAAACTTAAACTCATAACTGCTATATTCATCACTTAGCAGATATTTCTTTCGCATAAGCTCCCATTTCAACGAGATCAGCTTGCCATAAATCATCAATTCCCTTGGTTATAACATGACGTTTTTTGAAATTTTTACGCGCGGGTTTATGTAGTTCTTTTACAACTTGTTCTTTCACCTTACTCATCTTTAAGTGTTGGTATTGAATGCTTAGTCAGTTGTTTATATAGGTTGCCTAAAGTCGTTATTTAATATTTTAGTTTCTTAAATTTAAGATTAAATTCCTGCTTGGATACGGAAGCTGTTGCTGCATTTGAAATAACCTCCATTATAGTTTTTAATTCGTTTTCGATATTCTCCATATGAGTTAATTTTTCTCTAATATTTAATTCAATTCGCTTATATGAATTTTAAAGCACGGCCGCAGTATGTGAAATTTCAGCAAACTTTTGATTCAGAAAAGCCAAATTAACCGCATCACTGCTATCTTTAGGAGCATGTACGTTCGTGAGAAGCTTATCATTCATATCATAATCACCCTTAGGTGTTAAATTGATAGACGCACCCTTTCGAGCATACCGTCCACCGCTACTGCTGAATCGACCGAATTTGTCAACGCTCATGTTCGAAATGATTATCGAAACGGGTTAGTCACTTGTATTTATTCAATTATATCAGCTTCGCGAAGTTCTTCAAGTATTGCTTGTATTTCATTCGAATGATTCGTGTGTCCAGCTTGTGCGGACGAATAATTTTAATCTGCCAGTAAGTTCGCCAACATCGTCCCAAAAACGGTAATCAATCGTTTCACAATCGTTAAAATGCATTAAGCCAAAACCAATTCGTTTTTGTTTCGGTGTTGATGTATGTTTTCGGCGCGGCGGAAAAAGTTTATTTATAATCTCCCTATATTTATAACATTCATTCGCATTAAATGGCGCATTGACATCATATTTTCATTTGTGTGCATTCGTAATTTGTAATATAGCCTTATATGTGTTTAAATCAGCATTTGTGTATAGATGATGATTTAAAAAAATTATGATTTAAAAAAATTTTTTATTTAAATTATCCCTTTAACACATCTATAGATATATATGATTTTAATTTTGAAAGTGGTATAAAATTAGATTCACCATGTTTTATAAATCACGCTCTCTCTCGAGCTTTTGTTGGAACAACAACAACGCTAGTTTGGAAAAATCAAAATATGGCTCTTTTGAAGATATTATTAATCTTCATACCATCTTATTTAGCCTATTCAATTAATAAAAACAATGATATTCAAAAGTTAAATAACGACAACAACCACAGATTGAGGTGTGGTTTATTTAATTGATTTTGACTCATTTAAACTGGGATTATGTTGGAGCTAATCAAACGATTTTGAACTTAACACAAGCTGCCTTTCAAATGTGGCAGGATCATTCGAATTTAGTTTTTCGGTATGATAATCTTAATCCCGATATCATAATTTCCAACCGTAAACTTAACCACACCTTTGAAAAATATCCTAATTGGTGGTCGGATGTATTTGACGGAGCCGAAGGCGTCTTGGCTCACGCATTTTATCCATACTTTAACAGAACCACCGAAATTCATACTGATGCGGATGAAAGGTGGTCGTTAAAACAAGACGAGGAAGCTGGGAGCTTAAATCTTTTTGCTGTATTAACGCACGAAATCGCCCATTCCGTCGGAATAACCCACAGTGATAATAATAATGAATATGGATTCCTAAGTTAGATTCGGAAGTTATAACCAATATTCAAAGTTTGTATGGTGTAAATGAAAAGACATTGACTGCGCCCCAATTATGTACTTTAGAAGATTTTGATGCGCTACTTATTGTGGATAAAACGATGTATATATCTTATAACCAGTCGGTTTGGTTAGTTGATCTCAATGAGAATGAATATACGAAACATAAATTAATAATAGAACTTGTACAATTTTTTTTAAAATATTGGTTAAAGAACGCACTTTTGTAACTCAATAGACTGAATGATATGGGTTGGATGAATGAATGAACAACGGGTTTTGCGGAACGATTTACTTAACGTTAGAAGTACAATTTCATTCTGTTAAAATTCTGTACACTTCAACTGATTTCATACACGAAATTGTTTCATTCTTCTTTGAACCTAAAAAAAGAAAAAAAACATTGTATTAATTTACCGTAAACAAAAACTACAATTAAATTGGAAAATTGTATTACAAACACAATTGTAATTTGAATATAACGAAATTAAAATTAAATTATTTAAAAAAAAATAAATACAGTAGCGCTCAAAAGTATTTTGACAAGTCTTCTTTTGTTATTATCGTTGACCTGTCGTTATTAAGACTTAGTTCGATACTTTCTTTTTCTTTAGAAATTCATAACATTTGTAACGAATGAGTTTGGAAAAACAAATCATTCAAAAATTTAAATAATATAATTTGTTCTTAAATTACAATTTTCAAGTCTGTTTAGGCAAGTATAGGCAAAATTGGATAATTTTGTGTACTAAACTTTGCATAGCTTTCATACTTGTTAACAAAATTTTATTAAAAATTTATAAATTATTAATAAATTCAAATAATATTTTATGTAAGCATCATATATAATAGATATTATTATTAAAATGTATTTATTAAGTTATATTAGGTGAATACTTCTCATATTTGCTAATAATCCATTTTATAAATTTTTCATTTTCTATAATTTGAATATTGCAGTAACCGCTGCCCGTTAATCTCGACACCAGCTGTCATACACTTTGTAAATATCTCATATTAGTATTTTAATACACACATTTTACATAAATAGAACTTATATTTCTTGGTAATTTCGATAATTAAAATTTTATAAAATTGAATTCAATATTTTCGCTTAATTTTAATGAAGAAACAAAATAAATCTTCACACCAGTTATATCAGCCAATCAGAATCGAGCATTACCAACAAAATAAGTTTTGAATGTGTATGTCGAGAGTAACGGACAGTCAGTCATAAAGTTTAGTTTTTAAAAAAAAAAAAAAAAAAAAACAAAAAAACAAAAAAAAAAGATTGTTCCTTTAAAATTTAATAACAAAATTTCATAATGGACGCCATGACGGTATTGGGAATAGATTTTTATACCTGATCTTGGTGAAATCTTTCTATTTTTTTTCTTTTGTCTAAATTTATATTTTCAATAGTATTTCTTATCCTTTTAAAATGTATTTTATTTAATATGTGATTGCAACATTAAACCCCTTTTTTTTAATTGTAACTTTACGTGTTTCATAATTCATGCCATGTGCTCATCTCTGTATTTAAGTCAAAGTAGTTAAATTCATTTAAATACATATTCTTTTGACATGTCAAACTTATAATTTATTTTGCTTTATTGTATATATATTGTAATCTTACAATTAGATATTTATAATGGGTATTTATAGTATTTTGCCATTGTTAATACTTCAATTTTATTTTATGTTTAGGTAATGCCATTTTGTTGACATTATTTAATCATATATTTAAATTTCACTTCTTACTCTTCTTATTTAATAAATGAAATTGTTATGTATTGATATTTCAAGATTTTATTGAGCAATTGTCAAATAAAATTTGTTAAACTTTAGTTGTTTGTTCTTGTTATAAAGTTAACCCTCCATACCTGGTACGGGGTAAAATATTAGTAGCGAATTATTTTCCTTTGCTTTGTGGTACAAGTGTCACTCGATTCACGACTTCTGCGTTTTTTTTAACAAATAGGGTATCCCGGGTCCAGCACGCATCTAACAACTTGCAGGTTCGAGTTGCATTTTAACACCTCACTGCAAATCTCCTCTTTATTTTGTACTCGTATTTCTTGTTAAATATCAAATTCAAAATTTAAGTTAAATAAACTATAAACTTCTATCTATACTTAATACTAATAATATTACCAATACATAAAAATATTCTTATAAGCAAACCCCCTTCTTATCCCCCTAATTTTAATTTTTATTTATTTGCTACAATTTGGTAGCAAAGCTAAAAACACTTAAAAAACTTTATTTCAAGAACATAGCAACTTTATATGCTTTGAAAAATTTTCCTTTGCTTCTCGTATTTAAAATTTTTAGGTAAATTTTGGGTACTTATTTACATTTTCGTAACAAATATGGATCCAATTGAGGAGAAATTGCAACAGGAACAAGACGATTCTAAAGAAGAAACTTCCATGAACGTTGACGATATGGTTAAAGTACTTTCTCAAACTGTTAATATCATTTCGGAGACTGCTAGTCAAATGGCTCAACACCAACAGCTTTTTAATCAGATGAGTAATCTTCTTTTATCTCAATCTACAGGTCATACTCCAGATCATTCGAATTCAGGTTCCGATATCAATGCTTTACGTTTAAATTTAGAAAATTTATTTGTTGATACACCCATTTTAAATATTTACAATTCAGAATCAATATTAAGATTTATTATTAAAGTTGACGAAGTTATTTCATTAAATCTTTTTCCAGAAAGGTTAATTATTAAATATTTAACATTAAAAAGTAAACCAGAATTTAAAAATGATTGGATTACATACGTTCAAAATGATCTGAAGTGGGACATTATTAAACAGTTACTTTTACAATTTATCAGTCCGTTCGATAAAGAAATATTAAAAGATAAATTTATTCGTAGAAAACAAAATTCTTCTGAATCTTTTCAAACCTTTGTGCATACTATTTTAAAATATTATGAAGCTTTAGGCGTACTCTATACCGAACTGGAACTTGTTAGTATGATTTTAGCTCATGTAAATTGGGACACTTTTAATATAATAAAATTTTTTCCACCCCCAGTTTCTAAAGTAGATTTAATTCAACTGGTTAGAACTGTAACTAATATTAAATTTAGAACAAAAGGCTATCTATCTCAAAATTCTTCATTTACTCCTCCTAATAATAATAATAATAATAATAATAATAATAATAATAGCTTAAAAACTTCAAACCCTTACAATAACGTTAGTAAAGCTCCGAATAATTCTTCTTTTAAAAATAGATGCGCTTATTGTAAATGTATGGGTCACTTTAAATCTAAAATGTCAGGCAATTAAAGATATGCCTATACCACATAACCTTAAATCCTTACAAAGATTTTTAGGAATGACTGCTTTTTATTCCAAATTTATACCTGCTTATGCCCAAATCACTGCTCCATTAAATGCACTCAAAAAAAAGAACGTAAAATTTGTTATTAATGAAATTCACACCAAAGCCATTAATATACTCAAAGAAGCTTTACGTAATTACCCAGTCTTACATCTTCCAGATTTTTCAAAAAATTTTGTTTTGACTACCGATGCATCTAGTACCGGTATTGCCTCTTGCTTATCTCAAAAATTCGATGATGGAAGACATCCTATAGCCTATTTCTCGCGTAAATTGTCTGGTCCTGAATTGAAATATGATGCTTTGCATCTCGAGTTATTAGCAGTAATGCCATAGAACACTAGAAACCAACTAATATTAAAAACGTGTAATTGGCGCGGACTTATCTGGAGCCGTGTCACAGCTTAAGGCATTAGTCAGTCCGTGTCCTTCGTCGAACGCACATTGCGTTCTGTTAACAATGTTACCAGCAGTTACCAGCTTACTGGTTAGTCGTCCATCGACTCTTCAAGCGTACACTTGCATTGTTGCAGTCGTAGCCACAGTGGTGGCTCTTCATTGTTAGCAGGTACATACATCACATACATGCTGTTGTTCTAGCATATGTACCCACTCCCACCTTGGACCACTTTGCTGCATACATAAAGAGTATCACACAGACAAACATCCACAACCCTACACATACCAACACAAACTCTAAATACGTATACAACTTTCCACCTCTCTGCCTAGTCTGATGACGTAAAATTTTGATTACAGTCGGGATGCTTACTATTTAAACAGTAGTTTGCCCCCTTGAGTAATGCTTTCTATTGAACACTTTAAAGATTATCTTATGGACAGACACTTTACTCTTGAAACTGATTGCAATTCTTTAGTTTGGCTATTAAAAACTCCACACAGATTTAATAAATTTGGAAGATGGATACTTAAACTTTCACAATATAATTTTACTCCCGTCCATATTAGAGGTCAAGAAAATTATACAGCCGACTGCTTATCGCGTCTTTTTAATATTGATAACCAGAAATCTCGTGATACTATCATGGAAACAAAAAGTCCTATACAACTGTTAAACAATATTGTACAAAACCCACACGGATTCTTATCAATCAAGCATGCTCAGAAACAATCTGGCGACTGTAAACTCATTTACCAGAATATTAAATCTGGTGTTAATGTAAAAAACTTTGCAGTTAAAGACGGTCTTCTGATCAGGCTTGTTGGTAAAAATAAATTAAAAAGAATTGTACTTCCAGATTCAATGTTAGATTTCATTATAAATTATTTCCATGATTCATCACATGGTGGTATCACGAAATGCTATCGTGAAATAGCGAGACATTTTTATCACAAAAACTTATATAAATCTGTTAAAGATACTATTGTAAAATGTGAAATTTGTAAAAAGTTCAAAGCCACTAACAGCTCCGTTTCTACACAGATTGCGTCTACGCCACCAAACTACATACGGGAACGCTTATATATTGATTTTGTGGGACCAATACTAACTTCATCAGATGTCAACAGGTATATTTTCGTCGCCCTCGACGGATTCTCGAAGTTTCTAATAACGTTTCCTACACGTCGTACCAACACTAACACAGTCATCAAATTGCTTTAGAAAATTTTCTTACAATATGGAATTCCGACTCACGTCATCTCCGACAATGCAAGTTATTTTAAAAATATAAAATATGTCAACTTCCTAATTCAGAATGGTTCCAAAGCAACATATTGTTCACCTTACCACCCTCAGTCAAATATGGTGGAAAGGGCAAACCGCACTTTAAAAACGAATTTATCAATCTTACTACACCAGTATTCGTCCAAAGATAAAGCCTGGACACAGTTCTTGGACTTTGCAACGTTTGCTTATAACACATCATACCATTCTGTAATTAAAACTACACCAGCTGAAGCTTTTCTTAAACGTAAATTGAACAATCCGCTAGATCTATGTTACGACCTGGGAAACCTTCTAACTCAAGAATTTCCACTATCCGATGACGAAATCAAAAATAACATCAATAAAGCACACCAATACTTAAAACAGAAATCAGAACATTTACCGCAATCAAGATTCAGGGTTGACCAAATAGTTTACAAAAAAGTGCAACATCCAACCTCAACTACTACAGTCGACAAGAAGTTTTCACCGCAATGGTCTGGTCCCTACAAAATCGTTTACTTCACATCACCAAATACAGCAATAATCTTCGATGAAGACACCAATACGTCGCAATCTGTGCACACTTCACACCTCCGTACGTAAGTGGAGCTCCCCCTCACCTTTTACAATCTTATCTAAATTTCAAATACAATAAACATGTAATATTTTTGTAAATTGATGAAAGTGCCTCGTTAAGCTCAAACTAGTACAATTTTCATTTAATTTTAAATACTGTATTTTATATAATTAATTTCTTTCTTGCGTATTCTTTAGCTACGCTAAGAAGAAAATTTTTTCTTGCTTCTCAAGAAAAAATTTTCTCCTCACCACTGGGTGGATTTGTAACGAATGAGTTTGGAAAAACAAATCATTCAAAAATTTAAATAATATAATTTTTTCTTAAATTACAATTTTCAAGTCAGTTTAGGCAAATATAGGCAAAATTGGATAATTTTGTGTACTAAACTTTGCATAGTTTTCATACTTGTAAACAAAATTTTATTAAAAATTTATAACTTATTAATAAATTCAACTAATATTTTATGTAAGCATCATATATAATAGATATTATTATTAAAATGTATTTATTAAGTTATATTAGGTGAATACTTCTCATATTTGCTAATAATCCATTTTATAAATTTTTCATTTTCTATAATTTGAATATTGCAGTAACCGCTGCCCGTTAATCTCGACACCAGCTGTCATACACTTTGTAAATATCTCATATTAGTATGTTAATACACACATTTTACATAAATAGAACTTATATTTCTTGGTAATTTCGATAATTAAAATTTTATAAAATTGAATTCAATATTTTCGCTTAATTTTAATGAAGAAACAAAATAAATCTTCACACCAGTTATATCAGCCAATCAGAATCGAGCATTACCAACAAAATAAATTTTGAATGTGTATGTCGAGAGTAACGGACAGTCAGTCATAAAGTTTAGTTTTAAAAAGTTGCAGGTTCGAGTTGCATTTTAACACCTCACTGCAAGTCTCCTCTTTATTTTGTACTCGTATTTCTTGTTAAATATCAAATTCAAAATTTAAGTTAAATAAACTATAAACTTGTATCTATACTTAATACTAATAATATTACCAATACATAAAAATATTCTTATAAGCAAACCCCCTTCTTATCCCCCTAATTTTAATTTTTATTTATTTGCTACACATTTAGGGGTCCTAATTTGTAAAAAATATCATCACTTTAAATACATTATTTGACTCAATACAATATTGTTTTTATTTTTTTAATATCTAACAAACTGTACTTGTCAAAATACTTTTGAGCACTACTGTAAATAAATTGTGGCAGCTAAAAGTTAGGTTACAAAGTTGACAATTAAAACGTAAACAAGTGAAATGACAGTTAGATTGAAGTGTCAAGATGGACAGAAAATCGTTTCATTAGCAAATGCGCAGGCGCGGAAATTTAGAAAGATCGAGAAATGAATCGGCCGAGGAGAAATGTGTGTGGAACGGGTGTGACGAACTCTCTTTCTGGAACCGTAAGGATGAGGAGGCAGTAAGAAGGAGTCACCTTCGACACTCGTTAAGGGCAAGCCTTTGTGCGTACCAGTGTATCATTATTGGGATTAGAGAGCTACCGATTTTATACTTAAAGTCAAGTACGTAATAAAGTTAATTTGTTCTACTTATCTGTATATCGCGGCTCCACAAAAGTTTCTGGATTATTCTACGGAAGCCCTCGAGTAAATATCGCTGGAAATTAATTTTTGGAATTGAAGTGGAACACGAACCACGTGGAATGTTGTATAGTTTGGCTGGTTGCCGTTGATGTTGCTGACGTGGTACCGGCATTCCAAGGGTTGCGCCTCTGTTTATTCAATTTCTGGGTGGAACTGAATCGCTATTACGGGAATGTTCTGTAAGTGTTCAACGTACAAAATTAGTAATACAGAAAGATGATTCCTCGTTGCCATTGTTGATTAAAGTGAGTACAATGATAAATTGACTGTTGTTGATAGACAATTAAAATAATTTGTGTCGACAGAATTTTCTTTTTAAATGTCGTTGAATGTTAAATAAAATTTTTAGATATAATTTTTATTGTTAGATATTACTTTAAATCAAGACTGATCACGAAAATTGCCCCCACACATTAGTAAAAGAAAAAAAAGAAAATTAAATTTACCTGTTGAAGTATCTGTTTGTTCAAATTATTTGATGGAGGCACATTCCGTTGTCACGTTTTGGCTTTACTGTTTAGATTATAGTTAAGTGATTGAATTTTTACATTCAAGTTATAAAATTTCAAAGCCGGGCTTAATTACCTAAAACAAAGAAAATATTACACTATGTAACAAAAATAAAAAATTTCTCAGTCCTTGGGATGTAATTGTTATGTCCTAGTCTGTTATGTCTTAAAAGTATGGAAACCACCTGATATTCTTCGGAAACTTTGCTTTTGTGACCAGGACAATGAGATTCATTAAAATATGCTAAAATTATGAGAAAAACGTGTTTGAGTCGTTTACTACAGAGGAAATCATACAGAACAGCACATATAAATCAAAACTAGATTTTATTAAAACTTCAGAAAACCAAAAACATAAAAGTAAATCAGAAGTGGGTGGTTTTTCGACATTTGCGTTTATACTGCGAGTCACTTTCTCTAATCAATCCCCAAATGTAATCTCCCATCATGTTCTCATTGTATTGTCCTTGGTATCGCCGCTCAAAGTCCATTATATCCTGATGGAAGCGCTCGCCTTGCTCCTCTGAATATGCTCCCATGTTCTCCTTGAATTTGTCAAGATGTGCATCCAGAATATGGAGTTTGAGAGACATCCTGCAGCCCATTTTGCCGTAGTTCTCCACCAGACTTTCAACCAGCTCCACGTAGTTTGCGGCTTTGTGATTGCCTAGGAATCCCTGTACCACTGACATAAAACTCATCCAAGCAGCTTTCTCAACACGAGTGAGCTTCTTGGCGAATTCCTCACACTCGAAGATTTTCTTTATTTGTGGTCCAACGAAGATACCGGCTGTAACTTTCGCCTCAGAGAGCTTAGGGAACAAGTCTTGTAGGTACTTGAACGCTGAAGAATTTTTGTCGAGAGCTTTGACGAATTGCTTTATAAGACCCAGTTTGATGTGGAGTGGTGGCATCAGTACCTTCTGGGGGTCCACCAAGGGCTCCCACTTGACGTTGTTCCTTCCCACTGTGAATTCAGTTCGTTGTGGCCATTCACGCTTACTGTAGTGTGCACTGTCGTTCCTACTGTCCCACAGGCAAAGAAAGCAAGGAAACTTGGTGTAACCGCCTTGCAGGCCCATTAAGAATGTCACTATTTTGAAATCTCCGATCACTTCCCAGCCATATTGCTCATACTTCAATGCGTTCAGCAATTTCTTGACATTGTTGTAGTTCTCTTTGAGAGATACTGAATGCGCCAGAGGAAGAGACGGATACTTGTTGCCATTGTGAAGCAACACGGCTTTGAGACTCTTGCATGAGCTGTCAATGAAGAGGCGCCACTCTTTTGGGTCTAAATCAATTCCGATTTCCTCGAACAGACCGGTCACGTCGTGGCAGAAGCAGAGCCCATCTTCGCTGATGAAGAAGTTGGAAAAAAGTTCGTGACGCTTCCTCTGACATGAGACTTTAACACTAGGATCCAGCAAATTCCACTGCATCAGTCTGAACGTCAAAAGTTCAGCATTGGACTTGGTGAGACCAAGATCTCTGATCAAATCATTCATGTCCTTTTGGTTGGGATAGTATGGGTTTCTGTTATCAGCTAGTAAATTAAATCCTTCACCTTCATTGTCTTCCTCACTCTTGGAATCAGGGCTCTCACAGGAAGACACCTGCTCTTTCTCTGGAGGAGTAGGAACGGGGAGGCCAGAGCTGTGTGGAACTGGAACCATGGATGAAGGAATGTCAGGATACATGATTGGACTTGCTTTTTTGCCAGTTCGACGTTTGGAAGGGTCCACCATGCAGAAAAAGCAGTTGCTTGAATGGTCAGTGGGTTCTCTCTAAACTCTTGGCACAGCAAACTTCATAGCTCTCTTTTCCCCTCTGTACCATCCTGCAAAAAAAAAAAAAATTAGAAAAGTACCGTCTAATAAAAAAGTTAATAGAAACATTTATTTTACCCATAACAAAGCAATATAGTTTTAAAATGTCTTACCTTCCAAAGTCCTTTTGCAGTTTTCACAGGCGAAATGAGGTGCCCAGGATTTGTCTTGATCACCCACAGGCATGCCGAAATAAGCATTGTAAGCTTCGCACATTTTAAAACATGTTTCCAAGGAGTACTTTTTCGCTCTTGTTTTGATAAAATATCCGCAGACATAACAAAATGCATCTGCAGGATACTTACAGCCTCGTGAAGCCATGTTTGAACGAAATTATATTATCTGTAATAAAATAAGAAACAACTCTCAATAAATCACAACAAATCTCTAATGTAGTGTGTACTGCATCTAGGGTTTAACCAATGTTTGTAAAATAGTTTTCAAATGCATTCTTCAATTGGTATGCTTTATTGAACATGTACATACAATATATAAGTATAGGCGATAACGTATTTTTCAAAAAAGCGCTGCCATGGTCACAAAAGCAAAGTTATCTTGGGACAATAGCTGTTTTCTATACTTTTGGGACCTAACTGACTAGGAAATAACAATTACAACCCAGGGACAAAAATCTTGTTACATAGTGTTATTAGTCATTTCATAAATTTTGTAAAATAATTCATTAAATTACTTATAACACATTGAGTTGTGTCAATGAAAATTCAATTTGACGTTTCTATTTGTGGGCCAGATGAAGGCACTATTCTGATATGTTCAAGAGTTGTTCAATTGAATGCTCATTGTCCAACAGATTTTTAATTTTATTTTAAATAATCTTTCAAACCTTAAATAGATTGTAACAAAATTTTACTCACCTGTTTCAAACTAAGATATTTTTTACTGTACACTAATAGCTTTAAATTTCTCTAAAGTTGTATGAAACGAAAGTTACATTAATAATAATTTCGTAGTACCGTAAAGCTTGTTGTTCAAAATCATTTATTACATTTTCTTTCAGCTAAGATATTTTCTATGGTAATTATTGCTGATAACATCGTGCTAGTTTTTCCATATTTTTTTGATTTGACAAAATATGGTGGCGTCCAACAATGTAGGTTTAGTTTGAATATAGTTAATTGCAAATTTCTCTTTAACATTTTTTTCTCTCAGAGGATATAACCCCTCACCCCCCAAGCTCTACCAGACTAGTCTCGTGGCATAAGGTGAACCACCGAAAGGGGTAACACTAAATTGGCGCCGCCAACGTGGGGCCAGAAAAAGAAGAGTAGATGCAATTAAAACCATCTAAGTGGTGTCAGTAAAGAAATTTTTTTGAAAATTTGAGTTTAAGTGCTGTTAGATTTTTGTTAAGAATTGGAACTTCGGAATAATTTTGGGTTAAAAAAAAAAAAATTTGTTAAGACATTTAACTTATTATTAGAATTTTTGAAACTTTGTAGGTAGTCTTTAGTAATTAAGTTTAGGGAATAATTCTCTTCGTGTAAGAAATTATTGAAATTTTTAGTAGCTTCTTTGAAATTTTTCGAGTAGTTAAGTATAACTATAAACATTAATAGGCTCGCCAAAGACGAACTGTCTTACGAATTACTAGTCCGAAGAGTTCGCGAGATAGACAATGTCGAACGCATGCGTAAATGTCTCAGGGAACTATTAAAAGCTGAAAAACGGGGGTACACTACTAACGCGACCGGCACCATCGATTCTCTTGACATGAAAAATGAGTTGAATGTATGTGAGGCAAAGTTAAAGGAATTACGTGCTGCTGTAAATACGTTCACAGGTTCTCGGAATGATGGGGCGTACCGCTCTATCGAAACTAAACTGTTACATGTACTGAACCGCGTAGGCCACATCAATGCTATACAACTGGACGATCCCAGCATGGTGTCTACCTTGCTGATAGCTGTATCCGAATTGTTGGACCAGTTGGAAATGAAAGCCATTCCCACTCCTGCTGGAACCGAAACTGAAACGGTCCGATCACGTCGTAACTCGTTCGACTTACTTACTGAATCTACTTCCGCCATACCACATATGGCTGCTCCTCCAGCTCCGAGTAACTCTTTAATTCCACCAATAACTATTACTTCTCCAGTAATACAACCTGGTGGTACTTCATCGGGCAATTCTCCTGTCAATCGCGTTGTGTCATTACACAAATGGGAATTGAAATTTAACGGGGAAACAGGGAAACGGAGTGTACTCAGTTTTATTGAACGCGCTGAAGAATTAGCTTGTGCTAGAGGCATAACTGATTCTGAACTCTTTCGGGGTGCAGTAGATCTTTTCGAAGGAAAAGCTCTCATATGGTTGCGCGCTGTACGCTCTAAAATTAACTCATGGACCGAACTTAAACGACTTCTGCTTAGAGACTTTTTACCCTCCGATTACGATGACGAGTTATGGCAAGAAATTCGTCAACGAAAACAAGGGGCCAAAGAAAGCATAGTTTTATATTTCGCTAGTATGCAAGGGTTGTTCAATAGGCTAAGCGAACCTCCTAGTGAGTTAACCAAACTTAAAATTTTACGGAAGAATATTTGTAGCTTATACATAGACCGGCTAGCTCTTTATGATGTCCAGTCCGTCGACGAATTATTAAGCTTATGTATGCGACTAGAAAATGCATTAGTTAAGAGTGGTCAATTACCAAGTGGCACTTGACCGACACCTGGCACTCTGGAACCTGATTTAGCATATCAGACCAACAGTGCTCGAGCTTCGATTTCGACTATCCGTTGTTGGAACTGCCAACAAAATGGCCATCGGTTTACCGCGTGTACCCAATCCAGACGCCGATTCTGCTACCGTTGTGGTAAACGTGGGGTCCTAAGAGCCCAATGTTCTTGCAACTCGGGAAACGGAAGTACGGAACTTGTAAGGACCGAGGCAAGCTAAGCTCCGTCTCCTCAGGCCGCAGTCTTGCCCCAACCCTCGACGAGTGGAAACAGTGGTTAAACCACGTACATCAATTCACCCGAACCACTCAACTGTCCCCCATTTTGTCTTCAGTCCGTAATGATAATCGCCCTTACTTACGTTGCTCTATCGGAAACGAAACCCTGTTAGCTCTTATTGACACGGGGGCAAATAAGTCAGTTATCGGAAACCGACTATGGTCTCGTCTGAAACACCAATATCAGTTACAAGCCGCCTACTGGAATGTCGTCACTGTGGAAGGTCACTGTGGAAGGTATTACTACCTTACCCCTCTCCTTTAACAAATTTTCAGGTTCTATATCTGTACTTGTTGTCCCAAATATCGAACATGAATTGATTATCGGTATCGATTTCTTGCGTAAACATCGATCGGTATTACATCTCGCGCATAATCGTCTTAGCCTACACATTGAAAGCAAGGCTCAAGTCAACGCTATCACTGACCGATTGCATTTAAACGATGATCAGTCGATCCGTTTACAGCAGATCATCGGTAAGTTTGAAACGCTTGATCAAGGTCGTCTTGGCCACACACGCTTGGTCGAATACAACATTGACACTGGCAATGCGACACCGTTTAAACAGCGCCATTACCCGTTGCCGCCTGCTATCGCTAGCAAGGTAAACGACGAATTAGATCGCATGTTGGAGATGGACGTTATTGAAGTTTCTAATAGTCTTTGGAGCTCAAATGTGGTTGTTGTCAAAAAATCAAATGGCGACATTCGTCTATGTTTCGATGGACGGCCCTTGAACTCCATAATCAAGAAAGACGCGTATCCGCTCCCTTTCGTTAGCCGCATCTTAGATAGCTTGCGCGATGCTAAATGCATTAGTAGTTGTGGTGAAACGACTGTTTCCACCACAATTAAATTTCATAATTACACACTAAGTGTAACCAATTTTATTAAAATAATAATTAATTAAGCGAATAATCTTGAATTACACCCCTTAAATATATTATTCGTGTAGTCGTGTCCAACCATGTTTCAAAAAGATTAAAAATATTTCCACCAATGCTGTCGAGTGGAACAACACCGATTCTCTAGATCGGTCTAGAACATTCGGCGGCCATTTTGGTTGGCCGGTTGTTTTTTTTCTTGTAGTCATTCTACTAGAATAACTCCTGTAGACTTTACTGGGATCGGTCGATTATTACAGATAAGACCATAAATCATAATCGACCAGATATCACCTTCGTAATGAAAAACACTAAGACAACTTATCTGATCGATATTGCGGTTCCAAATACACACAACTTACAAAAAACACACGCAGTTAAATTGGATAAATACACTGACCTCGCAGCCGAAATGAAACAACAATGGCGAATGGAACATGTCCACATCGTTCCAATAGTGCTCAGTGCCACCGGGGTCATTCCACACACACTACATAATAGTTTGAGCCTCTTGGGTCTCCCAAAATACACATATGTCACTATGCAAAAGGCAGTGAACATAAACACGTGTCGTATAGTACGGAAGTTCCTCAGTAATACGAATCCGACTGCAATATGTGAAAGCACAAGACCTGCTTCTACTCCATCTGAGCCATCTACAGTGAGCGGACAATACACTGACACTATCCTACTGACACACAACACACATACATAAACACACAATACACTAACACTGAAAGACAAACACTTAACACACATACAGATCCAGATTCGTCTGATGGAGAGGGGGGATCGAACAACTGCCGCACTGTCACTGTTACCGCTCGGGTGCACAGTCCTCCCCAATTCAATAACACACAAGGTCCGTCAACCTCTGTACCATCTAAACGCGCAGGTCCAGGAACACCCGATCTTAATGAGCAATTTGATGAACCAGAAAACATCTACACCAAGAAACGTATAATAGAAAGACACATCCACACACATACACAAACACACACACAAACACAAACAGTCCTTTCTCTTCCCTCTGTCCCTACTCCTACCTACCATCTGAGGACACGAAAACGAACTAGGCTTTCACAGCCCTCTGTCATTGAGCCAACATCTACGCTCCCACAAAAGTCTCGCCGTACGACCCAGTGTACACCAAAATAGACGAATAACACCTCGTTTCAAGTAGCAATAACAACAATATAGGGAGTGATGTGACAAACCCGTCCGTGAATGTACTACGGTACTTTTACGGATTGGTTTGGCACATTACCCTTCCACAGAGCCTAATACCTTGCATAATGCCGGTATAGGTGAATGTTACCCAGTACTGTCCTACTGAGTAGTGAGCGCCAGGTTGGCGTAAAAGTCTATAATAATAATAATAATAAACTTTATTCCATATTTTCATATGATACATGAATGGATTGCGTCAACAGATTATATAACAATATAGCTACAATAAATAATAATTTAACAAATTTGTTATTGTTTTTCTCTTTTTTAATTTTAAAATGTTATTTTGAAAAGAAATCCTCTAATTTATAGTCACATTCTCCTACAAGATAAAGATAGTCTTTTAATTTTTTGTTACAATTTTTTACAGTTAAGTCTCTCAATTCAGGTATATCTTTGTTAATTTTATTTACAATTTTAATGATGCTATTATAAGGTCCTTTTTGCAGTAATGTCATATTGGAAAAAGTCGCGATAAGCAAATTGAATCGCGTTTGGTAAGTATGACTTGGAACACTATTCGAAAATATATATGAATGTTTTAAAAAGAATTTTACACACGCCATCACATATAAGTCATATACCGTTAATATTTTCAAGTGTACAAACAAAGGTCTACATGAAACTCGTGGCTTTTCTTTAGCGATAGCTCTTATAAATCTCTTCTGCAAAACAAACAGATTACTAACATATGTTGAATTTCCCCACAAAATTATCCCATATCTTAATCTGGATTCAATGTTAGCATAATACATTTTCAAAAGTGTCTCTTGTGGAACAATTTTGCTAAGATTTAACAATAAATAAACATATTTATTTAAATCTCTTATTAAATACGCAATATGTGTTTCCCAACCTAGTGATCTGTCCAAATGGATACCGAGTAATTTAATACTACTAGATAGATTTATATTGCCAATATTTGGTAATACAAAACTATTGGATATATTGCCATATTTGCCGAAAGTTATATGTTGAGTTTTATTTAAATTTAGTTTCAAACCATTTGTATGGAACCAATTTGAGGCAGTTGATATTAACTTATCAGCCTGATTTGCCAGTTTCTCTTCTGAATTACCCTTGCAAATGATTGTTGTGTCATCAGCAAATAAAATTATATTGCCATTCATAATTTGAGGTAGGTCATTTATATACAAGATAAAAAGTAACGGTCCTAATACAGATCCTTGTGGGACGCCCTTTCTTATAATTAAATTTTTTGACGAGTAAATGTTACTACATCCATTTTCTTCTTGTGTAATTTGAACAATTTGTTCTCTATTTGTTAAATACGATTTAATTAAATCTAGGGCCGTCCCACGGATTCCATAGTCATAAAGCTTAGATAAAAGTTTGTCATGGTCGACACAATCAAATGCCTTAGATAAATCAAAAGAAGAAAGCAAACAATGCTTTTTATCATTCCAAGTATTTAGTACATCAGTAACTGTCTCAAATAGTGCAAGTGTGGTCGAGCCTTTCGGCCTAAAACCATATTGTGAATGACTTATTACGTTCCATGAAGAAAAGAATGCAATTAACCTACTGTGAATAATTTTTTAAACTACTTTAGAAATTATAGGTAAAATTGATATGGGACGGTAATTATTCATATCAGTAGTATTACCTTTTTTATAAAGAGGTTTCACTATAGCGGTTTTTAATTGTTTAGGGAAATGACCTTGACTTAAGCAATTATTTATGATATGACAAATAGGTACTGTGAAGTAATGTACAAAGTTTTTCAAAATTATAGTAGGTATTTCATCAATACCCACTGACTTTTTGTTATTTAAATTTGAAATTACTTCCATTATTTCATCTTCATCTGTTGGAAACATAAATATACTATTGTTATTAAAATGTTTGGACAATACGTCACTGTTTGGTGACGGTGTGTTCAAATTTAATGTCTTTGGTGTGTTAATGTACATATTATTAAACTCGTTAGCAATATGTTGCGGGTTTGTAATTTCACTGTTTTCTACTTTAATCATATGGGGTAGATTTGATTTTTTTCGACAATTTACATTACTACTGAATTTGTTTATAATATTCCAAGCCATCCTAGACTTATTCGTCTAGGATGATTAATGATTAGTGATTGATCAGTCGGATCGCTGGTGACAGCTCTGCGGTTTATAGCTTCCACTGTCGTAGTCATCTAATACCGGTTCGTCGGCACCCGGTCGGTCTCTCCTGATCATAGTGGCGTAGATGTGGGTTTTTAAATAGTCAATTAATCCCTAACTGATTTCTTAAATCTCTTCAAGTACCTGTCCGTTGAGAATCAATTTCGCATTACTATTTTCATGGGTACTTGGGTGGTAGTAAGGCAATTGACATTACACCTCCGTCAATGCCCTAGCTATCTGCATCGCATACACAGCAATAATTTTCTCTAATTAGTTCATTCATCAATTATTAATTTATTGTCACAACTGCTCAAAATTAATTAACCACCCACTTCATTAACGCTGGTTTAACTCCATACCGACTCATGATTTACTGACTCTTCCCCATATCGTTTCATAGTATTGATCTTCGAAAAGCATTTTGGCAACTACCTCTCTGCCCTGACGCTACAGGGAAGACAGCCTTCACTGTCTCAGGTCGCGGGTTATTTCAGTATAAAGTCGTTAAATACACATGCCATTATACATACATATTTACGCATTTAATTTTGTCGAATACAACATACATACATACATACACGTAGTGCTTTACTCAGCCAAACATTAAATACATACATATCGGTTGCCGTCACGATACGGGTGGTTTTTTCGACTACATTCAAATCCCAACTATATTCACTATATTCATTCTTGTTATTATTTATTCTATTTTTGTTTGTTTTGAAAATAAATAAAATTTGACAATTTGTTTGACATTCAATAAAATTAGTAGTTTTTAAATTCAAATTAAATTTTTTTGAAAATGGACAAACGCTTGAGAGTTTTAACGGCCAAAAAGGAAGCAATTTTTGCACGTATACAAACCCTTTATGAGGACAGTAAGAAGATAAACATTAGGGCTAATTTGAATAACTTTAAACTTAGATTTATTACTTTAGAAGAAAACAGGGCCGCACTTGAAGAAATAGTAACAGAAATAAATGAGTTATCTTTACAACTTTCTAATGATTACGTTCCGAGTTTCGCTGTTCTGGATGCAATCGATGAGATGTATTGTCACATAAAATCAGTAGCTAAAGAAGTTTTTAAAGAAAAGGAAGAACCTAAACAAGAAAAGGTAACTGTCGCTCAAGAGGAAAGTCAAGGACCGCGTTTACCCCATTTAAAAATTCAACCCTTCTCGGAGGAAATTCAGAACTGGCCTGTATTTAAGGAATTATTTATTAGCCTAGTTCACAATAATACAAAATTATCATTAGTAGATAAAGCTCATTATCTTATTAGTAGTTTAACAGGTAGCGCATTAAAAGCAGTTGTAGGAATACCAGTTACCGGAGAAAATTATAGCGTCATTTGGGACATATTAGACAAAAAATATCAAGATGATCGTTTATTGTCAACTACATATTTAGATAAAATTTTCAATTTAAAACCAATTACGTCTCAATCTGCAGATCAGTTAAATAAATTTTTAGTAGAATTTGATGCATCTGTTAGATCTCTTCATAAATTAAACATTCCAAATTTGGATGAGTGCATTCTAGTTTAGCCTTGAAAAAATTAGACAGTGAAACAGTTAAATTATTTGAAAACTCATTGGAAAATAATTCAAATTGGCCAACTTACAATCAATTAATTGAATTTGTAGAAAAGCAGGCCAAAATTAGTGCGCGGGCACAAAATTCAAAATCTTTAGCTAAACCTAATTCTAGTAGTTATAGTACAGTTAAATCTAATGCTAGTAGTTATAGTACAGTAAAACCCCATTCAAATAATTATAGTACAGTGAGACCTGGTCCTAGTAATTACAATGCTTCCAATAAAATTTCTCATGCATTTGTCAGTGTTCAGAGTAAGACGGTGCCAAAAACTTACAGTAGATGTTTCCTTTGTCATAGTAGTAGTCATAACTTAGTCAATTGTTCAAAATTTAGAAACGAATCTCCCATGGAACGTTACAAAATTGTTAGAAATTCTAATTTATGTTTGAATTGTCTCGGCGCACATCGAATTAGTAGTTGTCCAAGCAATAGTAATTGTCGTGTATGCGGTCTACGACACCATTCAACAATTCATTTTCCTACTAAAGCAAATGTAAAACAAGTAACGGATAACAAAATCAAAATGGATGAAAACAATAGTAGTGTTGACAATCAAAATTCTCCCGATAATAACAATAGTAGTAGTGACAATAATAATGCCCTTAGTTTGTGTTCAACAACGGTTGAAAAATTACGTAGTACGGTTCTGTTGGGTACAGCAATAGTTTATGTTCATGACAGTTCGGGTAATAAACAATTAGCTAGATCTCTCCTAGATTCCGCCAGTCAACGACATATCATTACAACTGACTGTTGTAAACGATTAGGTTTAAAATTGTCACAAGTTTCATCTACCGTACAAGGTATAGGAAATTATCAGAACAATACTAAAGGTCAAGTGAATGTAACAATTACATCACGATATAATCCAAACTTTAGTTCATATCAGCATTAGTAGTGGATTCAATCACCGATAAATTACCTACGTCCTTAGTTGACATTAGTTTATTAACCCACTTTAACAATTTATCGCTGGCAGATGATACATATTACAAACCCGGAAAAATAGATGGACTTATTGGGGCACAACTTTATGTACAGTTGTTGCAAACAAATCATATACATGTACCTAATTTACCGACCGCTTTGGATGCAACTTTTGGATACGTAATAACTGGCAAAGCTCCCGTTTATAGTAGTTCAAAAAATTTTAAAAGTTTTTGTGTAATAACCGAGGAATCTTCCGATAGTTTAGATAGTTTAGTTCATAAATTTTGGGAATTAGATGAAATTCCTTCACCTACAATAATTTCACAGGAAGATAGTGCTTGTGAAAAATTATTTGTAGATAGCTATGGTAGATCTGACACAGGCCGTTACATAGTTTCATTGCCTTTTCGGGAACCACCTACACTGTTAGGTGATTCATATAGTATAGCATTAAAACGGTTTCTGTCGTTAAAAAGAAAATTCAAACAAGATTCCTCTTATAAATTACAATATTCATCAATTATTGATGAATACATACGTGAAGGATATTTGCACGAAATATTTTTAGACGTTGATTTAGCTCAAAATTCATATTATATTCCGCATCACGGAGTGATAAAGGCTGATTCCGCCAGTACACCACTTAAGTTTTAGACGTTGTTTGCAAAACAAGCACCTCATATTCTTTAAACGACTTATTAAACGACTTAGTGGTCCAAAATTACAAATTAATATTTTAGAATTATTTTTAAAAAATCGTTTATTCAAAATAGCATTAACTGCCGATATACGTAGAATGTATTTGCAAATATTAATAAATAAAGAACATCAATGTTTTCAACGTATTCTTTGGCGACAATCCGAAAATGAACCGATTTCAGTGTATGAATAGTCACGAGTAGTATTTGGTATTCGTTCTTCTCCATATTTAGCGTTACGAGTAGTCAAACAATTAATCACCGATGAGAGTCAATTGTTTCCTTTAGCAGCTGTCTATGCTGATAAAAACATGTACATGGATGATTTATTGTGTAGTGTGGATACTTTACTAGAAGCCGAAAATTTATTTAGTGAAATTAACCAGTTATTCAAGGCAGGTGGCTTTCAATTCGCAAAATGGATGTCTAATTCTGAACAATTCTTGCAACATATTCCCGATGAACTACGAGCAAATAACAGTGTCGATTTTGATAACGAAATACTCAAAGTATCGGGTCTTCAATGGAAACCCAGTCAAGATTGTTTATATTTTAAATTTCAAAATTTTAGTAGTAGTAGTGTAACTAAACGTCACATATTATCACTGTTAGCCCGTATCTTTGATCCTAGTGGTTTTTTAGCACCAGTTACATTAAAAATTAAATTATTCATTAGAAAGCTTTGGTCATATCAATTAGATTGGGATGATGTCGCACCGTTAGAATTCATAAATATTTGGGAAAAATTCGAAACTGAATTACCCTACTTACAACAATTTAAAATACCCCGTTGGTTTCATGTCCAGAAAAATCTCATAGTCACTTTAGTAGGATTTTGTGATGCCTGCGAAACTTCGTATGGTGCGATGGTCTATGTTCGTGTAGAAAATAGTAAACAAGTAAATATTAATTTAGTATGCGCTAAAAGTAAAGTATCTCCATTCAAAGCAGTATCGATTCTTAAATTAGAATTGTGTTCCGCACTTTTGCTTGCGCGTTTATTAAATTTTGTTAAAACTAGTTTCACACCCGAAATCGCCGTTAATAGAATTTACGCCTTATCGGATAGTCAAGTCGCACTTAATTGAATTAAATCGTCACCTCATAAATGGAAAGCTTTCGTTTCAAATCGTGTAGCCAAAATTCAGGAACTAGTATCTACTGATACGTGGTTTCATATCAATGGTATAGATAATATAGCTGATGTTCTCAGTCGTGGATTAAACCCCTTACAATTTATAGAAAATAGGCAATGGATTTATGGACCAAATTGGTTACGTCAGAATATAGAGGAATGGCCAATACATAATATATAGTCGTTAAAGAAATACAAAATGATCCAGAACAAAAGACCATTTCTTTTGTAGTAGTCGAACCAACATCATACCCCATATTTGTTAGCAAAATTATTTTCTTATAGTAGTCGAATCACTATCGTGATTCATCCTTACGAGCTTATAGCTCAGTATCGTTAGTCGTTGCCGTCAAAATCTCTCTTGGGATAACATAATTTATAGATTATAGAAAATCCGCTTACCTTGACGAGAGATTGATGGTAACACTAGCCTCAACGGTTAAATATGGTTTTAATCGTTTTAGTAGTAGTAGTATATTGTTCTTTTGCTAACAATCAAATATGGGTTTGATCACCTTAATAGTAGTGTTTAGTTTTTTCCATAAACATTGAATATGATTTTAATCGTTTTAATACTAGTAGTATACATGGGTGGACTTTGTAAGTCCCACGTTAAATGTATTAAAACCCGTTGGGTGTAGTCGTGGAAACTTTCCCTGGTAGTGATGGCATTATTCGAAATGCATCAGTTAAAACTAAAACCGGTATTTGGAACCGTAGTAGTAGATTTAGTCGTATTCCATTACAACCTCATTAAAATATATATATATATATATATATATATATATATATATATATATATATATATATATATATATATATATATATATATATATATATATATATAGAATATATTTTTTCTTTCTTTCAATTCAAATTTTAATAGTAGTAGTTCAATTCTCTCACTTTAAACATTAGTAGTTAATTTTCCCCTCATACCTGAATTCTGAAACGGTGTTTCAGGGGGGCCGGGGATGGACGCGCCGTTTTGGTTCATTTAGGAATACGTGACCATCTGTGCGTCTTTCATGGCTACTTCAAGCAGTGGTATGAGTGTTACCCTTTGCTTATCATACAATGTAATTAGTAACCGATCACCCACGGTGGTGATTGGTACTCGCGATTTGTTTCTTCAACAATTTCCGTTGTTGAAGTACAGATATCGCCAATTTTACTATTTTTGATTTCTATTTTTAATCATTATATAACCGTATAATGTTTTTTTGTGAATTTTTCGAGTTCTAACCGGTTAAACCTTTCGCTCGTCTCCTATACCAGAGTGATAGGAATTTGTCGACGATGCAACAGAATATATAGTAGATTTAACCAGTGCGGTACAACAATATAGCAGTAGTTTAACCGTCTAACAATATGTATATAGTAGATTTCAACCCGGGGTACAACAGTTTTACAGTAGTAGTTTAATCGTCCAACAATATAACAATAGTACATAGTAGATTTAACCCTGGAAATCCATTTAATTACATCGCAATAGTGTTATCATCAAAATTTAGCATAAACCGCTTTATAATTTTGTTCTCGTGATAAAATTAAAATTTAAGTGGACTTAATTCAACGTGTTTACTTCGCCAAATTGTACAACAACAAGTTGGTTCAAGTTGGATCACGAAATAACGTAGCAGATATCAACTTTCAGCTCATTCAGGAACGTGAAATTGGTAATCCTTATTCCTTTAACCCCCTTTTTTCCCACCAATAGTCACTAATAGGATTCAATAAATCATAATCGGTAAGTCAATCAATTTCAAATTTTTAACTTTCTCTATTATTAGTAAGGATTTTTGGAGTTAGGTCATCGGTTTAAAAAAAGGAGAAAATAAAAAAATAAATAACAAGATTTTTTAAAAATTGGCGCTACCATGGTTTCATGCAACAGTGGCACATCTTCAGGCGCTCTATATTAATTAAAAAGATAAACAAAAACATGTCAAATACATAAAAACATTAAAACAATATATAAAATGAATTGAATTAAATTACAAAAGTTGAAAATTAGAGAAAATTTGAATAATAAATTTGTGTACTTACAAGTATTAAAATCAGAAAAGATGATGTAAGATTTTTGTTCAATTGTTACATAGTTATAAAAATAATTATTTTTTAATAAAAATAAGTTAGAAAAAATTTTTTTTATAAACAGAGAGGTTACAGGCACAAAAAAGATTATTTAAATAGCATGAAGGAACTACAAAAAGGCTGTTTATATAGGTTTATGAAGTTTTTTTGGTGTGTATGTTTTGAAGATGCTGGAGTAGGCATTATCCAACTGAATTGAATCAGTGCATATGTTCGAGTTTGGTTTGATAGAGGTGATCCACGCATGTTCTAGAATGAATCGCTTTCTAGAATTTTCTTCTTTTTGAAGTATGATCGGATGTTCTAGATCAAAATGGTGGTTTTGCTGCCACGCATGCTGGACAAGACCAGAATGAAAATCGGCGCGCTGGACATTCCTACGATGCTGATTCATTCTAGTTGAGAGATGCTGTCGTGTGGTACCAACGTATGCCGCTTCACAGCCCTTGCATTTCACCATGTATACAACATTTTGCTGTTTTCCAACAGGAACTGAAGGTTTTAGGTTGGAATACAATTTATTAAGGTTATTAGGATATTGAAACACCGGAGATAAATTAAATTGGTTTAAAATTGATTTTATATTTTCAGATGGACGTCCTAAATATGGAATTGAAAAATATTTTTTATGTTGAGTTTCGTTTTTAATTCCAGAAATTGAGGACGGAAAACAATTACCTTTTCTTGATACATTGATTTTTAATAAGGATACCATCTTAACCTCTATGTGGTATAGGAAGCAATATACTTCCTCCCGTACTCTCAATTTTCATTCAGCACATACCTACAAACAAAAACTTAATGTAGCCTCCAATCTCATAAATAGATCCTTACGTCTTAGTCATCACAATCACAGACCCATAGCCCTAAAAACTGCACAACAAATCCTCCGTCATAATTATTTTCCTCAGCATTTAATTTTCAATATTACAAAGGATCTTACTCATAAACTTTTCAACAATGTCACTAATTCCACTGACACCACTCAATGTAAAAAATATTTTTCAATTCCATATTTAGGACGTCCATCTGAAAATATAAAATCAATTTTAAACCAATTTAATTTATCTCCGGTGTTTCAATATCCTAATAACCTTAATAAATTGTATTCCAACCTAAAACCTTCAGTTCCTGTTGGAAAACAGCAAAATGTTGTATACATGGTGAAATGCAAGGGCTGTGAAGCGGCATACGTTGGTACCACACGACAGCATCTCTCAACTAGAATGAATCAGCATCGTAGGAATGTCCAGCGCGCCGATTTTCATTCTGGTCTTGTCCAGCATGCGTGGCAGCAAAACCACCATTTTGATCTAGAACATCCGATCATACTTCAAAAAGAAGAAAATTCTAGAAAGCGATTCATTCTAGAACATGCGTGGATCACCTCTATCAAACCAAACTCGAACATATGCACTGATTCAATTCAGTTGGATAATGCCTACTCCAGCATCTTCAAAACATACACACCAAAAAAACTTCATAAACCTATATAAACAGCCTTTTTGTAGTTCCTTCATGCTATTTAAATAATCTTTTTTGTGCCTGTAACCTCTTTGTTTATAAAAAAAATTTTTTCTAACTTATTTTTATTAAAAAATAATTATTTTTATAACTATGTAACAATTGAACAAAAATCTTACATCATCTTTTCTGATTTTAATACTTGTAAGTACACAAATTTATTATTCAAATTTTCTCTAATTTTCAACTTTTGTAATTTAATTCAATTCATTTTATATATTGTTTTAATGTTTTTATGTATTTGACATGTTTTTGTTTATCTTTTTAATTAATATAGAGCGCCTGAAGATGTGCCACTGTTGCATGAAACCATGGTAGCGCCAATTTTTAAAAAATCTTGTTATTTATTTTTTTATTTTCTCCTTTTTTTAAACCGATGACCTAACTCCAAAAATCCTTACTATTAAACTCAATGGTGTCATCAAATTTTAACTATTTGTTTCTCTATTATTGACTTTCAAAAAATAAATAATACACTTAAGATTACAGTCCAATAAAAATAGTTCGCGTCTTATAGGATAGAACCAGCTAGTAGTAGCTTTAGCACAATAAGCAGCAATCTATATTCTTTATAACTTCAGCTAACCACATATATTTTGGCTGATGCAAAGTTTTTGAAAAAAAAATATATATATATATATATATATATATATATATATATATATATATATATATATATATATATATATACAGGGTGTAAAGTAAATAACTCTCTTCCTTTTAACAGATGGTTTATCTCGGTGTATAATTGCCGAAGACATAAATTTTTTTTCGGAATTCGCTATCTGAAAAAATCGCATCCCAGCCAACTCATCGTTTAATATAAATTTCCCTGAATACGCCTCTGACCAAACTAAAATTATTCGCACCCTGTATAATAAAAATTTTTTTAAAAATAAACAAAAACATTTTTTTATTTTACTATAATATGTAAACATGTGTTCACTGTCGAACTTATATGTACTATATTGTACACAGAAAAGCGAACAGTTTTTCATAAATTTTGATTAAAATAAGTTTATTAAATTTTATGAAATTAGTTTTTAAAATTTTTTAGTTTTTTATATCACAGTGCATTATGAATACTGCAAAAACCATAACTCTGATATCAGTATTTGCATTGCACATTATTAATTTAGTAACAAATTACATTAAAAATTACACTTATAAATTACCAAACAAATAAAAAGAGAACAGAACAGAACAATGAAAAAAATACACAAGAAAAATTTCCATGAGTTGTAATTTTTCAAAAATTAAAAACATTTTCTTTTAACTATCATAAAACATGAATTTCTAATTGTTGATACATTGGTACACAACTTCTTCACTATGTATCTATTAAAACTAAATACTACCCGTTTTATGTATTGGTATGTACATATGTCAAATCTGTACAATGTGTTCCATATTCGATAGTTTTGCAGCTAAAGTACATAAGAGAAAAACAGAAATTAATAACAATGTTTGATAACGACTTATTTTTTCTTCTCTCAATTTTCTCACTAAGATCAAAAATTAATTTTTAAACAATTTTAAATATTATCTATTTCACTTAAATTTAAACATTAGTCATCACTTACAAATTTGAGTAATTCCCGTTTTCTTAGCTTTATCTCTTTCATTGTTTCAAATGCGTAAATTTTAAATTTGCAGTTTGTTTTTAGAAAAGAATAGAAGATTGATTTGTTTCGAATATAAGAATTATTTAATTTTTTAACGAAAACCCATGATCAATTGTATTTGAAAAGGGGTATAGTTAAAAGTTTGTAAAGAAAAACAGATGTGACGAAAGGCCAATTATATTACAAACAAAAATGTATTTCAATTATCAAAAAGAAAATTTTTTATTCATAATTGAGTAACTTTAGAGGAAAACTCTAACGGAAAATGCGAAAGTATCTGCATCAGTTATCATTATCGTAAAATTTTAAATGTCCACATGAAAGTCACCGCTATAAATTTTTTACCAAATTTATTCTTTTATTTCAGCAACACTTTGAAATACCAATTTACCTGCAACCCGACCTAAGCGAACTCAAGTTTCAGTAGACAAACAGGCATCGCATACTTACAAACACACAGACATCCATATCATCGTCACACGCTTAGACAAAAATTTTTTAAATAAATAAACAACTATAGCATTGATAGCACACACATACAATCTCCATAATGTATTCATATACAACACTTATTAAAAGAGTTGTCCAAGTGCGTTTTATACACACATTAAGCAAGGTTTCTGACTTATTTGCATTTTTGTAGTTTCCGAATAAAATAGGTGGCATTATATTATTTTGTACGGTTTACTATGAAAATAAATAAATATATTCGACAATCACAATGTTATTTCTGTTTGTGTTATTTAAGGGTCAATTAAGTGGTAATTTGATTCCTTACAAATCACATAGACTTTGAAATACAATATTTCTGAAACGAGATATAAAGAATAAAGTTGTTAAAAGAACTTTAACTTTAAAAGATTTTTCTAATGATAAACTGCAAACAGTATACGTAGAATTATTTTTCAACATTTCTCTTAATAATTTTGATTTGAATTTTTGGAAATGTTAACAAATATCAGAATATACTTTAACGTAAAATTGACGGTTAATTGAGATATCTATTTGTAGCATGTATTATATTTGCAAAATTTCGTGTTCCAAAGGCGTAGAATTTCTGAAAATGTTACAACCCACTCACATTAAAAAATTACAACAGCTTCTAGAGTTCTTCGGAACCCTAAAAAAAAAGATTGAAATATGTAATACATATGTATGTGTGTGAGTGTTACTGTGTGTATGTCCATATACATATTGATATTATATTGTATTTGCACATATTATGTACACAAAACTTATAGCCGGAGAGCCCACCGTATGCAAAACGTATGTATAAGATAGATGAACGATTTTTTGTAAGTACCGCTAAAGGGAGCTTTCTTTAGAATTACAAAATTTTGCCCGCATGATAAAAATATGACGTCAGTTCCGGTTATGGGTTTGTCATGTCATCAAATACATTGATAATATTTACACCAAAACGAAGGTTTCGAAGTCCAAAATAAAAAGATTGAGTGCTGCCAGGCCTTAGTAATTCGCAACAATGAGGCTGCTTTCACTGAAAAAAAAAACTTTCAATGAAGGCAGCCATATTTTTACGAATTTTTAAGATCTGGCAGCTTTCATTTTGGTGTAAATATCATCAATGTATTTGATGACGTAACAAAACCATAACCGGAAGTGACGTCATATTTTTATCATGCGGGCAAAATTTAGGTCTGGGGTAGTACTACCTAGAGTCCCTATAATAAATAGAGTCGTGACATGTCATCCATTTTGTAACCAAAACAGAGCGGGAAGCTTCAAAATTAATTATCACATGTTTGAGTAAATATTTTTGAGTACATAATTATTGTTAATAAGTTATGAATTAATGAACAATTAAAAATTTTTAATTTAATTATTCTTTCTAAGTTAAACTAAATGGTTTTTGTTAACATTTAATTTATTTCCAATGTATTTTACGAAAGCATTGGATACAAAAGATATTTTCAAGTTATTTATTACTTGTCATTTATATGTATACTGTTCTGAAAATTTATTATTTATTAAAAACACTAGTAACCTATTTATACATATTTGTCACATGGGTACGACTGATATTATCAATAATAAAACAGTACATTTTTCACTTCGAAAATAACCATATTTTCAACAATAGAAGTACTGGTTTTTCTTTAAATCAAAGTATTAAAATTAAAAGTATTTGTATGTGCATGAATAATAAACCGATTGTATATTTTAGAAATGTTTTAAATTTAATTGTTGTGTCATAATTCGTAAAAAACTAAATTTTATAGTGAAAAAAATATTTTCATGTCACCAGTCCCATGATTAGAAAAGCGCCCTTAACCATTAAACCATCTTTATTCTGAGAGGTGTTTAGTTTTAATTTTGTTCTGAACTACGCCAATGTTAGAGGCAGCCCTGAATGTGTTAAATGTGTCAAAGAATTGGATTAAAGTTGACAGTCAGTGATTACTAAAATCGATTGCAGGTGTTTGTTAAATTTCCAAATAATTTAATGAGATTTGACGAAATCCATCTTTTTGAAATATGACGTAGATTGTTTCATTAAAAATCATGTTCAAATTTTTATGGACACTGCTGTATAGCTATTTTAAAAAGATTCCGTAAACAAGCAGGTAAAAATATTTTGTTGACAAAAAAATTTACGTTCCAAAAAGCAAAGGAAAAAAATGATAAGTAATCAGAGCCTGATTAAGTTTTTTTTTCTAGGGGCCATTTTTTAACACGTTTTTGACAATCGAAAATTTCTGAAATGAAACTTGATCGGTACAATTTAACTAGCAAAACTTAATTAGTAAATTGAGACCTTTCTCCCCTATTTTTTCGGAGAGTTATATATTTTACACCCTGTATATATATATATATATATATATATATATATATATATATATATATATATATATATATATATATATATATATATATATATATATATATATATATATATTTTTCAAATGATAATCCATTTGTATTTTCTAACAATGTTAAAATTAAATTAGTTTTTCCACCTCCAGATGGTGCAGCAATAATACATCTTACTGTATTAGGGAAAAGTTTACTATGACGTTGATAATTTTTATTAATTTCATGAATTTTTTTGTCGTGATTATTTACCGATAATGACACGGGTTACTTTATAAATTTCATGTTTGCAATAAACTGCTTCAGAGTAATTGTATCTCTCTATTTATATACCTGTCCACTTGCAACAATACATTTTGTATACAATGTGTCTTCAAGTGTTTTACTATTTATTAAAGAAGAAACCACGTATGGAAGAGCATCGTTGCTTTGATCATTATAATTTAATAACGTGGGGAGATGATAATGATGGACCAATTCCATTAAAAAAGAATTGTCACATTTGTAAAAATCAGAAATAAAAAATTAATTTATAAAAAACGCGCCATCAAAAACGGAAAAGACTCAGTCGATTACGAGAAATTCAAGGAAAAGGTTTACTCAATGCACTAATTGATCAATTACCAGCGTAAATTTCATTTACCATTTTATAAGTTTTGTGGGCCAGGAACAAAATTACAAAAACGTTTACATCGAGGAGATATACCAATCAATCAATTAGACAAAGCTTGTCTTGAACACGACATGCTTATTCTCAAACATCTAGTTCACTTGAAAGAAGAGAAGCAGATAAACGACTAATTGAAAAAGCTTGGGAGCGTGTTAAATCGAAGGACGCAAGCTTAGGTGAAAAACCAGCAGCCTGGTTTGTGACTAATATTATGAAGGCTAAAACAAAGGCGGGTGGAAAACTAAAAGTGAAAACGAAGAAAAAGGTTCCACTGAGCAGAATAATTCAATCAGCTCGAAAAGCGCTAAAACAAAAAGACGTCAGAAATGTTAATCAAGGAATAAGAAACGCTTTATTAGCAGCTAAAAGAAGTGTAAACAAATATGGGAAAAGAAATATTTCAATACCAAGAGTGTTACCAGTTCCTAAAAAAATTGGTGGGGCACTACCGTTTTTAATACCTCTTCTACCTGGTCTTTCTGCTGTTGGTAGTCTGGCTGGTGGTGTAAGTAGTATAGCCAAAACCATTAGTGATGCTAAAAAAGCCAGAGAATTCTTGGAAGGAAATAAGCGACACAACAAATAAGTTGAATTGAATCTAAAACAAGAGAAATCCATCATTTTTAAACCATATAAAAAAGGCTTTGGTCTATACTTAAATCCAGACATACAAACGAATGATAAAAAAATATATATATTGACTATCAATAAAACAAGAATTTAATTCATTTTTAAATAAACATAAAAAACATTTTCTAAATATTTTACCTAAAAGAGCATTGACAAATATTGACTTGATTTACTATACAAAGAATATTCCATATTTTAGAGGAATATTTATGAGGGATGAATTACCACAAAAGCCTTGGAATATTTAAAGTGGTATTATTAATCTGCAAACATCTAATTTCCCTGGTTCTCATTGGGTAACATATTTTAAAAAGGAAAACTTGAAATTATACTATGATTATTTTGGACTACCCCCTCCAAAGGAGCTTCTACAGTATCTCAATAAAAACATTCTATACAATTATTACATTCATCAAAGAAACAATGAAGTAAACTGTGGTCATCTGTGTTTAATATTTCTCTGTTATTGTTGTGAAAAGCACTTAAATAAAAAATGTCATATACCATAACATTAAGTGGGACAAAATCGAAATTAGAGGCTCAGTTTTTCCCACCAATAGATTGTACAAATGCGAATTATGAAATTGGTCTTGTTGAATTTTTCTCATACAACTCACTACCAAATATCCACTCACGTAATAATAAAATAAACGTCGGTAATAAAACAATTACGTTACCAACTAGAAGTTATAAAATTGTCGAAATTGAAAGCGTAATTTTAAAGCAATTCAACAAACTTTTTCCTCCACCCCCAGCGCCTAAAAAAGGGGATAAAAAACCAGCAAAACCGAAACCAGTCTTCAGTTTAAAGCTGAACACGTCAACGTTAAAAAGTGAAATTCTTTGTTCAGAGAAAATTACATTTGGAAATGAATCATTTGGAAAATTACTTGGGGGATCGTATCATTTCGTTTCAGTTAATATCAAAAAAAATATTGAAGTGTGCTTAAAATCCTTGTTTAACTATTGAAAAATTTCACAAGTTAATATCTTTGTGCAGAAAAATTGCTGTGTACCTAGATTTTCATCTGGATAGAAAAACAAGATTGGAGAAAACGTTATATTGATTTTGCATCAGTAAAAACGTATATATTAAAAAAAGAATTATGAAGATTATATTAATTACTATTTTATTTGTGATAAATGCATGCGCTGATCACCATCAATTTGTTAAAAATTACCTCATACGTTTTGGATATTTAAAAAATGATACGAATTCTATACAAGACGAATCAACTTTTTCGCAAGCATTAGCAGTGTTTCAAGAATATTATAACATAACAGTAGATGGAACCATAAATAATGAAACTTTGTAGTTAATTAATACACCCAGATGCGGTGTTGCAGATGATATTAATAATTTAAACACAGATATTCAAAAGTGGGATAAAAAGTGCATTAAATGGCGTTACGTATTCGCAAATTGTTTAATTATAGAGCTAACTAAACAAGCATTTCAATTATGGGAGGATCAGTCTGTTTTAACTTTTGAGCATGACAGAAATAACCCTAATATAGTAATAGCCAATAAGAGATTAGAACATACTTGTCAAATGTCGATTCAAAGGTGTAGTGATTCCTTCGATGGGTCTGAAAGAGTATTAGCACACGCATTTTTACATGATGGACACCGTCTTGTTGAAATACATATTGATGATGATGAAAAATGGACTTCTAGCATAGAAAAAGGGCTAAATAAATACAGTCTTTTCAATGTTCTTTCGCATGAAATTGGCCCCGCCCTTGTCCTGCGCCACGTAGAAGATAAAAATGCGCTAATGTACGCATTCTATAATGCAAACTGGACTGGAAAATTATCACAAAGTGATGTTTCAAGAATTCAATACTTATATGGATCGAAGCAGCAGGCGAAGCCAATAGTACCAGTAATCAATCCAACGCCTAAGATAACAACAATGCCGAGCATACTACGAGCGCCTTTTTCACCAACAGTACCAGAAAGACCTACTGACTTATGTAATCTTTCAAATTTAAACACTTTTATTATTATTAATCAAAGAATGTACGTATTTTATTTAAAATGGGCATGGCCTGTTCTTCTTACTGATAATAATAAGATATTACGTCCCATACTATTAACCGATTTGTTACAATTTTTACCGGGGAATTTAAAAGCTATATCACAAATATATCGAAGACCTAGTGGTGAGATATTATTTATTGCCAATAATAGAGTTTACATGATTACATACCCAAATATGCGTCTAGTACACGGATATCCTAAAACTTTTTCTGAAACATTTCAAAGTATTTCAGATAGAACCGTAATAAACGGTTTGGTTAATACAGATACCGGAAAAACGTATATTTTTCATGACCATTCATACTTTTCTGAGATTAGCGAGTGTAATTTTACAATAGTTAAGCAAGGGTTTTTATCAGAACTCTTCCCAGGGATACCGTCTAACATACAATCAGTGTTTAGATACACTAACGGAAACCTATATTTTTTTAAAAGTAATAAAATTTATGAATTTAATGAATTTACTAGATCTGTAGTACGTAGTGACGCATTTGATTTATCTGTCTTTAATATATATTGTCCTAATATTAACTTTTTAACACGAATATATCAGCTACTTCAACAATTTAAGTCAAGATTTACTGAAAACATGATTGGTGGGGAAATAAGGGAGGAGGAAGAAAATATTCCGGAAGAAATTTATGAATAAAAAAATATAGTTTTCCTGTTAGCAATAGTTTTATTATAAAAAATTATTTGTTTTACCCAAAAATTTACAATTATAGAAATTTATTGTTTTACCAAAAATAATGTATTTTAGTTTTACAAAATAAAACATTCTATTATAAAAAATTAATATTTTGTTCTTTTTTATTTATTAATGTTATAAAAAAATTATTCAGGATTTATTATCATTACCGTTGGAAGTTATCTAATTCATGTAAATAAGTTAATATTAACAAAGTCGTTGGATATCACGTATTTCCTTGGAGTGTTCGAATTGCTTAATACAAAATATAACAACAGAACAAAAAAATATAAGTTTTGAAATTTACCATTAAGCAGGATTGCTAAAAATAAAGAGGTATATAAGAAGAAAAAATAATTTTATTCATGCTGTTATAAAGTATTAATATACTATATATAAATTATATACATATTTTTTAGTCATGATAAATCCAAAACGTTAAATAAACCCCATCAAGCTCCCGAAACACAGTAAACCCGTTAATTTTTTTTAATAAAAATCGTGTTCGGGGGGAATTCTGTTGGCGTGGGGTTTGAAATAAATTTAAAACATAGCGGCATGTGCTACGAAAAACCAAAAATTAATATAAAAACACACTTCTAGAAAATATGTTTTAAAACTTACACTAAAATTTTTTGGCACATATTGGGTTCTTAATATGTTTTTTAAGGCAGTAGCTAAAAACAAAAAAAATGTATTTTTACTAATAATGAAAATTATAGTAATAAGAATGAAAAATATATTTATATTTACTAACAATGCTCCATGTCTCGAATGTGTTTTCGAAGGTAATGTAAAAATACGACTGGTAATTTATATAAAGTTTTTCGATTTTTTAATAAAAACATATTTTTAATTGATAAACCATACATTCTGTTAATTAATTTTTATTAGTTTATTTAATTTTATTAGTTTTGTTTGTAAAACAACTGATTATTTATATACATATAGGTTTTCGATTTTTTAAATAAAATCTCTTATAAAAGACATATTTTTAATTAATAAATCATGCATTCAGTAAATAAGTTTTATTAATTTTATTAACAGAGAAATTAAAACACTTTTTAATTATTAATAAGTGAATAACGGAATAAAATAGCAAATTCAAATTTTTATAAAAAAAATTATTACAAAGATTCTATACATATTACTAAAGAATGTCTCAAAAACGGGCGTTAAACACATTATTATATATTACTAATAATAACAAACTCAACTCGTAAATTGAATGTTTTAGAAAACATTCAATTTACGAGTGAGCATTGTCAAGTTACGAGTGAGCATATTACAAAAATTCTGTACATATTAACAATTGGAGCGGCATCCTGAAGGGCGTTTATTAAAATGTATATTAAATAATATTAAATTATAAATAAAATGTATATGAAATAAAATTACGCAAAAAATATATTAATCTAGTTAATAAAAAAAGATTAATAGTGCGCTCCTGCAACAAAAATAAAAAAATTATAAAACATACGCATTTAATATCTTTAAAAATTATTTACCTTTAATCTCGATATGCCCATACTTGGATCATATCTAGGAGCGCATCATGCTCCCAAACCACATAGACTTCTCCAATGTAGCCTATGTGGTTGAAGGATGCTGGTAATGACGGGGGTACTGAGAACCGCCCCTCGATATATAGAATAGGTTTTTCCTAAAAATTTCCAAAAAAATTTTAACTTGTGATAGAAATTATACAACGATTTTAGTAAAAAAATATATAATACTAGATAGAAATTATACAGTGATGTAATACTAGATAGAAATTATATAGCGATTTTTAGTAATAAAATATTTAGTAAATATTTAGTTGTACCTACCTGTAGTGAAGACGGCAGAGTCGCCTTAACTATCTGAATAATAGTATTAACTATAATAAGAAAAAATTTTCTTTTATCGTTTTAATTTATTTAAAATATAACTTACTACAAACTCCCGGCATAATTAGTAATGTTTAAACACTCGTATTGATGGACCGTTCGTTGTTGTGTGTCGAAGTTTAGAACACCATGTTATATATATGATTGAAAACTGTTTTTCTCTGTTGAAGAAAACGGAAATACAGTGCAACCTCGATGTAACAAATCGGAAGGGAACAAGTAAATATTCGTTATATCAAGTAATTCGTTAAACTGAGGTTTGTTATGTTGAGGTTAGGTAGGTCTAAAATTTGTTATAAAGAGGTAAAAAGAAATAATTTTATTCACCCTAACATTACGTACTCATCTTGTTATAGCGAACAACTTCTACTAATAAATGATACCACATTTTTATCACATTACTGTATGTATTTTATTTTTAAAAACAATTAGGTAGGTAACAAAATTTTTCCCTTGCATTAATAATTAAAATTAAATGCAGTAAAATCCGTAAAAGTAGGTACTTTCAATCAAACAACAATGATTGTTTTACGAAAAAAAGCATGTCGAAACCTGTCGCGACATGAATCGCATATTATGGGATTAAGGGCCATAAATTGATGGGAACGTTATATAAAGGTTTTGGGTTGACAAAATTCGTTAATTAGAGGTAGGTACATATTTACACTTTTTCTTGAAAGTTGAAAATTCGTTATAAAGAGGTTGTTCGCAAAAAAATGTTCGCAGTGTAAAGGCATATTTTACATTGATTCTTATGGACAATTCAAGGGGATTAGGAAGAATTTGTTAAATCGAGGAAATCGTTATATTGAGGTTCGTTATATTAAGGTTGCACTGTATTTTCCAAAAAAAAAATGCGATAATTTTTACATAAGTATGCGGTTAAAAAATTCATGGTAATTATCAGGGGTATAACGTATACAAAAAAAAATAACAAAAAATCAAACTTTTTTAAAATTTATTAAAAAAGCAATAAAATTAATAATACTTTTATCTTAAATACACAAACACCCTAATTATCCCCCTATCGAAGAGCCAAATAACGTATGCAGTTCCAATATATCCAATGTGATGATACCAGGGAGGTAAAGGCGGAACCGGTGCATACTGAGGTATGCACCATATTTGATATCCCTATAAATACAATACTAATTAATTTTAATACATATATATTTTTCAAAACGTTATAAAAATAACTTTATAACTCTAAAAAAAATTTTTACCTTATGTGCTCAGGTAAATTTCAACATACTGCATTGCATTGTTAAATTCCACGTGCCACGTGTACACCTGATATCAGCCCTAGATACCGCATATTAGAAGGCGGTATCTGAGCTGTTGTTTCTTCAAAAATAATTATTACAGATAGATCCTAAATACAAGTATGTAATAAATTTTTAAAACTATAAAATTTTTTTGAAACACTTATTAATATTATTTTTTCTACAACCTAAAAATTAACTTGCTCTTACGTCAGGGGGTAACATAGCTGTCGCCACTTCCATTATTTCAGCAACTGTAATAATGAACATTTTAAATAATACTTTTCAAAAATTTAGATTCAAAAATGTTACTTACGTGATAATTGTTGAGAACGCTGAATCATTTTTTAATATAAAGAATATTAGAACGAAAATTCTTAAAACGTGTACTTTTATAGGATTTTGAAGTTAGTGATATTTTGGAAAAACGGAAATGATTTTTAAAGACTATATATATATATATATATATATATATATATATATATATATATATATATATATATATATATATATATATATATATATACATATATATATATCGCGACCTCCAATTAATATAGTGGAAACACGCGCCCGGTCCTCGACGTAGAATGATTCCTTAATTGGATGCAACACTGGATCCTCCGGAATGGTTGGATCGCCACTTAGTTTTTTCGATAAAACTAAGAAACGGAGCTTTTTGGGTTACAAGTTCTTTAGTGCTTTTCACTGAACCTCTTTTCTTCACTTTTCACTCAAACTACTTATTTGTCCTTTTTAATTTTTATTTACTTAATTATTCTAATTTAATATAGTTCGTCGTGTTTGCTTGTAATTCTAATTTGATGTTCTTATTTTTTATTTAAAATTTAATTGCTGAAAGTTCGTAATTTTATTAAATAAAAATCAAAGATTTAATTTTAATAAAGTCCAATTTATTTGATGAAAATAATAGTTCAACACAATGATCACTACAATGATTACAACAATTAAAATATTCAAACACATTACAAAGATTCGAACGCGGTAATAATGATTTACAATAATTCCCAAAAAACTGAATTGGATTGTTGTGTCTAGTTTCTTTTTATAATAATTAAATGCTAAGTTAGCAAAAGTAAGATTTTTTCTATTTTATTCGATCGAATCTTTGTTTTATAAAAAATACTAACTTTAATGGAAAAATACTGAATGGAAAAATACAGAGAATACTAATAAATTTTGTTTTAATATTTTTCTAGAAAAAATAAGATTTAAAAATGTAATTTAATACGAAATTGTTGATTAAGTATTTTTATATTGTAAAGTGTACGAGGTACAGTACACGACATATATATATATATATATATATATATATATATATATATATATATATATATATATATATACATAGTATAGCACTGTTTATAATTAAATAATGAGATAATTAATTTGTGAACATACAGGTCGATTGATCATTTTGCTAGTTGAGTTAATCAGCCTTTAAGTAATATCTTCCCCCTATAGGTGTACGTAAAAAGATTATTAAACTAATAAAAAATTATAATGTATACAATTAAAGCTATAGTCACATCAATAAGCTAAAGTATATGTGCTATTGTAGCTCTGGTTATTTTCAACTGTATTATTATTTTATGATCAAAATTTTTGTCTGTTTATGAATTATAGGTTTTGTATACTATAATTATACTGGTTTAACTGGTATAAGTTGTATTAGAGCAGAATTAAGCAGTACTGGAGCTGTATTAGAGCAGTACTGGAGCTGTATTAGAGCAAAATTAAGCAGTACTGGAGCTGTATTAAGTAATACTGGAACTGCATTAGAGCAGAATTAAGCAGTATTGGAGCTATATATTAGAGCAGTACTGGAGCTGTATTAGAGCAATACTTCAGTAGTATTAAATAAGAACATTATTTTAAACAGACGTTAAAATCTTTTCTTATACATATGATGAAACACCCTTAAGTAATTTTTATATTATCCTAATTAAAAAAAATATTTTCAGGAAACCACAAAACATTTTAATCATAAACACATTTTAATCATATAAAAATTAATTAGTAGCAAACCACACATCCTGGCTTAATGAAAGAAAATTTAGTGATAAAAAAATATGTTGATATCTAACAAAAATAAATGCATAACCACATAGCTACTTTTTATTTTCTTTAGTATGTTGTTATATACACTATTAGTCAAAACTTTTCACATACAAATACTTAAAATAGTTAATATTATACGAGTCTGATTACATACAGCGTGAATTAGCGTTTGAATTAGTCTAGTCAGTTATTACAACAGTATACCAGCTTACGCTATATCATACAAGTTACTGTTATGCGCGAATCAGTTACTACAATACCGAGTTGTAACCGAGTATATTATGTAACCAGAATTTATACATATATTAGAGATCTGTATTTAATTTTTTTCTTAAATCACTATAAAATCTAGTTTTTAATGTTTACATAATCAACCATAATTAGATACATATAACAAAAAATAAAAAAAGGAGGGAATATTTTTTACAATATATGTGTATTTGAAAAACAAAGAACTTCCTTTTTTTGCAAAAAATGGTTTTATTTTTCATTTTTTGTATATGCTTTAGGTAAGCAAAAAAAAAAAATTCTGAAGTTAATATGAATAATTGTAGTCTAAATATTTTGAATGCGAGGCATTGGCTCGCATTAGGCACTCAACACTGGGTTTGGGTACAGAGCTTGAGACTATTCATCGGGATCCCGTAAGGGCCCTAACTGACTTCATCAAAGAAGCGGACCTCTTACGCATAACTGATGAGTAAACGGGGTTACTGCACAATATTCCACTAGGAATCAGTGCATGGGCTGACAGGACCCCCCCACCCGTAGGAAGAAGAAGAAGAAGAAGTCTAAATATTTACAACAATGTGAATAGTTTAATACAATTATGTAAGTACAAAAAAATTATTTTTTTAGGTTTTTACTTTTGTTATTTTTTGTTTTTTACTTTATGTGTTGGAAAGCTCTATTCGTCTGTCAGGTATCTTCTGATGGATATTGTAAAATTTTTAGTAATATGAACTTAAATTTTTGGTATTACGTTTTTATTAGAGGGTTTGTAGATAGAAGATTATTATTATGCTTCTATATGCACAGCTTTCTTATAAAAACGTAACATGTAACATTTAACAACTATTAAAAAAATATTTACATTGTTTTTAATAAATTTATGGTTGCTAATAACAAATGCTGTTCCATATTGCAGTTATTAATAATTGGAGGCAAATGCTGATATATAATTTTTGTGGTATTACATACTATCACAATCAACACGATGATATGTTTTTTAAAAAAATTGTCATGTTGTTTGTGATGGAATGTGATGACTGCACTTCTCCATATTGTTCCATATTGCATTTATTAATAAATGGAGGATGAATTTTTGTTGTATTACATACTATCACTATCAACCTGATGATATATTTTTTTAAAAATTGTCAGGCTGTTTGTGATAGAATGCGATGACAGCACTTCTTCACATTATTACATTTTAGGAAAAAAATTTTCAGATTAAAAGTTCTTTGTTTTTTACAAATATTTTTTGTTGTAGTATACAATATCATATCCAGGTAGGTAATTTTATAATTAAAAAAAATTGTCTACCTGGTTGTGAAATTGTATGATTAACTACATTTCTTCACATTATTTCATTTATGAAAATTTCCAGAATTTTATATATAAATGATTTACAAGGTAAATAAGATACTATTTAGATGTTTTAAACAGGTGTTATAAGCACGTATTATGTTTTTCCTCTTTTTATATGTATTTAGGTATGATACTGGGTGTGTCCACGGTAACTCACGTTACTAAGTGAATCAAAATTTAAGAGTTTTTGTATTATAACAACATTAAGTTAAAACATTTTTTAATTGGAATTTTTCCTAGTATTAGCATGATGATCTGCTTTTACCATCATTTTTTTTAAAGCTTTTGGGTTGTCCACAACTGAAATAATAATTTAAACATTTTGGTAACTCACTTTACAAAATTTACTTTGGAATCAATTGCTTTTTTCTGCTCCCGATTCAAAGTTACAAGAATAATTTTTTTTTATATTCAACCTGTGTGTGTTATATAGAAGATGATAAGTTTGTCAAAATTTTCCTATGCCTGTAGAAGACTTTATTATTAAAATTCCGTATCAATGTCGATAACTCACGTTACGGTAACTCACGTTACATTTTGTCTTCATTGGAAAATGGTCTGAAAACAATTATATAAAATAATTATTATTTGTATACATTACTCAAATCAATGTATACAGTTTTTAAAAGAATATTTTACAATGTTGAAGCCCTTTTTTATTTAGAAGTAATTTTAGAAAAGAAGTGTTTGTACAAACAAATTAAACGATACATATGAAATACTAGGAAAGTTTTATTATTACTAAATATCAGAATAACAAAACAATTTTATAATACCTGCTATAAACTATAAAATACTAGTCTTAAACAATAGAAGTTTTAAACAGAAGGTGAAAAAGTAGCCTATTTATTTTAATCCTACAATTTATAGTAGGCTGTCTTATAATACTGGTTAAAACATTTCTTAATTCATAATGGGAAACCCTTACTGTTTTTTTACTTCTCTTTAATGTCAACTGTTTTTTTGGACTTGTATACATCCTACCACCTTTCATTTCAATTTCTGGGTAAGGAAGTACATTTAAAACCTGTTAACACTAACAAAAGTAACGTCATTTTCATCTATTTTGAAAAGTTTGTTATTTTGTCCAGAAACACTCTTCAAACACATAACTTTTACTTCAGGGATGGCATCCTCATTACTCTGGTACACATCATTTCTCGAATAAAGAAACAACTAAAGAAACAACTCCTATTTAAGAAACTCCGTAACGTGAGTTACCATTCTGGTAACTCACGTTACATTTTTAGGTACGTTAAATTTACATTTTTGTTTTTTGTAAAAATATAAAAAAAATTAGTTCTGCAATCAATGAGTTATTTGTGAGGAGAATACAAAAAATCATATGTCTGAGTCCAATTTTCTAAAAGTTACAGAAACAAATTAATGTTTTGGTAACTCACGTTACAGTTACTGGGTTGCTAACCTTTCATCCATTTCATAATTATATGAAATTATTTTGAATTAAAAGCTTTAGGGTAATAGTTACCTTAGATCCTGTAGATTATTCTTCTTTTATCAAAACTTCTCAACTTTCAACTATAACTGTAACATTATTCTTAAAAAGGATACAAAAAAATCAACACACCATTAACAATCAACATAGCCTCCAAACAACTGGCAAAAAAACAAACAAAACACAAGTTCCCTGCAAAATCACAGTGGTGTCCACTTCCTACATCTAATACACAACACAATACCAGTAATATTATAATTTTATCATATTTTTTATTTTTTTATGTTATGGACCTTTTGTTATGGACAGACTCTACTGTTTAACGATTGCATACAATTGAGAATTGTTATCTAATTTTTCCTGTTGTATGTAATTGTAAATAATATTATACAAACAACAACATGGTTTTATAGGAGTCATTAAATAAAAACAATTTTATTTTATAAAAAGGTCTTTATTTTTTTTTTTAATTATTATATATAACAAGTTAATGATATTTGTACTAACATTTTATATTCATTTACAAGCAATATTTTTTATAGCAAATATTTAATAATTTTAGTCATCTTTTTGCATATGTATATTTTTTTTGATTTAGATAATTAAAAAAATCAGATGAAACAGAAAGCCGTATTTCCGTATGGGGTTATAAAAATATTGAACGTGATACACATATAGATATCGTAAATATTGACGCGCTCAACAAGTTTGAAAAAAAAAATGCTATTAAACATAGGCGAGTATTCTTTTTTTATTTTCAACAATGAAAACACAGTATATTTAAGTGATCATTTCTTATAGCAGTTTATACGTGAAAAGTATATTTTTTTATTAATTTGCTATTATACACTTATTATTTTTAATAAAAAACACAAAAAAATTAAAAAAATGTTTTTTTCTTTTTTTCTCTGTCTATGATGGTAGTCGATTTTTTGGAAAACAGGTTTATGCAGTTATCAATATTAACGTTGGTTGAAGCATGAATTGAACGCCTAAGTGATAATTTTTTCCTGTAAATTTTTTTTAAATTTTTTATATTATTTTAACGCGCATTTTATAAAAGTTTAAAGAATTTAATTTAAAGTTAATTTCTTAATTTTATAATGTCCCCATATAAATGTTTTTATACGGTTTTCTGGGTTTGTGAACCGTTTATTATCTTCACTATTAAGCGCTATTTTATTTACTAACTGCGTATAAAGCTGATGGTTTTTACTCCGAAAAACATACATTGGTCTTAACTGTATAGATCGATCAGGGTGGTTATCTGTTGAACTTAAAACACAATCTTCAAAATCAGAAGCTGTTATATCATTTTTTACTATTTTTTTTTAATTCCTTTAACCTTTTTAATTGGTGGTTCATCTGCTTTAACAATACAATAGGATTTTGCTTTAATTCCAACAAATTTTTCAATTATTGTTCCAGAACATTCGTCTTTAAATTTCCCAAGAACTTTTTTATTTACGTGAGCTAAACCATAAGCATTATCTGGGGTATAGTCACTAGTATCAAAATACTCACTAATTTCCGGCTTAATATCTGCATAAAAATCGTCCGTCTGTATCTGATACACAAATGAATCTGTATCCATATATAACAAATTCACATTATCTCTATATTTTGGCTTCATGTACCCATAATGAAAATCGTACATCAATGTTTTAGATAGTTCTAAAACAGTGAAGCCGACATATATAGGCTTATTGTATACAACCTTTAACCGATTCATTTTAATAACAGTCAAATTTTCGTTTATAATACTCGCGCTATGAAAATTAGGTCTACTGATCAATGTGCTTGCATCAATTTTATTAGAGATATTTTCCCAATGAGTAATGAGTCGAACGTCTACTCGCTTATCAATATTTTCCATCGTTTTTCCGAATACTGCATTGTTCATCAACTTGTAAAAGTCTTTCTCAAAGTCGTTAGTCGCACTTGTCCGTAAGTTTGTATTTAAGTCAATATAAGGTTTCAACCATGCAGATTGGTTGGATGATAACACTCGATGTATTTTCGTTACTTTCAGTCCGTATTTCAAACACTGTTTCAAATTTCGGTAATGTATCACGTAGTTGGTCTTATTACACAAGTTTGCAATCAGTTTTGTCGTTTTAGTCTTTGAAGTCGGCGGTCGCATATTTTCTGGGCAAAATGGAAGGTCATTGTGATAGTCATGTAAATATGTATCCTGGATACTCAATATCTACTTCTAAAATGAAACCTTTATCTGAATTATCACCTATATTGTGTTACCAATTTAACCTATTAACTAGTATTTTATGTTGATTAATGTTTTTTAAAGATAAGTGTTACCAATTTAACCTATTAACTAGTATTTTATGTAGATTAATGTTTTTTAACAATAAGTGTTACCAATTTAACCTATTAACTAGTATTTTATGTAGATTAATGTTATTTAACAATAGGTGTTACCAATTTAACCTATTAACTAGTATTTTATGTAGATTAATGTTTTTTTAACAATAACTGTTACTAATGTAACCTATTAGCCAATTTTACCTATTATTATATGATAGGTCTTAGGTTGGGTTTGATTAGTTTGAATTTATTTATAATTTATTGGATACTGAATATTGAATATTGAATTTCGAAGCAGCGTACACAAACTAATTAATTACGTTAGTTAATTATTTATAGATGATAAAAAAGGAAAACTATTGACAACAACACATGGCATTCCATAACTGGTCACCCCTGAAAGTGCTTACCATGCCCGATTTTGCTTAACTTGTGTGATCGAACGAGAACTGGCGTTTTCAACATGGTATGGTCGTTGTCTGATTGTGGATATGATATTTGTAAAAATATATAGTTTTGCTCAAATTACCTCTTAAAAATTTCATTGTCCAAATAACCCCGGTCTACCCTACCAACCCGGTGGAATTCAGCATAAGAGATGATTCAACGCATACTAGCTTTGAAAAATCCCTTAGTTTCAACACTGGCAATTGTTAACTCGTCTTTACTAATAAACGACGAGGAGGAAGCCACTGATATTTTAAAGAATAATGAGTGGATGGTTGCAGAGTAATCGGTGGCAGTGCTACAAATGTTTGAGATAGTTACAACTGCGTCAAGTACGGAGAAAAACGTGAATGTATCGTTTATAATTTTATTTTAGGTAATGAATTTTTGGAAAAAAATCACCAATTTTTATGAAAGGTTTTTTTTTTTTTTTTTTTTAAATATATTTATTTCTTGCCACATACGTTTCGAGACCATATAGTCTCTTCATCAGGCTTTTAACAATAATATAAAATGTAACACAAATCTTTTAAAATGTAAAAATTAATTAAAAATTAAAACATAATAAGAACACATAATACATAATAAGAATAGTCGTACACCGAAGCTATAATAATTCCATACCACTCGTTGTTAGTAATACTGACAACACGACCAAATACAATTTTGTAAAAATACCGCACTTAGGACAATATACTGCCCCCGTATCCTCTCTTCTGCGATCCAATGGCTTGCAACCGGTATTTAGTTATCCTTCTACACCAGTCAAAAACCAGCTATAGCATCTGAGAAGAAAGATATCCTAATTTATTCCGTTCCTTGTTCTGGATGCAAAGAACTTTTTTATATTGGACAAACTTCTAACCAGTTGGAACAACGTCTCAAACAGCATCAGTGGGATTTGGCTAGGGAAGATGTTCGTACTGGACTGGCACAACATTTCAACGAAAAAGACCATCGCTTTGTTTTTCATAAAACGAGAGTGCTACAATATGAAAAAAATCTTAAAAAAAGACTAAATTTAGAAACCCTTTGGATAAATACATACAATAATTGCAATAACCAAACTTACAACACAATTTTGACAGCTTATCAAAATTTGTGTGTATCTGCGCAGAAGGCACTTAGCTGTCAAAATAACCGGTAATACAGCAACTATTTTAATCGAATAATACAATGGTCCACATAGATATGACAACAGTATACAGTAACAGTCGATGAAAATGTTTCCAACAGATTGATTTTATTATTACACAATCTATAATCTTTTATTGTTTCTAAAAATTTCTAATTGTTAGTCCTTTTATAAAGATGAAAATACTTCTATATCATTTTATTTATGTGACAATGAATGTTTGTAATTTATTTTATTTTTTGTCAGTTTACTAAAAAGTTGTTTTTCTCCAAAAACTGTAAGTAATTTTAATTTTTAATTAATTTTTACATTTTAAAGATTTGTGTTACATTTTATGTTATTGTTTAAGGCTTGATGAAAAGACTATATGGTTTCGAAACGTACGTAGTAAGAAATAAATATATTTGAAAAAAAAACTTCCATAAAAACTGGTGATTTTTTTCCAAAAATTCATTACCTAATAACATATCACCAAAAATCCTTGATAATTTTATTTTATAAATAATTACTTAAACATTTAAATTCTTTTAACATCCAAGAGTTAATGCCTGAAGTTCAAAGCTTAGTGAGAAGGTTAATATTTGAAAAGATTTGGAGGCATAGAAGATAATGAAATTATTTCCGATGTAACTGTATTGGATTCTAGATTAGAAGATTTGAATTCATTACTGAAAGTAAAAGTTGTTGAACTTTTATATTCTAAAGTAGCAGATATGAAAATATCCGTTTCTGATTCTGCTAATAAAACAAAAAATAGTGAAACTAAATTGCAAATTCCGTTAGTTACTTCAAACCAAAATAATCAGGTGGTCAAGTAATTTTGCTATAATATTGTCTTTTTGTCAATTTCAATCATAATTTTTTATCACGTGTTCGTTTGCCTTTTGTCACTGGTAATGTAATCTTGTTTTTCTTTATTTTCGAATTCTCCCACTACCCCCATCCCTTCCACTTCCACATCACATATAATTCCCCCTTCATAAGTATAGATAGATAAAATTAGTATATAAGGCATGTATCGAATGTAGTTTTTATTCTGTTTGAAAATGAACTAACGGTTCAAAACAATATTGTCACAGTTTCAAAAATAAAAGTGATATTTTGCAAAATAAACTATTTGTTTCTTATTTATAAATAAACTTTTACAATAATTAATTATTAATAGTGTTATTACTTTAAGTACAGTTTAACTACCAAAATGTAGTGAAATCTGTTCTAGAAAGAGGAGTAGATGCTGAAAATTTATTAAAGAACGATGTTCCATCGAGCTCCTCTGATCAACATCTCAAAGTCATTGATTATAAGTCAATAGCAAGTTATGAAAACGTAAATATACCAGAGGATTCGCAATCTGGAGGCTACACTGTGCATATACCAAATGATCTTAAAATATGCAAACACGTGCAAGTTAATATGAAAGTTATACAAAAAAACAAACAGGTGCAAACAATCGTGAAAAGAAGGAAAACAGATAATATAGAAAATAAGCGCACTGACAACATGTCTGAATCACCCAATAGTTCTCCTTCAAAATTATCAATCACTTCTTTGAGTAGCGAAAGTTCAGTTAGTACGACACCAACTAAATGCAATCAAACCTGAATATTGCAAGGATACAATAACTAAAATATGTACAAACGTTGGTTTTTATTTGGGTTTACCAGAAGACATTTATTTTCTCACAGACAAGTATTATCTGAAAGCGTTGCTAGCCCAGTAAAACATATTTTAATATCATTAAAAAAAATTCGTCTAAACGATTCCAACATACGCTTGGGTATAGATTTCGAATTAAGTAAATGCTCAATTGTCCAAATCTTTAATGAAACTATTTCATTAATGGCTAACGGTATGAAACAATTAATTTTTTTCCGCCTGTGGAAAAAATTTATGAAAAGTTGCCAATATCTTTCAGGAAAAGATATTCCAAGACAGTAAGTATTTTAGATTGCTTTGAAATATAAATAGAAAAACCTAAAAGTGCAATGAAACAAACCTTCACATCGTCTGAGTACAAACATTCCAACACTATTAAATATTTGATTTCCATTACACCTGACGGATTTATCAACTTTGTTTCGGATGGTTACCGTGGGGGGGCTAGTGATACGACAATATTTAAAGCTTGTAATTTTTTGCAAAATTTGACACCGGGACCCTTAGTATTGAAATCTCTTATTGACACCGGGACCCTTAGTATTGAAATAAGTGCAATAATAAGAAGGTGCGGAAACGGCACGCTAGTAGCACTTTGTAACAAAAATGCAAGTATTGAAACTGCGCTAGTTAAGTTGGTCCGCTCGTGCTATTAAACTCTATGATCGTGCAAAGAATCACACATTTTGTAGTATTTGCGGTTGGTAGTAGAAAAAAATCGTAGCATCTCACTTCATCCAATTGGATATTGGAGTTTAACCATTATTTTGACATATGTTTTTGTCCCTTCTTGTCAGTTATGCATTTATGGTACTTATTTATTATCACATTTTTCGACCAATATCTTTTTAATTGTTATAAAGAAAGTACATATAATATAATTTTCTTTAATATTTTTTATTTTAAATCTAAATGTAAAATAAGTAATATAATTAATGTATATATATATATATATATATATATATATATATATATATATATATATATATATATATATATATATATATATTATATAGTAGTTTATTGCATTAATAGGAAAAAGTAGAAAAAGTATATGTATTAGGAATAATCAAAATGGTTAAATAATTTAAAATACAATTAAAAATTTGCTTTGTACCTACATATATTATATTTAATAATTTTTAATACATTTCTTAAACGACAGCGAATACAATATACAGGTGTTTCTAATAAAAATACCAGTATGTATAAATCTTGTAGACAATAGGAAATGCAGATTCGATTAAAAAATTATATGAATTATATAGTACAGAAGTATTAGACTTCAAGTTTTCCAAATTCCATGCAGTTTAGGAGCTACAACCTCAAGCCATATAATTATATAATTCCAAATTTATTCTTCTTTCAATAACTTTTTACTGGTAATAACTATAAGTAGTATTTTTATCTACACATTCTTATAGCAGTTTTTTACGCAGAATTCAAATATTTTAGAACTTTCTTATAACTATCCGCTTTCAAGTTATGACCCCAAACTTGTGTTTTTCTTGTGGAACATGAAGCAGATTTTGACACACATAAGTGAGAGTTTTTTTCTTTTCTAGTGATATACCATATGTCATATCTGTTTTATAAATTTATAAAAACAGTATTTAGAAAATTTTATTCTAGCAATAAGTTTGGATCATGAAACAAATAAATTACGCAGCAAGTTTGGTCCATTTCACTTAAATTTAACAATGATTCATCACTTAAAAAATTTAAAGAATTTCCGTTTTCTTGGCTTTATCTCTTTCATTATTGCACTTGCGTAAATTTTGAATTTGCAATTTGTTTTTAGAAAAGAATAGACGATTGATTTATTTTAAATAAAAGAATTACCTATTTAATTCTTTAAAGATGACTCATGCTTAATTGTATTTGAAATTGTATCTATAACTAGGGATTGCAATCCGACACCAGTTTCAATCCCAGATAATACCATAGTTCTTACCAATAAGAAGTTACTGGAAGAAAAATAAATTGGGAATTATAGGTTTTGTTAACTCTAGCTCTTAAACTACTTATATAGAATTTAAAAAGTTTGATAAATCGTTCATCGAATTTATCTAATTTAATATCTGCATAATTCAACTAATTTAACCGAAACAGCATCTCTCACAATTTACAAAATCCCCATGCTGTTAATTTTATTAGAGACACTCTGTATACAAGAGTAACAATTAGAATAAATTAATAAATTATTTTAAAAAATAAAAATTAAATTAAGACTTAAGAATTCTTAAAAGGAATGAATTTTTATATTAAACAACTAACTAAAAATACATAATTGAAAAATATTAATTACTTAAAATTTAACAATAATAAGAATAAGTCATATGAAAATAAATAACAAAATGTTAAAAATCCAAAAAAATGCAGACAAAAAAATTTAAAAAGTGAATGATTTTGTAAAAACGTTTGTTTTTGTTTACTATTTATACAAGCTAAAAATCAATAAAAAGAAAGTGGTCAAAGTATTGTTTGAAACTGTTTTAATTTATGGCACCCTCATAGCACAGGGCCAATACCATCATTTCATAACGTGCAGTTTATTAAGTGTGTTTACTGCAACTTCTTAAAATAAGTCAAGCATAGCACGCTCAAAATATTCAATACTACGGTTTTTAAAAAAACGTGTGATTTTAAGGAATGACGTCACAAACTTCTTATATCGACACGCGTGCAGTTTTAACAGATTTCAATACTAAGGATCCAGGATGCTTTATTATGGCTGACAGGGGATTTAAAAACATATCCCATTTGTTAGAAGAAAAAGGATGTCATCTCATACGACCTCCAAGCGTAACCTCAGGAAAAACTTGTTCGAAATTGGAAGTGATGGAAAGAAGAAAACGTTTTGATCTATATTTTAGCTAAATGTAATTACATATTAGATTTTCCACATCACCATACTTCTCCATTGTGGTTATAAGCTTTAGTACACTAGTATGTGTTTGTACATCGTCTTGTGTTGACCAAAATAAACGTAAATCTTTCGTCTTCATAATATTTAAAACTAAATTAATGTATTGTAACTGTACGGCTTCATTGTTAACAGGTAATAAATAGTACGTTTATCAAAAGTATATTTTATCTTTAACCCTATAATTCTTGTTCCTGTAGAATGTCTTAGAAGGAGTCACACGATAAGGAATCACTTCATTTGTTAGAAAACGAAAATATAGACGAGGATGATAACACTTCAATGGACAGTGTTATTAACTCAACATGGATAGCTTCACATGAAGATGTTGAAAAATAGTAGATACACTAATAATTTACTTTTGCTGTGCGAAGATACCAAAAATGAAAACACTTCATCTAATATAAGCGGCACTCAAAGTGAAAATGACTTACGTCAATAAACAAACCTAAAGTAGCAGAATGCTCTGAAAAAAACTGTTTATAATAAAACCCTACTTGCAAATATTTATAGGGATCGAGTAAATAGTACCTGGCGTGGATTGCCTACTGGGAAGATTTATATGGAGCTCGATACCTACACATCACGCAAAATACCTAAAAGAAATGTTACTCATAATACTAATATTTACAAATGTTACTCACATAAGATCCGGTCCTAAGGAAAGCTACGGAACATAACTGAAGCAGATGAGATTTTGAAGCACAGGATACATTACAAATAAAATTATAATTAATAAACTCACAACTGATAATTCAACAAAATATGTAATTAATGCAAGCCCTTCTCTCGGAAAATCGGTAAAATTTAACAGACTGCCTTTATCTGAACACTATGTTTCAAAATTGGCAAAGCATGGTTCAAATCATAACGTTAATATGGATAACACGTTTAGATTTAAAAGTGTATTGTTCGCTCAAAAGCTGTTAAATGCTTCTTACAACCTAACAATAATTGGCATTTTGCGGGTTGAAATTCCGGAAAATTATAATTCCTAATTCGAAAGACCAAACAGTTGATATTTCTATTTTCGCTTATAGAAGAGAAGTGACTCTTTTATCTTGTAAACCAAAGCAAAACCAAAATTGTTTTACTTTTGTTGGCAATGAATGATACTGGCTCACTAAATAAGAAAAACCTTAAACCAGAAATCATAAATACGTATAATTAACAGTAGGCTCAACAGTAGGGGTTGTAGGCTAATTTGATCAGATGGTCACTAATATATCCCGAAACTGAAAAACTTTGCCTCTCTGTATATTTTATAGCATGCTAAACATCGTTTGTTTAAATTTGTTTGTAATATATTCGGATAATTTAATAAAATAAGGGAAGAAACCCAAATCGAGATTCCAATTTATGATAGACTTAAGCAATCAGTAGATGCAATCTTGGTAGAAACCGAGATTACAAAAGTACAGGATGAACTTAAATAAAATCGTCTCAGAAATACTGTAAACTAAAAAATCTAATGAAACTGCTTTAACTCATCAAAATTAAAAAATGAAGCAGTATAAAAATTAGTGCGGTTTTGATACCTTTGAAGTGTGTTACTATGTTAACCCCTTACTGCATGAATTATGAAGGAGGTGCAGAAAAAAATTTTTTTACTGAAATGTCTTTCACTTCTTTTATTTTAGTAGTCAAATTAAGAAAAAAAAATTAAGTCTTATTGTTTAGAAATTACGTAACAAAGCCATATATGGCTTCGTATGCATTCTAGTATTATAATTATAATCGATACATGACTTCGTATGCGTTAAATAAAAAATACAATTATATTTGCCATTGTTACATAAATAAACTTGACACTTTCTACATTTGGCGAATGAACGGAATTTTGAGCAGTTTTGACATAATTGTCAATTTAGTTTTGTCCATTCGGAGAAATGGTCACCTTATCTGATCGCACAGACTTCAAAGGGAGGTCCTGATGCCTAGCTGGAGTTTTTCAATGAGTATAGGTGAGCCGGGCAAGCTAAATGGAGTACCTTTTCGGCTTGTTGCAGTACATTTTCTGGCCACCAAAGTTGATGGACTGCCTTCGTTGGTGGGAGTAGTGGGGAATCAGAAACAAAATCATCGTCACTCACCAAGCTATCACCAGGAATAAAATTGACATGCTAGGATGTACCATAAAAGCGATACGAAGCCATATATGCCCAATAATAATTTGGATTAAACGCATACGAAGCCAAATATAGCAACTTCAAAATAAGCCCCAAAAATCGAAGGAAACAAGAAAACACACACGAATCACAACTATTGCATGTTCTTGAATATATAAAGAATGTGTTTTGAAAATTTTTGACTTTAGTACTTACCATTTTATTGTTTAGTTTTCACAAATAAAATCAGCACCAATTAATTGCACTGTAACGGTCGGACACTCTGAACATAACTTCAAATAATTTGACAACCCGTACTTACCAAAGACAACAAAAATTACGTTCCGTTACTCGAAGGAGTATAAAGTTAGGATTTAACATTAGTTTCAAAAAAAAAAAAATCAATATGTTGAAAAAAAAATAGTAAAACTTAGAATCCATATATGGCTTTGTATGCGACAAGCGGTTAAACTTTAGTTTTAACATATAAATGTTATTACCTCACGAAACCAATAAGAATGGTTTTATTTAAGCAGCAGTGTTTGCCTTAGCCTTCTGAGCAAGCAGCAATAGGCTTTAAAATTTTTATCTAATTTTTTATATTCTCAATAATTCGAGCAATAATATAAAAATTATAACTTCTTAATTGCAGGCAATTTTGATTGTTGGTGTTAGCGGGACCTGTAGGCAACTAGAAAAAGAGTTGATTCTGCAACAATCCTTATTCGAATACCATTAACCAAAACCAATTTTGCCTATTCATTTATTGTCGTTGGTTCTTTTTGTAACATACTTGATTCTCAGACGGAAAATGTCAAAATCAATCGATTGGAATCAGTACAATTGGATCAATTAAGAAGAATGTCGCTCAGTGTGTGCAACTTCCGAATGCTCATCTCTATACAGGTCATTCATTCCGACGGACTTCAGCGACACTTTTAGCAGATGCAGATGCTGATTTAAGAGTTTTGAAACGCCATGGAGGATGAAACTCTTCAAAGGCCGCTGAAGGTTACATTGATGATTCGTTAAAAAATAAAAAAAAAAAATTGCAAACAAAATAATTGAAGATATAAAACTAAATCGTCAAAAATTTCAAAAATAAAAAAGTAAGTAAAAAACGAAAATTAGAAAAACTAGTATTGAGTTATGACGAATTATTAGCGCCAATTAAACAAACACTAGAAAATAGGGCTTTAAATTATCTCTTATGTTATGAAAAATTTTCTTCAAGAAGTCAAAGGATCTCCAAATCAACTTAAAACTGCAAAAAAAAAATACGTTACGAATGCCAATGATCTCTTGGCCATGTTGACAGACCTACATCCATTGGTAGGGAAATATATGAAAACCCGCTTTACACGTATTTCAAATATGGGGACGATTGTAACAATTATAGTGGGTACAATTGTAACAATATTTAAGATTGTTTTTGTAATGTTTTAGATGCCAAGGGAACGTGTACGGAAGACTGTGAGAGGTCAATCTAACATATCACAACATCAAGCAGCATACGAGGGAGTAACAGCAGGCAGCTCACTGAGAAAATCAGCAGAGAAACATGGAGTGAACTATGGTTCCCTATTGCGTTATGTACGAAAACGAGATGCGGCTCGTGAAAATGAGAAAGAGAATGACGTAACGATGGGTTACAAGGCTCACAATCGTGTATTTAACGAAAAACAGGAAAGAGAACTTTCTAAATATTTAGTACGTTGTGCTGACATATATTTTGATCTTTCGCCAAAAGAGGTAAGAAAACTGGCTTATGAACTCACAATTAAATATAATTTATCACCGCCATCAACATGGATTGAAATTAAAATGGTTGGGGAGGAATGGTTCCACTCTTTTATGAAAAGAAACCATAATTTGTCCGTCCGTACAGCACAGGCCACCAACCTATCGAGAGCAACTAGTTTTAATAAAACTAATGTCGATGCGTTCTATGATAACTTGGCTGTTGTGATGGATCGCCACAATTTTGAACCCCAAGACATATATAACGCGGACGAAACCGGTATCACCATTGTGCAAAGCCAGATAGAGTGGTAGCAAGGCATGGTACCCGCCAAGTTGGAGCATTAACATCAGCAGAAAGGGGTACCTTAGTAACAGTAGCATTTGCTGCAAATGCTCTGGGAAATGTACTACTACCTTTTTTGTATTTCCACGTGTGCAATATCAAGACCATTTTATTCGAGATGGACCAGTAGGATCGTTTGGTATTGCTAACACTTCAGGTTGGATGCAGGATGAAAGTTTTCTTGCTTTTCTTGAACATTTGAAAAAATATTCAAATGCATCACCTTCGCATAAAATTTTATTTGTTCTGGATAACCATTCTTCCCATATACATATCAATTCATTAGATTTCTGTAAAGAAAATGGTATTGTATTACTTTTATTTCCACCTTACTTCTCTCATAGGCTCCAACCTCTTGATGAATCAGCGTTTGGGCCTTTTAAAAAGGCAGTGAATTCAACTTGTGATGCGTGGATGAGAAACCATCCCGGAAAGACAATTAGTCATATGCAGAGTAAAACTCAACGTAGTTGGGTTGGTACTGCTACATCAATGTTATACACCACCTTGATTTCGTTCCGACAAAAAATTGATATTTTATCTAAATAAATCGATAAAAAATTAAAAATTCGATAGTGTAAATCGTAATTTAAGTTTTTTCGCCTACAAGTATTATAAGGTACCTAAGGCATTTAAGGCCCAGCGGGTAATAAGGCCCATTAGCTATATTTCTCACCAAGAAAAGTTCTCTAACTTATCAACAAGTTTAAAATGAACTTTCAACCATTTCAAAACCAGATACAAAAGTTGAGCTACTCAGAGTAACAAACTCATGTCATATTTTAACAAACAAATTTAGAGGTTACATTTTCGTTCGTTGATATAAAAATTGTGCACATTGTGAGTGTTATATTAATGATTTTTTAAAGGTATGTTTCTTTCAAATTGCTATCAAACTTGAAAAAAATTAATATTCTTTAAGTTTTACATCAATTAATTTAGTTTATTTCTAAAGTATTTATATAAAATGTATATAAGCATAAATATTGACATGTTGATAATAAGGCCCATGCAAATTTTGTTTGGGCTTTATTACCAACACAATTAAAATCAAACACTACAAAGTCAAATCAATTAAAACAGGTCTGAAGTCATTAACAAATGAAGCAAAATTAGACGCACAACCTTAAATTACTATAGTTACTCTAATTTAAAAATAACAAAAAGGAAAAAGGACAAAAAACTAAGTACATTTAATTTTGATTTATTTGTTGCATTTGTTTAATGATGCCAGATCAGTTTTAGTTGGTTTGGTCGAATTTTTATTTTTATTCCTTAGTGTTTGGAAGTATGACTGATAAAAAGAAGAGAGCGTTGTGGTCTGAGGAAGCACTGGCATCAGCCTTAAGCTTTGTCACTCGACATGGCAATGAAAGAGAGTTTGCAAGGAGATTCGGAATTCTAAGAAGAACTCTTAGATTTAATATTTATTTATTTCGACTTAATATATTCAAACACCTAGTACTTGACTTATTCGAAAAATATGATAAAAAAATTAAAAATTAAAAATAATGACTTAGGTAATTTTTTTTATTGTTGTTTTCAATAACAGTCACACAGTCAAGCGGGATTCAAGGATATTCGCAACTTTTTTGAACGTGTAAAAATAAGAAAATTTCTTGATATATAAGTTCAAGTTATTCTTAAAGTATTTTCAAGTTCAATTTATTCTTAAAGTAATTAAAATCCCCCAATTAATTTAAAAAAAAGATCATAAATGTACTATTTCAGGCAGTTGTAATAGGTGGGCCTTATTTTCTACACCAGTCGGAAATAAGGCCCAATTGCAGACACTTTTTAGAATCAAATTTTTGACTTGTATAATTACAAATTCATTAATTTTTTTAGGAATTTTTATCAAAAAATAAGTAAATTTTTATAATTAAATACTATATTTTTGATATTTTATAAGATATATAAATAATAAGCATATTTTGCTTAGGTGGGCCTTAATTGCCTTAGGTACCTTAGTTCTTAACTGGCGAATTGTGAAAAGTGTGAAAAATCTTATTAAAAGTGATTTGTGTGGTTACTTAACCTTTCTGCCAACAAAATAAACAAATAAATAGAAATCTAGTGAATAAATCCAAAAACCAAAGTGTATAAAATAAAATTGGTGATTTTGAATCCCATTAATTTAATAATCTAAGCATTCTTCGGATGTAAACTGTGGAAATCGGTAAAAATTAATATCAAAGTGAATTGTGTCTCCTAACATACTCCTTAGAAAACAAATAATTTTAGTTCATAAAAAAAAAAATTTAAACCAAACTGAAAACATTAAACTATAATTCACTAACTAATAGCAATCAGTTGTAGCTCAGTGGCAAAGTGTGCTCTTAAAAAAAAGATTACTAAGGTGTTATCAGTGCCAGTCGACCTGTATCTACAATTTTTATTTATTTAACAATCATTTTTCAAATATCTCTGCTATATACTTAACTGATATAGCTAGCACTCAAATTTAAAAATAAAAAAAATTAAAAAATTGTATTTACATACAACTTGTCAAAAGTAGTAGGCTATACTCAAGTTTAAATCATGGCGGATAAATTAGACACTATTATAAATATGCTTCAAGACTTTCAAACAGAAATACGAAGAGATTTACAACAGGTTAGAGAACTTTGTACGCTAAACAGTAATCAGAATAAACAAATCGAAGAAACCATCATTAATATACAACGGGAAATGAGGAAACGTAATCTAATAATAATAGGTTTGAAAGAAAACGAACAATCTGAACATGAATTAGAAAACATGATCTTACAATTTTTCAAAGATTATTTAGAAATTGATTGTTCATCCTCCGCAATCGATGAAATATTCAGATTAGGTAAACCTACAAGTACACAGCGACCAATCAAAGTGTGCTTTACAACCTACAAACAAAAAATGGAAGTGTTCAATAAAAGACTACTACTTAAAGAAACTAACATTTTTATACGAAAGGATTTACCCAAAGAACTTAGGATAGAACGTGTAAAAAATCGTCAACTTCATAAACAAAAACAAATGGATTCGATCGTTACCGACGAAACACCCGCCGCTACGGAATATGGTACACCGACTACCGCAGTTTTCTCCAACATCAAAAACAAAGGCCTTAAATGTCCCCCTCAATCATCTGGTGACTCTGTGGAAAAAATCTTTTAAAACACAAAGAGATCAAATTATCCCGAAACTAGTATTTCGACTAAAACACCTAAAAGTACAATTAGCAACAAACCAAGTGACTCCACAACTATCAAAGCTAGCTACCAAAGAATAGCAAGTTCAAAAAACGACTGAATTCACAAACTCTGGCGAGTGCACAATCCAGTAAGTATTTCAAGGTCCTTCACATTAATATAAATGGTTTTATAAACATGACTAATTTAACAGCTGCACAACAAAAAAAAAGTACTCGAACACAAAGTTATTTGTTTTTTAGAAACTTGGCTGACTAAAGAATCAATTGAAATTCCAAATTTTTTAAGTAACTACACACACTACAACTCCCCTGCTTCAAAATTTTCTAGTTACGGGAAAGGAGTAGGTGGCCTATTATTTTTGATTAAAAATAATATTAAGAAGGTTACTATCATTAATTTTTCCAATTGCAATATTACCTTAAAAATTTCAATTGACAATTTGAATTTTGCCATTGGTTTGTTTTATTTTAGTCCTTCTGCTGATTTCAGAGACTGCATTTCCCGCCCTAATATGGTGTTCAATGCAATTTCTAATGATGTTTCAATACATGGCGCAATAATCGGTGGCGACTTTAATGCTCGCATTGGAACTTTAAATCAATTTAACGATGATGTGGGTAGTAGCTATCTTTTCGTATCTTCTAATATAAATCCAGTTCGTAGCTCTTTAGACAAACTTATTAGCAGACAAGGAAAACATTTGACTGAAACCTTTGACACATATGGCTATTTAGTCCTTAATAGGAGATCACCTTCAGATATTATTGGAAATTATACATATTGTAGTAAAATCGGAAAAAGCGTAATTGATCTTGTTTTTGTTAATGAAAATGCTAGGGATATAATAGTCAATAATTTTGAAGTAAGTGATTTTATATTAAGCTCTGATCATTTTCCTTGTAAGCGACTTTAGATATAGGGACTCTAAAAACGAATTCCAACAACAACATTGTCCAGAAAATTCATTTCAAGTGGGACTGCAGTAATGAAACCTTATATCAACAACTTATTGACAATGAATTAGGTTCCATACCCAATCCATATGATTCTGAATCCGCATACGCTTCTTTAATTGAAAAGATTGAACATGCTGCTATCGACAGCAATATGTCTTTTTCAGTTACTTTTAAGGACAGTTACGTCTGTAAAAACAAGCTTTGGTACAGTAGCGAATGTAGGCAAGCAAAAACAGCTTTAAGGACGGCACATAGGAAAGCTAAACGGAAAAATTTTGATTTACCTTCCCTTGAAGCTTTCATGCAAGCCAAAAAAACTTATAAAGAAACCGTAGCAAAATTAAAAACCGACTACTTTCAAATCTTATCAAATCAAATGTCGAACATAAGAAATCCTTCTGAATTTTGGCAAGCAGTCAAAAAATTTGTCTCAAAAAGGTGGCATAAACCCGAATACATAGGAAAAAACGAATGGGAGGCATTTTATTTTACTGTTTATTCTCAGGTTTCGAGTGTAGATACAACTGAGTACATAGATGTACTAAATCCTTACTTCGATTTTGATATCTCTATGGATGAACTGTAACATATCTTAGGTAATTGTAAAAATGCAAAATCACCGGGTTCAGATTTTATTCCTTATGAATTTTATAAAAAATTGCCCATATCAAGGCAAAATTATATTCTAAGTATGTTCAACCACATCCTGCGTACTGAAACTTTGCCTAAAAAATGGGCCCAGATTGAACTTTCAATGTTCTATAAAAATGGCGACAGGAAAGATCCACAAAATTACCGCCCGATCGCATTAATAAACTCTGTTACCAAGATGTTTACACAAATTCTCAATGCTCGATTAAATAGCTGGGTCGATCATAATAATATCTTAGTAGAAAACCAATTCGGTTTCAGACATTCCCGAGGATGTCTGGATAATATATTCATACTTACTACAATGATCCATAATAAAATCCGGTTAAAAGGTGGTAAATTATACTGTGTGTTTATAGACTTAAAACGATCCTTTGATTCGGTCAACCATCAGAAATTATGGCTTAAATTATTCGAGATTGGAGTTAGTGGGAAATTCTTACGAATACTAAAAAAAATTTATGAATCCGCTAACGGTACAGTTAAACTAAACGGACAAAACTCAGACTACTTTAAGATTACAAGGGGTGTCCTCCAGGGCGAAGCCACTAGTTCATTATTATTCTCTCTCTATATAAATGATTTGGAAAATTATCTAAGGTCGTGTGGATTCCAAGGGGTAGATATAAACTCTGAAACAGACATCCTTGTACTTGCCTATGCGGACGATATTGTTATATTTGGTAAAAATCCTTATGACTTACAGGCGAAACTAACGTTCAAAATCTGGATCTTGAAATTAATATAGATAAAACTAAAGCAATGTATTTTAGCAAAGGATGTTCGAAAAAATATCATAACACAATTAAATTAAACGGAAAAGTTATCGAAAATGTCAAATCGTATTGTTATTCAGGGGTAAATTTCCATTATTCGGGCACATTCAGCATTAACTCTCAAAATGCCATCAATAAAGGAAAAAGGGCGCTCAACAAAACAAAGGACATTATCCTCAAATCAAAAACAAACACCTTACCTTCGATTATAAATTTATACAACAGCGTAGTTGCCCCAACCTGTCTTTATGGCGCCGAAATTTGGTCCCTCCGAACTTACAATGATTTGGAAATCGTTCAATCCCAGTTTTTCAAGTCAATATTATTTTTACCCAGGTATACTGCTAACTATATTCTTCGATTAGAATTAGGAATTGCCCCATTATCACAAAAAATGTATGTCTTTACGTTGGTTGTTGAAACTGCTACGGATGGAACCAAATAGGTATCCTCTAATATGCTTAAAACGAATGATCGAACTGGATAAATGTCCTGACAACATTGTTAAGTATAACTGGTTCTCCCAAATAAAACAACTACTCGCAGGTATTGACTACCCACGCATCCGTTGATACGATTAGAAATAATTTTCCCACATTAATAACAAAATACAGAAACTTTTTTATATATAAACGATATACGTCGGGTTGAAAATTCGTTATTTAATAAAAATGATTTAACCGTCAAAACTACATGTGAAGTAGAGCCATATTTAATATCAGATTTAACACTTACGCAAAAACGTTTAATCTGTCGAATAAAAACAGCAAATTTAAATAAATTAATATTAACCCACAACAATAAAGTTGTAATAATAAATTATGATGAGAAATGCAGCTTCTGCCAAAATAATCAGTTTGAGCATCTGGAACACATTTTGACTATCTGCCCCAGATATGACATGTTGAAAGAAATATACTTGGGAGACTATATGGAAAAATATAATGAATCCTCAATAAGAGGCATATTAACAGCAAGCGAAAGAACTGACCTTGAAAATTTATGCAAATTTCTTGAACAACTTATTCGAATTTACTAACTCTCCACTTATATTGCCGTCTATTTATTTGTTTGATGCTGGGGCCTTTATTATGAAGATTGTGCACTGGCTGAGTTTTTCTTTTATTTTTCTTGTTTTTTTTCTATTGAGTGCTGTTTTTTTTTTACTGATTTCTATTTGTTTTGCATTACCATATACCTTCTTATTATGCAAAATTTGTTTTTTTTTCTTTCTCAAATTTTTATATTTATTCTACTGATTATTTTACTTTGTGTGCCTACTAATTTCTAATGTAGTTTTGTACCAATCTATTGTAGGTTTTTCAAACAATAAAGAATTATATATATATATATATATATATATATATATATATATATATATATATATATATATATATATACATATATATATATATATACATATATATATATATATATATATATACATATATACATATATATATATATATATACATATATATATATATATATATACATATATATATATATATATATATATATATATATATATATATATATATATATATATATATATATATATATATATATATATATATATATAACTCAACGTAGTTTAAGCTCAAATTTTTAAAAAGTGTACATTTAGAATGTACGTTTACTATTATCAATGACAACGTTTGAAGGATCAATCTTTTGTTATATCTTTTACAACCTTATGGTGGTTAACGGTAATAAAAAAATTAAAAAAACTGATGTATATTTTAACATATTTCTTTTATTTAATAAAAACAGATAAAGGGCATAGCCGGGTAAGATAGGGAAAGCGGCCCTTGATGCAAAATTGATTGTTCTTATAGGAAATAATACTTCTTAGCCCCAGATACGTTCCTGCCAAATTTCAACCCTCTGAGGCTAATAATTTATGAATACACAAACAGACAAAAATTTACAAAAAAAAAAATTTTTACGAAATTACTGAGCCGATTTATTTGAGTTTAATATATACTGTGTACTCACCTTAGGCAAAGTAATAAAAAAAATTAACGTTATATCCCTTTTTTATACTAATTTTTTTTAAATTTTTAAATTTAAGTAAATTTTTTTTGGTACTTACGCGTTAGCGACACCCACCATTTTTTGTTCAATAATATGTCTCTTAGTACTTTATAACATATATTTTTATGGAAAAATTTTAGTTGGTAGAACATAGTAATATCTCAATACAAATGCATACCATGTTAGGTACTACATATATTACTTATTTATAAAAAGGGCTATAAAGTAAAATATCTACCCTATTTCTAAAATAATACAATTACATACGTTCATAACTACAATAAACTAGTTTAAATTTACTCAAGTCAAACATTATCTGCCGTTTGTCTTTTTTTATTAATAAAACAAAATAGATATTGATTTCTCTCTTGTCAGAGTTGTTTTCTTTTTAAGACGTCAAGTGAAACTTTATTAGCTCATACACCACGTATTACGATGTCAACAATTTCATACAAAGTTTATTAGCTGTCAAAATAGTATACCAGTTGGTCATTTCGTTATAATTCCCCATGACCCGTCATCGTGTTAACAAAAGAAGACAAACAGCAGATAAAGCTAGACCTTTGTCTAAGCTTGTTTGTTGTTGTTATGAACGTATGTAATTTTATTACAGAAAAAATCCACTTTCTGCACCTCCTTAAGAAGTGCAACAAAAACATCAAGTGAGAGGGTCTGTTCAAGTTAGTTATATGTTCCTACATGTAATTTACCTACATATTTTTATAACTACAAGTTTTAACCGGACTGTTGTTATTACTATACATTGTTGAAGTTTTTTGTTCCAATCTATTAAGTTATTATTTATTATTATTAAAACAATATAACATTTAAGACGTATTATTGTTATTATAATTTATTTAAATAAAGTTTCTAAAACTTATAATTTTTGTTGAGTTAGATATAATTATAATTAGTAAGTACCTATGCTGAGATAATTTTATTGATTTCATTCAAATATTCAGATTCATGGTAAAATTAACCTTGAAAATTATTTTTTAACAAGTTAAAACATATTTTTTATAACAAGTCAAAATATAACTTTTTTTTAGACCGTCACAGGAACTCCAAGAACTGCAACTCAGGGGGGAAGAGAACATTTTATTGCACTCCTCAGAGTTCTACTGTGTTTTAAAAATCAGGCAGATGCTTCACTTTATGGTCCTTTTTATACATAAGTAATATATGTAGTACCGAACATGACATGCATTTGTATTGAAATATTACTATGTTCTACCAACTAAAATTTTTCCGTAAAAATATATGTTATAGAATACTAAGAGACATATGATTGAACAAAAAATGGTGGGTGTCGCTAACGAGTAAGTGCCAAAAAAAATTTACTTAAATTTAAAAATTTAAAAAAATTAGTATAATAAAGGGATATAACGTTTTTTTTTTTATTACTTTGTTTAGGGTGGGTACACAATATATATTAAACTCAAATAAATCGACTCAGTAATTTCGTAAAAAAAATTTTTTTTTGAAAATTTTTGTTTGTTTATTCATAAACTATTACCCTCAGAGGGTTGAAATTTGGCAGGAATGTATCTGGGGCTAAGAAGTATTATTTCCTATAAAAACAATCAATTTTGCGTCAATGGCCGTTTTCCCTATCTTACACGGCTATGCCCTTTGTAAGAAATTGTTAACATTAATTTATGTAAATATATAATATATAGAGTCTGTGTCAGACTAAACTTTTTTATTTGATATATTCTTTGTAAATTTTTACATGCGAAGGTCTAATTTTGCAATTAATTATAAACAAGTAATATAGTGATAATAATTATTCATTCAATCATTTGTTGAAAGGACTATATGTATGTAGAAATATTTGGATAACTAGTAACTTTTCTTATAAATTAAAATATATCAAAGAATGGATTGATTTTTATTTTGTCTGGATTAATTAATTTGTGTTTAAGAAATATTAGGCTAATTTTTAAAGTTTTATTTTTATAAAATGTTGCATTTGGCAACCGGACTTCGTATGTTAGACTGTGTTACATATTTGTATGAAACATTTTAGTATATAATCGTCGACTGTTAATTATCCGATGTTATTTATCGAAAAATTAGTTAATTTTAAATAAAAGAAGGAATCTATCTGATTGAATGTTAAAATTTTATGTTACAGATGGGAGTAAAATTACGCCCAAGTTTAGTTTTTAAAATTAAAGATTTACAGATTGATGGTTTATAGTATAGTATCCGGAATATAGTATCCGGCAAAACAGCAATTTTCACCATAATTAATAATTACCAATTCCTTATATTGCATAGAATTTAAGGAATATGTATAAAATTAAAAATATGTATAAAATTAGGCCTTTGCATGTAAAAATTTACAAAGTTTAGTCTGACATAGACTATATAAAGATTGATTATTTACATAATGTTTACAATTTCTTAAAAATGTTCCTGTTCTTAAAAATAAAAAAAATTTTAAGGATACATCAATTTTTTTATTATTCTTTAAGCGAATTTCGAAAACTCGAAATTCAGCTATTACAGCAGGTCTCATGACGCAATCTGAGTCCAGGACTATGGCAGAAATCTGTTTTGAGGTCCCTAGAATACGAAAATGATATTCACTAAAATTTTTATATATATATATATATATATATATATATATATATATATATATATATTATATATATATATATATATATGTATATATATATATATATATATATATATATATATATATATATATATATATATATATATATATATATATATATATATATATATATATTTATGTGTTCCCACGATAACTCTCGAACGAAACGTCTAACGCTTATGAAATTTTGTGTGCGGACTGGATTCTGAATTGGCTTGGCTAAGTTCGTTAGCCAGACACGTCGGATGCCCAGAAGTAGGTTTTCTGGCCATTTTTTATCATTCGATCCTATCACACATCGTTGAAAAGGAAAAAAAAATTATGAAGAAAATGTTCTTATAATTTTCTTTCTATGTTAAGTAGTTTTCGAGAAAATTGTAATTTTTACTATTGCCTTATTTTGCTCTCTTTGTCATTGTAATAAGTAATTTATATTTCTATCTCAGTTCTTTATGAAGTATAAAAATATTTCACTTTTTTATTAAAGAATTTTGTGAGAACAAGTGAAGCCTATTCACATATATGTGTTATAACACACATACATGTATAGAGTTTTGTTTCTCATTTATTGCATTATAATTAGCATGGTTCTATCTTATGTTGAAAAATGTAAATTAAACAGATTTTCTAAGCTAATGTAATGAAGAATTTTTTTTTTATTGAATTTTTAAGTAAACAAGAAATTGAAGATTATGTTATGATATAATATTATTAAATAAATATGAAACAAAACAAAATATGTACAATGTACATATGTATGCACGGAAAAATATTTTGAATCGATTTTGCAAATTTTTTCACTAATAATTAATAATGTTAAAAAATTAAACCATTTCAAATGGATTTAAGGTATTTTATGTGAGGTCAAGGTTTTCGGGACGTAAAAAGGCCAGAAATTAATTAACCAATCGATATTAAAAATTTTTTTACAGTTAGTAAGTTAAAGTATTTGAATTAATTAATTAAATGATAATTAAAATTGACATAGTGTTTGAAAAATTACCAAACTGGATCGGCTGGGACTCGAACCCGGATCTCTTGGTTACCAGCCAAGCGCCTTACCAACTAGGCCACCGATCACTTGTTCGAGTGCCACTCCAATTCAGTAATCAATCAAACACAACCTCTCTCTAATGCGAGACGCAGTTTTATACTTTTTAATTTCAAATGTTATCGAGTGCCTGTGAAACATTATTAGTGTATGGCGGATTTTTATCCGTATTTTAAACATACACCAATATTCATATGTTCACTCAATGCCCAGCTTTGGCTGATACTTGAACACTCGATGTACTTTGGCAAATGGCCAATTCATTATGTTAATTAAAATTGACATAGTGTTTGAAAAATTACCAAACTGGATCGGCTGGGACTCGAACCCGGATCTCTTGGTTACCAGCCAAGCGCCTTACCAACTAGGCCACCGATCACTTGTTCGAGTGCCACTCCAATTCAGTAATCAATCAAACACAACCTCTCTCAAATGCGAGACGCAGTTTTATACTTTTTAATTTCAAATGTTATCGAGTGCCTGTGAAAACATTATTAGTGTATGGCGGATTTTTATCCGTATTTTAAACATACACCAATATTCATATGTTCACTCAATGCCCAGCTTTGGCTGATACTTGAACACTCGATGTACTTTGGCAAATGGCCAATTCATTATGTTAATTAAAATTGACATAGTGTTTGAAAAATTACCAAACTGGATCGGCTGGGACTCGAACCCGGATCTCTTGGTTACCAGCCAAGCGCCTTACCAACTAGGCCACCGATCACTTGTTCGAGTGCCACTCCAATTCAGTAATCAATCAAACACAACCTCTCTCTAATGCGAGACGCAGTTTTATACTTTTTAATTTCAAATGTTATCGAGTGCCTGTGAAACATTATTAGTGTATGGCGGATTTTTATCCGTATTTTAAACATACACCAATATTCATATGTTCACTCAATGCCCAGCTTTGGCTGATACTTGAACACTCGATGTACTTTGGCAAATGGCCAATTCATTATGTTAATTAAAATTGACATAGTGTTTGAAAAATTACCAAACTGGATCGGCTGGGACTCGAACCCGGATCTCTTGGTTACCAGCCAAGCGCCTTACCAACTAGGCCACCGATCACTTGTTCGAGTGCCACTCCAATTCAGTAATCAATCAAACACAACCTCTCTCTAATGCGAGACGCAGTTTTATACTTTTTAATTTCAAATGTTATCGAGTGCCTGTGAAACATTATTAGTGTATGGCGGATTTTTATCCGTATTTTAAACATACACCAATATTCATATGTTCACTCAATGCCCAGCTTTGGCTGATACTTGAACACTCGATGTACTTTGGCAAATGGCCAATTCATTATGTTAATTAAAATTGACATAGTGTTTGAAAAATTACCAAACTGGATCGGCTGGGACTCGAACCCGGATCTCTTGGTTACCAGCCAAGCGCCTTACCAACTAGGCCACCGATCACTTGTTCGAGTGCCACTCCAATTCAGTAATCAATCAAACACAACCTCTCTCTAATGCGAGACGCAGTTTTATACTTTTTAATTTCAAATGTTATCGAGTGCCTGTGAAACATTATTAGTGTATGGCGGATTTTTATCCGTATTTTAAACATACACCAATATTCATATGTTCACTCAATGCCCAGCTTTGGCTGATACTTGAACACTCGATGTACTTTGGCAAATGGCCCTAAAAATACCAAAACTAATTACCCAGCCGATTTTAAAAATTCTTTTACTCTTAGAAACCTAAACTATTTTAAATAGGTACAGGTCTTAGATGAGATCCGCCAGTGCCCAAGATTTGGAACTTCGCTATGTTATGCAGATGCTGCGACAGGGGTATTTTTCTTTACCGTTAACCACCATAAGGTTGTAAAAAATATAACAAAAGGATGATCCTTAAAAAATTGTCATTGATAATAGTAAACGTATATTCTAATGCAAACTTTTTAAAAAATGTGAGCATAAACTACGTTGAGTTTTGTTTTGCATATGACTTAATGTCTACTTATGACATTCCAGAAATTGTGGCAACTGAAATTCGACTTGCTCTTACTCCCAGTAATATCCAAGCTGAGTTTCACAAAACAGGTATATATCTCTTTAACAGAGATTTGTTTACTGAACTGGATTGTGCACCCGCTTTTGTAACAGATAGACCAAAATCAGAAGAAACAACTAAATCAATAGATATACCAACACAGGAAAAAACTCCACCACTTTGACCCTCTATACTAAATGAGTCATCCATTTCTAATAGAGAAAATCAGACCAATCCTGAACCTGTAACTATGACACTTAGCCTTCTGAACAACCAACAAGAGGGTATTGTAATGATAACGCAACCTCCAACAACTCCACCCAGAATTCAAAATAACACTATTATTCAGTCAAGTAGTTAATTAATCACGTGTTGTTAAGATGACGTCGATTAATTTGCGTTCTGCTGATAAAGCTACAAAAAGTAAAGAAATATCATCTAATAATGCAGAAGCTTTCAAGGAGCTTTTTAACAGTGTTGATTTCATTGATTTTTTTAAAAAAACATTAAATGATGCTGTCCAAGAGGCTTTAAAACCAATATTGGAAGAATTAAGTGAGGTTAAGGAAGAACTTCTTAAACATCAATACTGTTTCAATAAACCATCAATCACAAATATAGGTGATCAAGAAGTCACTGAACTACAATCTAAAAAAAGTAAGTCAACAAAAGATCATCCACTACAAAGAAAACAAGTAACTTATGCAGAAAAAGTGAAAAATAATATAGTGCCTGAAGACAATATTATAATATCTGCTGAAAATAGTAGTGAACTAGAAATGACTGACAAAAATGTCAATAAAACAGACGACGGAGAATTTATTTCCGTAAAACCAAGACGACGACGGCAACAGATTGTCGTTGGAAAAGGAGAAACGAATTCAGAGGATTTTAAAGCTGCTGAAAGAAAAATATATTTATATGTTGGAAGAGTATGTAATGGTACTAGTCCAAATTCAGTAAAAAAACACCTTTTAACACGCTTTCCTACTGCTGATATCCAGTGTGAGGCAATTAATAACAATAACGATAGTAGAAATTGGAGCTTCAAAGTTGAAGCTCCTGAAAATCTTAGAGAAGAATTATATAAAGAAGAAACTTGGCCGGTTGGTATCTTGGTAAACCGATATTTTTTTCCCCGAAAAAGTGCAGTCTTTGAAAACTGATGTCAAGCATTCAGCTAACGGGAAATTGAAAATAGCACATATGAATGTACAGTGTTTAACCACGGCAAGGGACGACCTGGAAATTTTTCTTTCTAGACCAGATAAACCAGATGTACTATCAATTGTTGAACATTGGGCTTTGAATGAAAACCAATTGAACTTGGATGGATATAAACTTATTAGTTACTTTTGCAGAAAAGAAGCTTTGCATGGAGGAGTAGCACTTTATGGGTCATATGAATTTTGCAATAATAATATGTGTATTGATATAAGTGAAGATATACAATGTGTAGAAAAAGTGTTCGAAATGTGCGGTATTAAAGTTCGGTTAACGGATGTTACTGTGAAAATATTATCATTTTATAGATCTCCTGATACAAATTACAAATCATCACTAGAATATCTAGAACAATATTTAGAACAACAATACATTAAAAATCCAAAATGTAATATTACAATTTGTGGTGACTTTAACATAGATCTTTTAAAAACAAACTCTAGTCAAGTAAGTTATTTTAAAAATGTTTTTAAGCCTTTTGATCTAGAAATTTTTAATATAGAAATCCCGACGCGTACTGTAAAACGCAGTACCAGTCTGCTGGATAATTTTATTTCAAATCTTAACTGTTTAAATTTTAATGCTTCACATATGGATATTTCTGATCACCTATATATAGAATGTACTATAGATATTACTATAAGTAATAATAGTGACATTCAACTGCTATTAGATAATAGATCTTTTAATGATGTAAATATTGAATATTTTTTGTTTTTAATTTATAATGAAACGTGGTTAGATGTTTATAGTTGTCAAAATACAAATATAAATGTCATTTATAATAAGTTTTTAAGTATTTTTCAGTATTATATGGACATTTGTTTCCCAAAACATTGTGCTAAATTTAGATGTGGTCTAAACAAAAACTCAAATAATAGTTGGGTGACAAATAATATAAAAATATTATCAAAAATTAAACGAGATCTGTATGATTGCATTAAACATCCTACATTCACACAACAAACTGCAGATATGCAAAACAATATATCCAATGAATATAAATCTATAAAATATCAGATAAAAAGAGAAGTTAAATTTTCCAAACAGCTATATGTCCAACAAAAAATCAGTCAATCCAATAATATTAACAAAGTAATATGGGATCTAGCTAAAAATCGTAAAAATTCTGAAAATAAAAATACTAACGGCATTTGGGTCGGCGATAAATTAAGTGTAGATTCTTTAGAAATTGCAAATGATTTTAATAAATATTTTTCAACTGTTACAGATAATCTGAATTTAAACCCTTGTTTTAATGGTGGAATTTGTAGTAATATACATACTATGTTTCTTGAGCCATGCAATGAAGAAGAAATCCACAAGATTTGCTTAACCCTAAAAAATACTTCCTCAGTCGGATGGGATGAAATTCCAGTGAAACTTATAAAATCAGTTTGTCCATACATAGCGGAACCCTTAAGCTATATTATCAATAAGTGTTTTGAACTTGGAGAATTCCCCGAAAAACTCAAACCAGCGATAGTCCATCCCGTTCATAAGAAAGGCGATAAGGCAAATATTGAAAACTATAGACCCATAGCATTGCTCAGTAATTTCTCAAAAATATTTGAAAAAGCCATTAAAACAAGGCTGGAAAACTTTTTTGTTAAATATAATTTGCTTTCTCCTCACCAGTATGGATTTGTTAAAAACAAATCAATCGATCAACTAATCTACAATATGTTGTCTAAGGTGTACAATGCATGGAATGATGATCTTCTCAATGTTGGCGTATTTTTAGACTTAACCAAAGCATTTGACTGTATAGACAGGAAAGTTTTAATTTCTAAACTCGAATTATATGGTGTTAGAGGAAATGCTTTAAATCTAATTAAATCTTATTTAACCAATCGTACGCAATGTGTCAAATGGCCAGGTTGTAAAAGTAACATGAAGTATAATGCGTATTCCAAATCGGAAGCATTAATTCGAGGCGTCCCTCAGGGATCCGTTCTTGGACCCTTCTTATTTCTAATATACATAAATGATCTAGCGCAAGTACAGCTGACAAATGCACACATTTATTTGTTTGCGGATGACATTACATTAACATTTAGTGATAGTAATATAGAGAGACTTGAACAAAATATAAACGAATCTTTAAGAAATATTTTTAGATGGTTAGATGACAATGGCCTGGCAATTAATTTGACAAAAACGCAAGCTTTAAAAATTAACAATGTTGGACATATAGCCAATAACATAACACTAACCGATGTTGGTGAAATTAAACTGACTGACACAGTCAAATTATTAGGGGTATGCCTCGACAAGACCTTGAATTGGAAATCTCACATAGAAAGCACTATTAATAAAATCAGTCCAAATATATACCTTCTCTGGTCGCTTGGATCTCTTTTGCCTTCTGAAGCTCTTATAAATATCTACCACGGTACAATTGAATCTATATTGAGATACGGAGTCATATTTTGGGGGAACTCCGTAATGTGTACTTCATTATTTAGAATGCAAAAGAGAGCAGTACGTGCCATTGCTAGGGTCGGAAATAGAACTTCTTGTAAACCGTTATTCAAAAAATTTAAAATTTTAACAATATATGGACTATACATCTATGAATGTGCTAAATTCGCAAAAAGAAATTTGTACTTGTTTGAAGACTTTCGGCAAGACCACAAATACGAAACGCGATTTAAAACAAAATTTACAGTGATGAATTCTTCTAGGTCTGTCATACATAAGAGCTGTACTAATATGATTATTAGGGTGTTTAATGCAATTCCAGATGAGGTTAAAAACTTAAACGACGCGTATTTTCTAAAGAAAATGAAAAACATATTGTTAGACAAATGCTTATATGGCACTGAGGAATTCTTTTCCACGTAACTTTCTATTGTGACGCATTTTATGTAGTTTTTTATAACTATTTATAAATAAAGAATATTATTATTATTATTATTAAGTAGAAGCTCTCAAGTTGAACTAGATTTACAAATGTCAAGTACTAGTGCACAGACTGAATTTTCACCTGAATCTATAAGACCATTCCCAAAAGCTTTTCCAAGGAAAACATCACGTAAACTAAGGAAATCGACTATATATACAGACACACTCGAAAAGGAACAAATAAGAAAGGAATATGAAGAAAAACTGAAACGATCTAAAGCTAAGCAGGTTAAGAAAAGGATGGATGGACAAAATACGAAACAACGAAGCAAACGCCAAAAAGCAAGATCCTTAGAAAGAAATTTTGATAAAAAAACCACAAATAAGAAGAAAGCTAACTCAGAATCTTCATCGTCAGAGGATGAAGAGCGTTACTGTATTGTATGTCCGCCACCATATTCAGGGAGCAGACCAAGAGACCAAATGGGTGCAATGTTTAAGTTCTAAGCTTTGAGCACACGAAGAATGTACAAAATGTGATTTAAACTATGTTTGCCACAATTGCGAATCTGACTGATTCTTTTATTTGTTTTTCGAAGCATATTTTTTAAAATGATATTTTATTTTTATAAAAGAGTTGCCATAGTTAATTTCATTTATATTTTTTGTAAAGAAATACTTTATATTATGATAGTTCCTACCGAGAAACATAAGACTGTTTAGGTTGTTTTGTTTAATTTTCAGGAATGTTGTTTTGTTAATTATATTGATATCATAGTGCTGTGTTTTAGAAAGATATTTGCTTAGTCTAAATATTGTTGATTGATTTTTAAATTTTTGATAAATAACTTGAATCGTTGTTAACAAAATGGTTACTAATTATTCAGAATATTATAATAAATTTTGATAATAAATGATAATAGAAGAATGTAATAATTGATTAAGATAATAAAAGTAATTATAAATCGATAAATGTTTTTCAATAATTCTTTGTTACAACTGACTCCACCTAGTATTACAATCGCCCCTGGCACGTGGACGATTGTAACAATGTCTTACTTTGCATATGTATTAACTCTGTACAAAAACTATTCCATAAATAGCCACGAAAACTATTTTCATTCGAAGACAAATAAATCACTTTCCATTTGATATATAACTCATCGCTCTCAGATAAGTAAGTGCAATGTTATGAACAACTAAACGAAAATTAATTAATTTTTGGTTGCGCTGTCAAAAGGAGTATCCAAGAATAAGCGAAAAAGTGATACAATTTTCAATGCTTTTTGTCACCACTTATACGTGTGAAGCTGCGCTCTCAGCCTTGGTGTACTTAAAAAATAAGTATCGAAACAGATTAGATGTCGAACCAAATTTGAGAATAAAATTAACATCATTTCTTCCTAATTTGAAATTATTATGTGATGACAAACAACATCATCCTTCGCACTAAGGACAAAATATGTAAAATAAAGTTTACTTCATTTACTAAAGTTTTACATGAAGATAATGGATATTTTTTCAATTTGTTTTTGTTATATGGCCATTTCTCTACTAATTGGAAAATCGCTGTCCCAGTTAGAATTTATATGTTAGATCTTATTACTGTTGAGTTTTATGTATTAATAACAACAAAATATCAGCTATTCTTGACACGCCATAACCCATTTAGTAATATAATATTGTAATATTCAATTTACAGTCACTTTTTACAGTCAATTCACAGTCCCCTGTCGTGTCCCATTTCCAGAATTAGAGGTATTATTACAAATATTTATTTTCAGTATCATTACTCTCTGAGCAAAAAAAATATTAATAATACTAGAATACAGTACGCATCTTTGTAAAACACGTTTTTAAAATAAAAATTTCATTAAAAAACCAGTAACCAAATGTTGTCCTCAAATTTTTTGAACAGTCCCCTGTCACAATTTAAAAATGGTACTGAAATCACACTGTGCGCGATCTTTTATATCATGAAACGGAACGCAATCGGTGTGAAGTTCGTTCAGTTGCATAGTTACAGTCGGCAACATTCGTCTTCGTACACCACTATGTTTAACTAAAAAAATTATTTTAAAATGAAAAATAACAAAAACTAAATTAATATTTCTAATTTAATGTCAATAAAATTATTATTTAGATTATTCTGATACAAACTATACAAAAAAATTATTAGTTTAAATTTACTGAAAAAAAAAATCAAAATAATATTCTCATGCACACAATAGTATATGCAACTTTCATGTTCGTACAGGTTTTAAACAATTTCTTTTTAAAATTTTTTATATTATCTTTATCATTCTATTTTTATATTTGGGTCTTTACATTACCAATAAAGATAATTATTCGCAAAATATTTTATATTATTTGAAATTTTTTAACAATGAACCAAAAAAGAAAAGAAACATCATTAAAAATGCGAAAATTGATTATTGGCTTATATGAAGAAAAAAAATCGTATGGAGAAATTAGTAAAATAGTAAAAAAAAGTCGATCTATTATTCAGTATATTATTAAAAGATATAAAATGGAACATCGAATAGAAAACAAACCAAGAAATCTGAATAAAAATAAACTTTCTCCTAGGGAAGAGCAATTTATTATCAAAGAAATCAAACTGGATCCAAAAATAAACACGTCTGTGATCAGGACTCATTTAAAAGAAAGGTTTAATATAAACGTTTCTGGTCAAACAATTCGCCATATTATTAGAAAACATGGATTTCAGTCACGCGTAGCAAGAAAGAAACCATACATAAATGATCAAAATAAAAAAGAAACGACTTGAGTTTGCTAAAAAATACGAAAATGAAGATTTCCAATTCTGGCGTAAGGTTATTTTCACCGATGAGAGTAAGATAGAGCTTTTTCATTCAAAAGGAAGGCAATTAGTATGGAGAGAGAAGAATAAAGCTTTCAAAGAAAAATATCTTCAGCCCACAGTAAAACATGATTACATGTCTATAATGGTTTGGGGATGTTTTTCAGCGAATGGAGTAGGAAATTTAAAAATTATCGATGGTATAATGGACCATAAGGTTTATATAAACATTTTAGAAGAAAATTTAAAAGAAAGTGCCATACGCATGGGCATTGAAAATGATTATTGGTTTTATCAAGACAACGACCCCAAGCATAAGGCTTGGGATTCTCGAATGTGGTTATTGTACAATTGCCCAAAAGTCATGGAAACTCCTCCAGAATCGCCTGACATAAACCCAATTGAGAATTTGTGGAGTGAGTTAAAAAGGAAAATTAAAGAACACTTAAAGGAAAGTCATATTAGAAGTAAGCACGACTTTGGAAATCTAGTAAAAAAGATTTGGTCCGAAATACCCCAAGAGACAACTAGAAAACTAGTAGAATCAATGCCTAGAAGACTAAAAGAAGTAATTTCAAAAAAAGGCGCAGCTACAAAATTTTAGTGACAAAATATTTTAAAAATTTGTGCATGTACGAACATGAAAGTTGCGTATGCTACTATGTACCTGAGAATATTATTTTAATTTTTTTTCTTTAAGTTAAATTAATAATTTATTTTTTGTGTATAATTTCTATCAGAATACTGTAAATAATATTTTTATTAAGAATAAATTAAATTTGTTTAGTTAATTTTTGTTATTTTTCATTTTTAAATCATTTCTTTAGTTAAACATAGTGGTGTACGCAGACGAAAGCTGCCGACTGTAAGTGCGCTGATATCATTTTGTTCACTGTCACCGTTGCATTTGTAAGTAAACAGTCCCCTGCTAAACAATTTTTCTATTGTTTTAAGTGATTAAGTTACAAAAAATTTATAAAATAATTACTAAGCGAATATATTATCACGCCTACCCCTTAAAACTGAATAGATTTGAGATGATTTTATGCTAGGAAACTTTCTATGTAAAATATCAGTCCCCTGACCAACAGTCCCCTGTCATTTCATAGCGAGATAAGTTAGTAGAAGATAATGTTCTTCTTGTTCTAATATTAATTTTATAATATATAATTTTATGACTTTAGAGTTATAAGTTCATCTACTTAAAAAAGCAATTTAGCCCAAAATTTGATTTTAATGACAAGCGTCCTCCTATAGCATTAACAAAATTCATTGTAATGTTTAATTTACTTAGAAATTTTTGATTTATTCGTACGTAATATAAATTCTAAAAGGTGTAATAAATAAAAACAAAGATTTTGATTGCTTCTATTCAACGAAAATATATTTTTTTCGTCCCTTGGAACAGTTCCCTCTCGCGATTTTTCATAAAATCGTTAATAATTCACAAATAAAGAGGATAATTAATAAGCTTTTTTAAGATATACATTTATTTTATTAATGCCTTTCATTGTATTTACATATTTTCTTAAAATTTAAGAAAAATATGCTTGGGACAGTTTTGTATCAAAATTTTCCAAATCGTAGAAAAATAGCCATATAATTATTTTGCAATTTTTGTGTATGAAAGAAACAAACAAATAACATGATTTTTATTAAAATATAAAATTTGTTTTGTAAATAAATGTTTTTTAGCGAATTTCCAAAAATGGAAATTCAGCTTTTACGGCAGGTGTGATGACACGACCTAAGCCCGGGACCATAACAGAAATATGTTTTGAGGTCCCCAGAATACGAAAATGATATTCACTAAAATTTATATATATATATATATATATATATATATATATATATATATATATATATATATATATATATATATATATATATATATGTATATATGTGTCGCCACGATAACTTTCGAACGAAACGTTTAATGCTTATGAAATTTTGTGTGCAAATTCGATTTTCCAAATCGTTGGATGAGTTCGTTTGCCAGACACGTCGGATGCCCAGAAGTAGGTTTTCCGGGCGTTTTTTGTCAACAAAATGAGTTTTTTGCCAGAATTAAGCAATTTTTCAAATTTTTTTTTATACCAAGCCATAGTAAAAGGTAAAATGCATAAAAAATGTTTTTATACCGTTGCTCTAAATTACTTACTTTTCGAGAAAAACTCGGAAATATGTCGTTCTCCATTTCACTCGCGCTCGCATTCTTTTTTTTCTGTCTCATTTTTTGCGAGCTAAATTCGAAAAAAACCGTTTTATAAGTAGCGTGTCATGATTTTTTAATCCAATTTAACGATTCGGCTATATTCTATTTCTCTGTCAGTTAAATGATTTTATAATGTATCTCTGTTCCATTTTTTTTTTTGACAAAAAAACTCCCGACGATATCTGTTATGTGATATGATCAGAATTTAGATTATATTTACACCTTCCTAAAATTAATAAGAGTTTGCTGCAATCGTATAAAAATTACGTTAAATCATATTCAAACAATAATATTTTTACGTAATTTTCTATCCAGTTGACAATACAGTTATGATTAGAATTGTATAAAGAGAGTATTCTAGTATTAAATAATTTTGCACATTCAATTTTTTTTTTAACAAAAAAAAATTTTTTTTTTAATTTTGACACATTCTTTTATGAAATTTCGATTAAGAAATATTAAAAAATTTTAAAGTGAATCATTTAAAAAGAGTTAAAAATAAATTAAAAAGGAAACATTTATCTATTTCAACATATTTGTAAAGAAAATTTTACAGTTTACTTACAGTTTTTTGAAAAAATGTAATAACATTTTTACATACAATAAAGATTGTATTTGAACGGTAGGAAATCCACAAATTTTTTTTTATTATTTTTTTAATTAATTATTAAATTTGGTTTTAGAAGAAAATCTTCGTCTAATTCGCTTCAAGCCGAAAGTATAGCCACTAATAAGGACATTCCACTGTTAAAATAAATGGAAAATATATTGAAATTTATTTAATGAAAGCCATTCATACACATTTTTAAAATATCCTTTTGAATTATATAACAAATAAAATCTGTGTAAAAAAATCTAATTGACGTGTTTTTTCTCAATTTTCTAATATTAAGTAAGGCTCGTTAGTTAGGGAGTGATTGTGTCAAAATTTTAAAGTAAAATATGGTAATTTTAACCCTCTTTAAAAGAACATTTCGATTTTAACAATAAAAAAATTTTAAAAAGTGTTTTCGTTTTTCCCGGATTACCAAAAACTTTTCATAGGTATATCTGTGAATAAAGTTGCCTCCCTTTCTTAAGAAAATAAAGTATTTTTAAAATTTTGTGCAAAAAAATAAAACACAATTAACGAAAAAAAAGTACGCGTTCCCATATTTTTAAGATTTTGTAGTACAAGAAAATCCTTATAAATTCATCATATCTGTTCTTGCATTTACTAGCTTACTCCCACTTGACTACTTTTAAATAGTCGGTGTCAGATCTTACGCAATTTAATAAACAGTATCGTTTTGATTTTTTAAACTCATTTAAGACATTTATTGTTAGTGATACATATTTGAATTATTTTCCTAACTAACAAATTGAATTCTGTAGACTGATGTTTTTGTAGATAAAAAAAATTCTAGGTGGCGTCTATATTAGACAAAAGTCTGAAAAACGGACGTAGAATCTCACTGTTATTAATTATTATGTCTTGTAGTCTTTTGAAAAATTATTTTTTGAACTAAAATAAGAATAGGAGGAATATAAACTTAGGGGTAAACGACAGGGGTATATAAACTTTCTTTTAAATTCTACGTTTATTTTTACAGAAAATCATCAAGTACCTATTATTTCTTTTTTGAATGTATAAATACAAAAAGTTCGAAATTATTTTATATTAGAATTTCAATTTTGGTCGACCCTACGGGTTGTCCCCATTTATTCTTTTCTCGTCTCTTTTGACCCCAATTTTTCATAGAGAAGAAATTATACGATTTTTGTTAATTTTTCAAAAAACACGGATATTTTTAAATTTTTTTGGATACTGTTGATAAAGAGGACCATCTTCGCGTAAATTTTTAATATATTAAAGATTAGGTACTCATAAAATAAATACAAAAAAATACGGTGTGAAGTCTGAATGCGTCCCTATTCATCCTTGTCTACGGTAGCATATTTTTTATTGACATAAATATTAGAAACGCAGGAAAAGAGACCAGGAATCAACATAGAAGTGGATTATGGTACGATATATTTTCTGAAAAAAGTACTTAGGACCAAAGTTGTAGAGTTCAAAGTGATGCACTTGATGATGACTTTGAAGTTGACCTTGGGGTCAATTTCCAAAGTCATTTGAAAATCATTTAATATTTTTCAAAAGGAGTAGTTTACTTTTCATCCCTAAATGGTTCAAAGTATATTCGAACGAATTTCACATGCAAGATAGAAAATAAGTGATCAAGAAGTAATTTTGAAAAATACTTGCTCAATCGCAATCGGAAAAATAATAGTTAATCATATGTTCAATTGAATTCCTAATATGATAACTACAGAGTAGCAATAAAAATTTTAAAAAATTTTGAAAATTTCTAATATAACATAAAGTTAATGTTTAACTTACAATTGGAGTGATATTAAATCGTTTCTTAACTTTACTTCTAAAATTACTTACAAAAATGTTTTCTTCTAATTTTTTCTATAAATTTGCGCCTATTTTTCCATTTCGTCAGGTTTTTTATTTTATTTATTTTAGAAAAATAACGCAACAAATCAATTTTGAAGATAGATTGAGTCAATACATGAAATTACTGCTTTTAGGTACAGGATATGGTCAAAGTTCGGCAATGGCTAATCATTTTCAACTGACCTTGAAAATCGATTTCAGGGTCACTATCAAGTGCATCGCTTTAAATTCTACAAATTTGGTACTCAGCCCTTTTTTCAGAAAATATGTCGTTTCAAAAATATTTAGCTATAACTGTTTTCATCTACAGGGGTTGAATGGTGTTTTCTACCCCTAAAAAGCGTATTTAGCCGAAATAAAAAAAACACGTATTTAATATTTTTCGCTGTTTAATAAGTATGTTAAGTTTCATTCAAATTGGCGAGTATTAGTTGGGTAGTGTTATTTGTCAGAATGTTTTGCCGATCTAGTTTTTTCAATATTTCTTTGCTCGTTTTCAGAATTTGTATTTTAATTTCTACGGACAAATAACTCATTCTTTTCTTCGATTTGAGTAACTTTTATTTGCTGATGTTGACCATTAATTGATCGAAACATATCAAATATTTTTCAATGATTTTTTTAGCGAATGTCGAAAATTTTGAAAATTTTTTCACCGTTAGTAAGTTAAAGTATTTGACGTTAGTAAGTTAAAGTATTTGAATTCATTAAGTAATTAAATGACGTCCACAAGAACCTTACGGACTACCATAAGTTATATGAGATCCCTAGGACCCGTTTTTTACTGTTAGGATAAACTTTTTACTAAAATTATTTTAGATGAATAAAGGTTATGTTGTATGAGTTCCGCCAGGGTTTACTGATCCCATTATTGTAAAAAATAAACTAACTGACCGATTTTGAAAATTTTTTCACTGTTAGAGAACTAAATTATTTTAGATGGATACAACTATGCTGCACAAAGTCCGTTCGGGTTCTTGGGTCCCAAAAATATCAAAACTAATTACCCAGCCGATTTTAAAAAATCTTTTACTCTTAGAAAGCTAAACTATTTTAAATAGGTACAGTTTTTAGATGAGATCCGCCAGTCCCCAAAATTTGGAAATTCGCTATGTTATGCAGATGCTGCGATAGGGGTATTTTTTTATAAGGTAGGTCGCGAAAAATTTTAAAATCTCGTACCGGGCCGCGGTCAAAAAAGTTTGGGAAACGCTGCTATATACGATAAATATCTACTTTTAAAAAGACTTGTCCACCTTACCCTTCTTTTTCTTTCTAATCGCACGTCACATAAGTGCATCTTTGTCAGAAGAAACGTATTTTCGTTAGAGAATACATATTTTGTGAAAAAATGAAAACTACAGAACACAGTGCAAACATACATTTTAGTTATTTTTAATATTGGAACCCACAAAGCTTAAAATATAAATTAAGTTATATAGGTAACTGTTTTATTATTTTAATTATAGTAACTCAAATGTAATTTAATAATTAGGCATTTTTAATACTGATATAAATGTTGTTAAAATTTGAATTCATTGTTGCAAAGTTCCATTCCATTTAAGAGTTCTTGGTATCCTTGCTTTTTAATAGTACCTAGTTAGTATTTGTTTATCTTTTCCCAAATATAGCGAATATAAAATAATCATTCAAATTATTTACTGTGTTAATGTTCATTATACGAAAACATAGGTTTCAGTGTATCGAATTTGGAAGTTGTATTGAGACGTGAGTGATAAAAGTGATATAAATTTAAAGTGATAAAAGTTATATAAATTTAAAAGATTTTTGTTTTTTATTTTAATCGAATTTACAAATTAGTGTTCTATTTATAATTGTACGGATTTTTTTATTATTTTAACCCTTCATTACTAGCGTTTATTCTTATAACACCATCACTAGCGTTGGGTAAAAATTACCCACTGGCATTATCTTGTAGAAAGTGCTGTGTAGAAAAATTATTAAAAACAAATATATGTCAATAGCCAAATAAATGTATTAAGTTTAGTTACAAAATCGGAATAACAGAAAAAAATCAAACATTTAAGGAGTAACGCCACTGTAGAATTTTCAAAAAATCGATTTAAAAGATGCTTTGAACCTTGTAGAATAAGAGAAAAAAAGTTTTATACCTGTACAAATTTTTTTCTTTGAAATTCCGAGCTCTTTCCCAAGCGCGTCGGACTGCTCCGAAACGACTAGCTGCGGCACATAGATACCTGCTGGAAGGGTACAACCTAATGACTTTTTTTTATTTCTAACTTCTATAATACACTAACGGATGTCGTTTCGTACTTGTTTCGTCTATGGTGATCATAGATTGTAATACTAACGTAGAGAAGTTTTAGTGCAGCGTCACCCGAACCGTTGAACACGTGGCTATTCGCACGACGCACGCTTGTCTTTCTACTCTGTATTTAGTTAAATTTTGTGGTTTTTTGTTAGTATTTTCTAAGTATACAAATATAAATTTACATCATGAGTGAAGACAAAGTGAATTGTGATCGAAAAGGAACCAAACGAAGCAGCGGATATGAAAAAAGACCAAAAGCATCAAGTAAACGACCGGTTAAATCGTTTTGAATTGGAGATGGAGGATATGTATGTTAGTACATCTGCAAAAAAATTACAACAATCTGCTAAAGAATACAACATTGAAGTAGATGCTACTATTGGCTACCGCTTAATAAACTTTATTGCAGTTTTTAGTGCTATTTTGAATGTTGTTGTGTGCAAACAATGCAAATCGAATGTAAAATTCACAGAAAGTGGAAAACGCGGCTTAGATTTCAAAATAATCATTTCCTGTGATAACTGCGACAAACGGAAGTGCCAAATTGCCCATATATCAAGAACGGCTACGAAATCAATCGCAGAATTATTCTTGCAATGCGGTTGCTTGGAATTGGACTGAATGGAATACAGAAGTTTTGCGCATTTATGGATTTACTACGGCCAATTTTTTATTCATTTTACGATAAAATACTTAATACGATTTCTATTGGAACAAAAGCTATTTGCACAAAATCTATGAATAATGCAGTTGAAAAAGAAAAGACATTATCAATTGAAAAGGAAAAGCACACGGAATAACTGTATCTGACGATAGAACCTGTCGCAAACGCGAATTTTTTTCGTTATTCGGTTTAGTTTCTCTGATTAGCTGGTATAGCGGAAAAGTAGTCGATATTGTAGTAAAATCCAAGTACTGCAAGTAGTGTGAGAATATTGGGAAAAAGGATCTGGCACTACAGAATATTCAAAATGGCTTGAAACTCACGCAAGCGAGTGTAATGAAAATCATGAGGGATCAGCCGGTAAAATGAAAGTCGACGCAGTAATCGAAATGTTTCAGCGCTCTGAAGAATTATATAAAGTGAAATATGCTGACTACATTTCAGATGGCGATTCCAAAACGTTTAAAGGTATTTTAGATTCTGAGCCGTATGAAAATTTTAATGTGCTAAAAAAGGAATGCATAGATCACGTGCAAAAGCGTATGGGAACTCGTTTATGCAATTTTAAAAAAGTTAAAAAAGGCTTAAGGAGAAAAGGAAAATTAACCGGAAAATTAATCGACGAATTATCGATTTATTATGGTCTGTCGATACGTCGAAATCACGATTCGGTAGAAAAAATGCGGAACGACATATGGGCAACGTTGTATCACAAAATTTCTACGGACGAAGAGCCGCAGCACGAAATATGTCCGCCCGGTGAAGATTCGTGGTACTCGTGGCAACGAATGAAAGCCGCTAATACCTTGGAAAAACATCATCATAAATCACCTCTTTCCCCAGAAGCATTCTAAGCCATTAAGCCAATCTACGAGGACTTAAGCAGTGACGATCTTCTCACTCGCTACTTAGGTGGCTATACTCAAAATAGCAACGAGAGTTTCAACTCAACAGTCTGGGCGATGGCTCCTAAAACGCATTCAAGTGACAAAAAAGTTTTGGATATTGTCACACATAGTGCTGTCTGCGTGTACAACGATGGAATATTACCCATAATGGAAATTATGCAAGTTTTGGGCATTCAAATTGGATTAAACTGCTACAATTTCTGCACCGAAGCCGACGCACGCCGCGTATTATTGGCTGAATCATCATTGTCTGACGCAGCAAAAACAGCTAGGCGAGCCGCACAATCGAGCAGAAAGGAACAAGAACAAGAAAGCATCAATTTGGAAGGCCAGTTGTACGGCACAAGCATTGCAGATTAAAGGTATATCAAAAAATTCTATGATTTTATCATAGGTAAAACTTTAAACGCGTTTTTCTAAAAACTACTTTTTTTGAGCTGGTCGGAAACGTAACTCACTCAAATTTTTACCGATTTACTTGAAATTTTAACAATACCTTCTAAATATGATTATCTAGAGAAAGACGTATGGATTTTTTTTTTATGTTACATATTTCTTTAGTTATTAACAATTTAGTACCTATTATTTTAGGCAAATTTTTTTTTTCAAATGTCCGCCATTTTTGCAAAAAGTGATATAAATAAAAAACTTTGGGTTTTTGTTCTAGGATGAAAATTGTAGCAGATATCTTTCCGGCCGCGGAGCGCTTTCCACCAGCAAGGGTTCCCGTCACGTAGCTGTGCAAATGACATTTTTTTTAAATAACTTTCAAAAAATTATTTTATACTCTTGAAAGTATAGGTAATAGAGACCTATAAACATATTTGTCATTTCTTTTATAGTTTTCCCCAAAAAAATTCTTAAAATTAGGTTATTTTTCGCCGCTCTACAGTGGCGTTACCCCTTAAAAAAAAAATTGGTCACACTAAAGTCTATAAAAATTTATACCATAAGTTTAGTAAATATATACGATCTTTACTAAATATATTTGATTATTAAACACGCTTACGATATTTGTTGAAGTAACTAAGAATGTATTTAGTCCAATTCTACTTCTGAATCTGCACACCGAACACAAATTGTTGCTGTGTATTCTCTGCAAATAAATTTTTTGCATTTTATACATCCACTTTTTGTCTTTCTGTCTTTTTTTACACCGTATAACTGACACCGCTCCGTTTGTCCCAATTTTAGTTTTTTTGGAGCTGTAGCAGCAATATTCCCTTCATTTGATACAAATTTTGACCACGAATCCTGTAAAACTGAACATGCGGTAAAATTAATTCCATCGATACATCTTTTTTAATAAATAAATTTCCAGTGGATTTCAAATTGAAGTATATATATTTTTACAATCGTTTTCAGAATATTTTATTATTTTAGATAATCTTTTATTCAAATTCAGCTACTGAAATAATCGATGGAAAATATGTAAATGCATTGGAGTTATCAGTGTTTGAAATCGATTCTGGGTATTTTTTACCCAACGCTAGTGATCGAGGGTTAAACACTAACGATAAAAGAGTGTCCAGGCACACGTATCTTCATTCTAGAAATTATCAAGTGTGCCATTAGTTTTGATTGATTTCCAATTTTTTTATTATTTTTATTTTTTAACATTCAGTTATTTTTCCGTTTCCTAATACATAAATATTATTAGATAATTAAGTTTTTTCTTAATTTCCAGTACCTATTTTACTTTGTTCTTTTTTTTTCATTAAAATAATTATTAAACATTTCAAAAAATAAATTTCGAAGATCCAAATTTCAATGTTCTTGAATTTTTAGCAGTTAATAGCTTCTCTCAATTAACATTGGAAGATAAAATTGTTACTAAACAAAAATTACCCACATCATCTTCAAATATTTCTCAAATAGATGGTAAACTTAAGAGACAATTTCAAATTAATTGGTACAAAAATCACTAATGGCTTACAGGGGACAATTTAAATAATAAACTTTATTGTTATCTATGTTACCTTTTCTCAAAAAAATCAAAAAATGCATGGTCTCAGGATTTTGACTTGATAAAAAATTTTGAAGCTAAAGCTATTAAACATAAAATTCTCGAGAACATCTTGAAAATTATGATAGTTTTCATATGCTAGGACGAAACAGAATCGATTTTGCTTTGTCGCAAAGTTTGCGCACATCAGCCATGCAACATAATGAAAAAGTAGAGAAAAATCGTGGAATTGTCGGCCACTTAATTGATGTTGTTTGTGTATTGGGGAAACTAAAATTGCCTTTTTGAGGTCATTTTCAAGGAGAGTCTTCTGATAATAAAGGTTTGTATAGAGAAATTTTAGATTTGTTATCTCAGGAAGAAACTTTATGAGAGATTATTTAGAATCAAGTTCTGCGTTTAAAGGAACATCACCAGATATTCAAAATGATTTAATTGGTTCCATTTCTTCCATCCTAAATGATAAAATAAGGGAAGAATAAAATTGTGTCTCTTTTGTATCTGTTCAAGCAACTGAAACTACAGATGTCTCTTGTAAAAGTCTGTTCAGTATAATTGTACGCTATTGTAAGGAAAATGGAGAAATTTGTGAACGCTTTTTAGGTTTTTTTGACGTTTCAAGCGTTAAGACGGCATTAGACCTTTCTTCAAAAATATTAGAAATTTTGAAAGAATAGAATGTTGAAAAAAAAATAATTTGCTAGACTTATGATGGTGCAAGCGTCATGTCAGGTAAAAAGGGTGATGTTCAGCGACTAATAAAAAATGAATGTCCAGGCTATTTTTATTCATTGTTATGCTCATCAAGTGAATTTGTGTTTATTACACGGGTCTAAATACATTAAGGATGTTAAGTTGTTTATTTGTAATCTGACAGCTTTTCATAGTTTTTTTATCCGCTCTCCAATGAGAATGCAAGTTTTACGCGAGAAAGGATTTGCATTACCACGTCCCAATGAAACCAGATGGAATTTCCATTCTCGTGCTGTGTTTACAATAAAAGAGCAATTTATTCAGTTATTAGCAGTCGTGCCTCTTATTATTGATTCTGATGAATATGGCCCAGAAACTACCAATTTAGCAAATGGATTACAAAAAATACTTATTTCCGAAAAATTCATATTTTTTTTTTTATCTTTTTACTACAAAATTTTTACGTTTACTGATCACTTATATAATATTTTACAATCCAAGACTACCTCTGATATAAATTTATGCAGAAATGAGATACAGCAGACCATATTAAACTTAAAAAAAATTAAGAACTAATGAAACTATTGCTGATGCATATAAAGAGTGTAATATTATCGTCAGTAAATTAACCCTTCCTCGAAAGACGTTTGTCCCTAATAAAGTTATAATTTTTGAAATTCTTGATTCAATTATTGTACAGATGGAAATGTGCTTTTCTAATACAGAAAACCTCGCTTTTTGTGAATTATTGAAAAATTTTGCGGAAGACTGACGGATATAAGTTACCTTAAATACTTTAAAATTGATTATTGGGTTTAATGGAATAACTTTCTGTTCTTTATTATTATGAGCTGATTAAAATCGTAATTTAATTGGAATGTATAAGTCATTTAGTTAATATTATTTGTTGGGTGGAATTCTTAAATGGTAATTCTAAAAAATTATATTAATTACTTTTTATTCTCTTTTCTGAAAACTTGACTCGGGTATTAATATTTTCATTAATTTAAATATTTTTGCTCACTTCCATATATGTATATATATATATATATATATATATATATATATATATATATATATATATATATATATATATATATATATTTATATATATATATATATATATATATATATATATATATATAGAGAGAGAGAGAGAGAGAGAGAGAGGCTGTAAAACAAATAACTCTCGTCCTTTTGTGGGGTGACTCATAGCATCCTGTAGACAATAAAACCGCCGGAAATTTTTCGGAATTAACATATTATATTATAACATATATATATATATATATATATATATATATATATATATATATATATATATGTATGTGTGTATATATTATATACAGGGTGTAAAGGAAATAACTCTTATCCTTTTGAGGGGTGACGTGACTGTTAATTCCGAAAAATTTCCGGCGGTTTTATTGTCTACAGGATGCTATGAGTCACCCCACAAAAGGACGAGAGTTATTTGTTTTACAGCCTCTCTCTCTCTCTCTCTCTCTCTCTCTCTCTATATATATATATATATATATATATATATATATATATATATATATATATATATATATACATATATGGAACTGAGCAAAAATATTTAAATTAATGAAAATATTAATACCCGAGTCAAGTTTTCAGAAAAGAGAATAAAAAGTAATTAATATAATTTTTTAGAATTACCATTTAAGAATTCCACCCAACAAATAATATTAACTAAATGACTTATACATTCCAATTAAATTACGATTTTAATCAGCTCATAATAATAAAGAACAGAAAGTTATTCCATTAAACCCAATAATCAATTTTAAAGTATTTAAGGTAACTTATATCCGTCAGTCTTCCGCTGCACTCTCGTCTGTTTGTCCGTTTATTAAATCGTCAATATCGTTTGGAGTGCACCATAACTTAAGTCTGTCTGCTGCGAAAACAGAGTTAAACGTGCGTTGCGTTCGAGCAGCGCCTGGTACGTCTTCAACTACGTACCTGTCATTAGGTAATACTTTCGTTATTAGATAGGGGCCTTTGTATTTCGGGGTAAGTTTCTTTGACGAGCCAGTAGCTCCTGCCTCCCGTTCAACCAAAACCATCTCCCCTTCTATGTATTTCCTAGGTGTTCGATGTTTGGAATCGAATCGTGCTTTATCGTACAACTGGTGTTTTTGAATACGATCTTCCGCCAGCATTCTGAGTTGCTGTATGTCTTCATTTTCCGAATCTCCAGATTCGTGTAGTGTCCATAGCAGTTTTTTTTTCATGATATCCCTAGGCTCATAATTAAACAGAAGTTGGTGTGGCGACAATTTTGTAATTTTGTGCGGCATGCTGTTCAATCCCCATTGAATTGACCGTAACTGTTTATCCCAATTTTTCTCATTATCTGTCATAGTTTGTATTGCCTTCAGCACTGTCGAATTAAACTTTTCAATCTGTCCGTTCGCCCTTGGAGTAGCTGTTGCATTTTGAATTAGATTTATCCCATTCTCTTGGCAATAGTTTTTGAACTCCTTTGCCGTGAAGCATGTTCCTCTGTCCGTGATTATTCGGGTAGGTGTCCCAAAAATTTCCAGTACGTTATTCAGGTGTTTTATTACTGGTCCTGTTTTTGTACTCTTAACTGGTTGTAATAGGATAAACTTGGTGAAAGCATCAATAAATGCCAACACATGGGTGTTCCCTTGTCCACTCTTAGGAAATGGTCCCATATGGTCAATATGAATAGTATGAAAAGGAATCGGTAACTTTTCTATTGGGTGTAATTCTGCCTCCTTTTTACCCCCCTTACCCTTGAAGTATGCACACTCTACACAAGAGTCGATGTAGTTCTTCACGAATCTGCGCATTCTCGGCCACCAATAGTGCTTCCTCAATGTTTCTAACGTTTTATCGACCGCAAAATGGCCTACATCATCATGGTGATGCCTTACCGCTTTCCATCGAGTCCCTTTCGGTACAAACCATTTTAAACTGTTATCCACTTTTCGATAAACACGTTGGTTTTTCAATACATATTCTTGGTGGATTTGTCGCTCAATGTCATTTCTAGGCTCCCTTAGTAAGATTTCGTAAATTTCTTTGATTTTTGCATCCTGGCGCTGTAATGTTAACAACCAATCTTCTTCGGTGATTTGTGTGTTATATACGTGTAGTGTTGCGGTTTCAGGTTCAGTTGCGTCTCCTACCGGACTTCGGCTCAACAACCAACCAATCAAACACTATGTGAATTTTAATTAACATAATAAATTGGTCATACATACCAAAGTAAATCGAGTGTTCAAGTATCAGCTACAGCTGGACATTAAGTGAACATATGAATATTGGTGTATGTATAAATACGGACAAAAGTCCGCCATACATTAATGATGTTTCACAGGCACTCGATAACATTTGAAATTAAAATCTACGAGTCAACTACAAATGAATTTTGTGCAACCGTGAGTACGCAATTTTATATTTGGTGCTTGTTTCATTTGTAAGTGCCAAATCCATTCATCCCGAAAAAAGACAAATCTAGTCCCCATCCTAAAAATACAGAATCCCGTAGGAAAATTCCCGCTCGTGTCGACGCTGAACCCGTAACGAGTGTAAATTCAATTTCTTCTTCGCGGTTTACGGAACAAGAAATTCAAATTAGGCTAGTTACTAAGAGTGTTACCGAGTCAAGTGTTCAATCTACTGAAAATTCCGAAAATAATTTTGATTTAAATATCATTGGAAATAATTCTAATTTAAATAATAATGAAAACTTTGAAAATAATTTTAATTCAAATAATTTTGAAAATAATTTTAGAGTAGATAATAGCGAAAATAATTTTAATTTAAATTGTAGTAATAGTAATTATTTTGATACAATGACGGAAGTTAATATTAACGCTATTTTTGATGCATTACGCATTCCCAACCCAATTAAACATCTTCCCGAATATAATGGAAATCCTAGATTGTTGTTTGATTTTATTTGTAACGTAGAGAAAATTCTTTCAATAGCACCCGGTATCGATGGTACAGCACAAGACAAATTATGGCTTCGTGCTATTAGAAATAAAATCGTAGGTGAGGCCAACGAAGTACTCAACATGTATGGCACACCTATTGACTGGTCTAACAAAATTTAATATCACACTACTCTAATAAGAGAAGTAAAACAAGTTTAATAAAAGATCTTCATAGCATGAAACAACAAAATTTAACTATCGAACAGCTTCACGGAAATGTTATTGAAATTTTTTCAACATTAACAAATCATGTACAGATTCAGGAAAGTGACGCATCTGTTATCAGAGCTAAAAATAAATTATATAGTGAAATGTGTCTTGATGTGTTCTTAACAGGCTTAAAAAAACCGCTTGGATCAGTTGTTCGTGCTAGAGCGCCAATATCATTAAAAAGTGCATTTGATTATTGCAATAAAGAACAAAACAATTATTATACACGAAATGTAGGTCAGTCAATTCATAAAAACATATTACCGCGTAAACCAATCTCACAACCATTTCAACCATCATTTAAACCTAGACCAACCACATTTCAACCCCAAACATTTCCACAATACACATCACATCAACGCCCACAACTAAGATATCATCAACCACAATTCCGAACCCCTCTTCAACAGTACAGTCTATTTAGATCACCACAAAATTATTTTAATAAACCTCAACCATCTACATCTAAACCTACACCAATGGATATAGGTAGCAATCAGCTTAGTATTCGTGCACACAGACCACAACAATAACCTAGAATAGGAAATAATTTCTTTCAATCAAATAGTCAACCCACATTCACTGGTCGTGAATTGCATAATGTAGAACAACCCAAAATCGACTTTCAATTTGTTGAATACAAAATTGAACAAACTTTAGACAATACTGCAGATGATTCCGATAATGGACATTTTGATATTACATATGAAATTGACAATACGGATTTTCATTGCGACTACCAGAATCATCAGGATACATAGATTTAAATACACACGGTACAACCCTTCCTTATATTCACATATCAACTCCAGAAAACAAATCCTTAAAATTCCTTATCGACACCGGAAGTTCTAATTCCTTTGTAAACCCCGAATATGTCTACCCTAACGATATTAAACCTAACCCAACATTAGAAATTAAAACTGTATTAGGTTCACATAAAATTAATAAAAAAGCAACACTATCTGTTTTATCGAATTTAAAACTAGAACTACCACACCAGTCAAAATGACTGGTTTTGCAATTTTGTTTTAAAATTCCTATTTCATGATATATTTTTTTCTCGCAACAATGTCATGACTTTTGCAGGGATAACTCAAGAAATAATATAATGAATATAATTTTTTTTTTTATTCAACGAATACAAAATAATTTTATATCATGACTACTTATACCAACACCAGTCAAAATGACTGCTACCAGTTTTAACAAGTTTACTCGTTTTGTATTATCAGATAAAATCAGAATCATTCGAAAATATATTTAGTCGTTCATTTAGATCTGGAGATGTAGGATATGTTATGAATATCTTATATTTTATATTATATAATAATATAATAAATAACAATAAAATTGTTATATAATAATAACGACATATTATTTCAATTAGTACAAGGTAAGAAAAATTATTACAAATATAAACCTTATGTAATCACTATTTCTGATTTTATTTTTATAAGCTCTGAAAATGGCAAAAAGATTGAAAATCTCTGAAATTTTGGAAAACTTGAACGATATAGGAATGGAATGCTCTGATATTGAGGATGATGAACTATATGACAGTTAAGGTGAATCAGAAGAAATTGAAAATGAACTATGCGGTACCTAAGATGAACTTTTTGATAGTGAAAACAGTGATAATGAGGTTTTAGACGAAGAAAATGTTCAGGAGTCTTCTGAAAGTGATAGTGAATTTCAAAATATTTTGAATTCTCGTAAAAGAAAACGTACTCGAGTGCTTTCAAGTTCTGCAGATGAAAATGGAAGTATACGACAAGATAATCAAAATGAAATTGCTGCAGACGGAACGTGTTGGGAAAAAATACAAGAAAGGTCTAGTCCTGGAAGATTACCACTTCATAATATCTTCAACGACGTATCCGGTCCAACAGGATATGCTAAAAAAATATTATGAAAGGTCAAGTAAGTAGTGCATTTTCTTTAGTAATAGACGATCATATGCTTGAACATATAAGATCTTGCACGGAATTAGAAGCCTCTCGAGTTTTGGGTAAAAAATGGATCCTAACAAAAACAAAATTGAAAGCTTTCCTTGGAGTTTTGTATGGACGGGAAGCATATGAAACTAAAAATGTGAAAGTTTCATATTTGTGGGACAAAAAATTAAGACCAAGCTTCTTTGCAAATACCATGAGTAGAAATGATTTTACCGAAATTCTGAGATTTATTCGTTAAAAAAAGTGATAGAAGTCAGCGTCTACAAAGCGATAAATTTGCTCTAGTATCAGCAGTTTGGAATAGGTTTATTGAAAATAGTACGAATTGCTGTAAACCAGGGCTAAATGTTACAATTGACGAGCAACTCTTTCCAACAAAAGCCAGATGCAGATTCACGCAATATTTATCGAATAAGCCCGACAAATTTGGTATAAAGTTTTGGCTAGCATCTGATGTTCAAACTAAATATATCGTAAATGGGTACCCTTATTTCGGAAAAGATGAGACACGAGTAGCATCACAACCGCTTAGTGAATCTGTCGTGCTCAAACTGGTCGAACCATGCATTATGAAGGGAAGAAATGTAACAACTGACAACCTTTTTACAAGCTTATCGCTGACATTGAAATTGCTAGCCAGAAAAACCACATTGGTTGGTACTATACGCGGAAACAAAAAAGAACTCCCAAAAATTTGTAAACCAAAGAAGGATATTATGGCTTGATTTTCATCATTACTGTATAAATCAAGTAGATGTACTCTGACAATTTACAAAAATAAGCCGAAGAAAAGAGTTTTCTATTGAGTTCGAAACATAAATCCGTCAGAGTTCATGAAAGTAACAAGCTCTTACCCGAAACAGTTGAATTTTATAATAAAACTAAATTTGGCGTAGATATTGCAGACCAAATGGCAAAGAAATACAGCGTTAAAATCAGCATCAAGAAGATGGTCACTTCAAGTATTTTTTAACATTTTAGATTTAGCTGGCATAAATGCGTGGATCTTATATAGAGAAACAACAGATGAAAAGATATCTAGAAAAGATTTTCTTTTTCAATTAGCAGATGAACTTGCCATTGAAAATGCCGTTGAAAATGTTAAACCAAGGAAGGAATCACGAGAAACTAACGCACCCACAGCTTCAAAGACCTTACCTCATTCACGAAAATGGTGTCAAATAGGGTATTGCAAAAATAATAAGACTACTACTATTTGTAATATCTGTAAAAAATATGTATGCGGAAAATGCACTCAAAAGAAAAACTATGTTTGTAGGAAATGTGACAAATTATAATTTTTATACCTAATAATTTACTTTATACTAACAACAAGTGTAAGAATAACTTTGAAATGAAAATTTGTTTTAATTTTTTATTACTGAAATATATTTTCTTTATTATGTTTATTATCCTTAATAATATGTAATTGATATAAGGTAAGAATCCTCATTTAGGGATCATGATCCCACGTACTACATAAAATGTACTACATAGCATGAAATTTCTTTTGCAAGAATTTAATTTTTTAATAAATAAAATTTTTAATTATTATGTATTTTTTAAAAACCAGTCATTTTGACTGGTTTTGGTAGAAATAGCTTCGTCTTAAGTGTCGGTAGTTCTAGTGTTAACCAACCTGGTAAATTTGACTTTTTAGTTTTCAAATTTCATAATTATTTCGACGGACTATTAAGACTTGACGTTTTAAAAACACATTACATGCAAAAATTGACATACATAACAAAACATTAAACACACTAGATTCGACAAATAGACTTTTATTCACACCTAATTTTACATCAGGCAAATACACATTTCAACCTAAAACACAGCAACTCATACGATTACCAGTAAATGTTCAACAAGGAGATGTTTTGCCAAAAAACATTTATATTGGAGAAAAATTCCTGATATCTGAAGGAATTTATTCTGCTGATAATTAGTACATAACAGCTCTTGTTATAAATTTATCAGACCTTACACAAACTTTTTACGTAGAACAACCATTACGAGTCGAACTACTTACACACGAGACAATTGACTTTAATTCACATCAAATTACTTCACCCGATCCTAACCTACCACTTATTGAAAACTTAATTCGTGTTGATCATTTGAATAGTGAAGAAAAACATGCAATCATAAAAGTTTGCAAACAATTTGAAGATGTCTTCTTTAAAGAAAGCCAAGATTTATCTTTCACTAATCAGATCAAACATGAAATTAAAACAAAAGACGACGTCCCAATTTACACAAAATCCTATTGATATCCCCATATCCATAAAGAAAGTATTGAGCAAGATATTATACGACCAAGTTACTCTCCCTGGTCCTCTGCTACCGCGTGAGTTTTTCGAGAGTTGCCATTCGATTTATTCCTAAAATATGCATCTAATCGAAAAAAAGTTTATACAAAAAATATTCAAAATAGAGGGGGCCATTCAGGAAAAATTGTTCCAGACTTTTAGGACCTACGGTTTTTTTGGAATAGAAAAATTTTTTTTTTTTTAAAATGGAAACATACGTTGAGATGTTTTTTAAAAATTAGTTTACTACTTGTAACTACCAATTATGCTAAAATTTTCATTATTTTATTCCATATTTTTGAGAGATTGCATCTATGAATTTTAATTTTCAAAACCCGTGATCAAGTTTATTTAATCGAACGCAAAAAATACGGATAATTTGCAATTTATATTCAAAACACGCAAAATAACTAGTGATGGTATGTTCACATTAATCTGTTACAGTAAAACTAAATTTATTAATTAAATACATTAATTATCAAAATAATTTGTAGTTTTTCCTCAAATATTTATCTTAGTATTCAATAAAAAGTCATTAAATTACAGCTGCAGTTTTAATTTTTAATATTTAATATTACACCGCACTATGGAAGTCAAAAATAAGCATTTGTGAAACAGTCATTAACTCATTAGGTTCTCTGAATGGTAGTACGTAGTAATAAATATGAAACCTGTATTATCTTGTAATTTGTTATTGAAATATTTATGTAGATGGCAATTGGCATCGATTTCAGATGTATAAAACAGGTAGCTGGGATTATTTAATATTTGTCACCGTTAAATAAAAATGTCAAAAAAAAGTATTTTTAACGCCAAAATTCTGGTATTTAAACAAGAGAAGATTGTGGTATGTTCAAAAAAGAAATAAATATGATCTTATTCATTTCACGATTAGTTTTTAATCTATAGTAGTAAATAATGATTTTCATAACCTTATTTTCTTTTGCAGTAAGAATCGAAAACAATTTTTCAAAATCTACAATAACTCGCATAGTTCATTTCACTGGATGTTTAAAATTGGAGCATTTACTAAACTTCTGTCAACTTAAACAGGAAAACAGTATTAAAATATTAAAATTTGTCGTTTCGCGGACATTAGTAAAAATCAGTTGATCACACAATTGAAGGAAAGACATTCCCGTTTGAAATGAAATTTACTCCTGTAATTAATGGTTCTTGGTGTAGGCTTATAGTGTAACGAGCTTACTCTCGAAAAAAAGAACCCGATGATAAGTTTTAACTTCCAAAGACTTTCCCACTATACAAAGTTAGACAAAAATGGTTTTTGTAACGTGAAAATTCAAACAAATGTTATAATGAAACAGATTTTATTCAAAATAATAAAGTTTATTTAAAAAAACAATAAAGTTTTTATTAAAAATATTTTATCTTTAATTGTCTCTTATAGCTGAACGTTCACTAGTTCGGAAACGCGGCGCGGCGCGGTTCTTACATCAATAAGTTCTCCGGGGTAGAACAGCGTCGCTCTGTCGACCTAGTGGACGAACCTGCATTTATTTAGATGTATTTATCTCCGAGAGCGGAAGTGCGCCGCGCTGATCCGCGGATATACGAGCGTTGAATAACGCCATTAGTACTTTTGAACTTCAAGAATTAATAGTTCACTATCGATAAATTTCATTTCAATATTTATTATGTTATAAATTCAAAGTATGAAAACAAAATTAAACTGAAGCATCAGCCTGTATTTCTCAATACATATGGGGTATGATATGGCGTTTGGCGTTACTAGCGTTATTTGTCGCTCGTCTAGCCAACAAGATGTGCCATACGCGTTTTTTATCGCCGCATAGGCGTGGACCGACCAGATTCATTTTCTGGCGTTATGACCTTAAAAACGCGTGTGTCTTTCCAGATTGAGCGATAATTTTCGCTACGTGTAGCCACTTTAATTCATATCAATGTTGTCCGTATTTCTAGCGTTATTTAACGCTCAAAACTAGGCGTTAAAAAACGCTCGTGTAGCCTTAGCCTAACTCTTGTAGAGCGTCGACATTTAGTAAATCACTAGATTGTCATTGGCAATTTCTTCATTCACGTTGTCATTGTCAACATGATATCATTGGAATCCCAACTATTTGTATGAATTACATTTAAATTTTTGCCTTTTTCCAGGTTCAGCAGATCTGGTTCACATTGCTGTTTTGAACTAGATTTTGTATACATGAATTGAGGTTTTAGATAAACACGATTATGTTTGTAGATCGAATTATCTTCAGTATTCACTAAATAATCATTGTTGTTTAACATTTTTCTGATTATTGCAGGAACCCACTTTCTTAACTTTTTTATTAAAGTATAGAAAGCAAAACATCTGTAACTCGATGAATCAACAGATAGTACTGTTTGAATATCTTGCTTAAAATTGCGAGTACCGAAGTATTTTCATATCTCCATAACCTGATAATTTATATCCCAGTGGCCTAAAAAATAATATTTTTAAAATTAAAAACATTAATATTTTTAAATAACGAACCTAAAATTAAAATTAGGCAAACCAAGGTAATAATTTTTTTTCGAAAGTAAATATGCAAAATATAGAAATATGTTTCTACATGTCAAATATGTCATATTCAAATAATTCAAATCAGTTAAAAATTTCTGTTTTACCTACCTGGAAACACGAGTTTTACAAGTTGTTAACTAGATATAGCCATCTATGTAGCATAAATACAATTATGTACCGCTTAGCTGCTTTATACGATCATTTTCCGTAATTATGACGGTAGTTTGAACTAAGCGCGCTTAAACTCAGCAAAATTCACTTAAATAAATCACTTTTAAGCGCGAAAGTTGTAAAATTGAAAAAAAAACAAGATAAAAATTTTTAGTTTTTGTTTCTGTTGCTTTCTTGAATAATTTTTATCAACAAATAAGTATACTATTCCATTTAAAAAAAGGTAAGTTTGTATCGTATCTCGAAAACCATAAGAGCTATAAAGCTCCGAAGTATATCAATCAATGTCCCCTGCCAGTGGCTACAACTTTTATTTGAACAATTTTTTGATTAAGTCAATAGTTCAGCCATAATCAAAGTGGCAACTCTCGAAAAACTCACAAGGTATATGGATAGTTCCCAAAAAATATGACACCAGTGGACGACAAAAATGGAGACTTGTCGTTCACTACAGAAAACTAAACGAAAAGACGATAGATGACAAATACCTTTATCTAACACAGTGGTTTCCAAACTCTTTTGGCCCACGGACCCCTTTTCAAAGTCAAAACTTGCTCACGGACCCCTTTTCATAGTAAAAACTTTCTCACGGACCCTGGGTGAAAAACTACATAAACGCATAATAAAAATGGTAAATGGTGGGGTAAAAATAAAATATAATTAAAACATTTTGTTGAAGAAGTATTTGTTGAAATTATAACTTTTTTTTTCAAAATACAAAAAAAAAATGACTTAGGTAAACCTGATGGGATGTTATGAGTGTATTTATGTCCGGCTCAATGTTTGTGAGTAGCAACCGCAAATGCCCACGAGTACTAATTTCTGGTCAGTTTTTTTTTGATGAGGCTTATAACGGCATTAAATTCACGTTTTCCCAAATAGGAAGACGGAAAAGTAATCAACAGCTTCTGTACAATAACCCATAATGCTCATTCAATGAATTGGGACTTCCTAACTTATATCACAAAAAATACGACCTAATATATACATATATATATATATATATATATATATATATATATATATATATATATATATATATATATATATATTTCGGAATTTTCTTGGGACCTCAAAACAAATTTCTGGTATAGTCCCAAGCGCAAGCCTTGCAATGAGTTTGGCAGTAAGAGCTGAATTTCCATTCTGGAAATTTTCTAAAAATGCATTGGTAATTAGTAAAAGAATTTTTGCAAACTTAGTATTTACAAACTACTAAGATACCAAAAGAATGTATCTAAATACAAGATACAAAAAGAAATTTTTTAAAAATTATTTCAGATAAAAAATGAAAATACGTATTTTGTATCTTGTATTTGTATTTCAAATACTTGTATTTTAAATAAGACTCATCTCTGATCATTAATAATATGTATATTTTTTAGAAACCCATTTGTGTTAGAAAAACTTACAATCCCTTCTTCGGTTTTTAATAAAAAAATGAATATTAATTAATGAATATTAAGGGCTTACTGTATTGATAACTGTGATATATAATTTTTTCAATCAACTTAAACAAGAGTATAACTTTTATACTTAGGATGTAAAAATCGCTAATAATTTGTTCATTATTATTTAACTTCCATATTAATAGAAGTTTTTCATAATGTTTTATTTTATATTAAACCTTGTGCGGACCCCCTGACGTTGTTCAGGGACCCCCCAATTCAATCTTAATTTTCTACGGACCCCCTGAATGATCCCGAGGGCCCCTGGGGGTCCGTAGGGACCACTTTGTGAACCACTGATCTAACATTTCGAACATTTTAGATAAACAAGGCAAATGGATATATTTCTCTACACTAGATTTAGCTAGTGGATTTCATCAGATAGAAGTACATCCAAAAGACGTTGAGAAGACAGCTTTCACTGTCGAGCATGGCCAGTGGGAAATTTTAAGAATGCCCTTTAGATTAAAAAATGCCCCTGCGACCTTCAAAAGGTCATGGATAATGTACTTAGGGAATTTCAAGGAAGGAGTTTGCATGGACGACATAATAATATTCTCGACTTCATTACAAGAACACATTAAAAATCTCTCTAAAATATTTAACAGACTTAGACAAGCGAACTTAAAAGTGTAATTAGACAAAAGTGAATTCCTGCACAAGAAAATTGCTTTCATAGGATACATAATTCCGGATCAAGGAATTAAATCAAACCCTTCTAAAATCCATGCAATCACCAACTATCCACTACCTAAAACACAAGAACAAATCAAATCATTTCTAGGACTACTGAGCTACTATCGAAAGTTCATCAAGGACTTTGCGAAGCTCACAAAACCGATGATGAACTGTCTTAAAAAAGGAGCCGATGTAAAAATCACTCCCAAATACATAAAATGTTTTGAAATCTGTAAAACACTCTTATCAAAAGACCTCATACTTTCCTATCCCGATTTTTTCAAAGAATTCCTGTTAACAACTGACGCGAGTAACTTTACTATTGGCGCAGTTTTATCCCAAGGACCGATCGGAAGCGACAGACTAGTATATTACGCCTCACGGACGTTAACGACTACTGAACAAAACTATTCGACAATTGAAAAGGAACTTTTAACTATTGTCTGAGCCGTTCGTTAGGTACTTTCGACCATATTTATTTGGACGAAAATTTAAAATCATTACCGACCATAAACAATTAACATGGCTTATGTCGCTAAAAGAACCTAACAGTAAACTCATACGGTGGAGACTTTAACTTGAGGAATATCACTATACAATATTACACAAAAGTGGAAAATACAACACTAACGCAGACGCCTTATCTCGTATAAAAATTAAATCCCATAATATCGAATCCTGATCCTCAACCAGTTCCCGAAATACTGACAGTAATGCTAGTATAATGACCGCTCATAATGCAGACGAAGACAACACATAACTCTTACGAATATCTGAAAACTCTTTAAATAACTTTAAAGAACAGTTAGTAATTTATCAAAAGAAAAGACCAGCTAAACGTAAATTAGAAATTCTATTCAAAACAAAAAGACGACAAACTCTTCACTACCCCAATATTTCCAATCAAATATTAGTTAACATTTTTAAAGAATACCTTCATCCTGAACAACTTACTGCAGTTTACTATCCTCGCAATCAAATTCTTAACCGTTTTTAAGAAATTTACAGTCAGTACTTTTCACAATCGAAACAGCTTAAAGTCATTAGAACCACAAAAATCCTTACAGACGTATAATAATTACATCCTTACAGACGAATAAACGAACCATTTGATCACATACGACGTGAATGTTATTTCCCAAATTTAAAGTCTAAATTTTAGACTTTCAACACTCGAAACCAAAAGTATATATATATATATATATATATATATATATATATATATATATATATATATATATATATAATATATATATATATATATACATATATATATATATATATATATATATATATATATATATATATATATATATATATATATATATATATATATATATATATATGTATATATACATATATATTAAGCAACGCATTCGACGAATTGTTTCACGTTATGAAAATACTGGTTCAGTACTTAAAGGAAAATCTCCAGGTAATTTTTAGTGACTAAAGGGTACAAATAAATGTTTTATAAAGTAAATTTTTTCTGTTGTAGGCTATCCAAATCTTTTAACAGAAGAAAAAGTAGAAGAAATTAGACAAAGAGTGGAACGTAGTCCAACTAAAACCTAATCTCTGAATCCCTCTTTATGTACATAAATGAAAACTGTAATAAAAAAACAGAAATCAATAACCCGGAACTGAACAAATTTTATAAAGACATCATAAATTATGCAAAAAGAAACCTCAAAACTTAAAACTCATACTTAAAATAAGATGCTTCTAATGTAAACTAAAATCGTCATAACTTCAAAACAATAACAATATCAATTACCCAGATCGACTTTAAATTACATTTCAATAACATAACAAAAATCATATTTCACATCTTAAATATAAACATTTATAAAACACTTGTAAATTGATATACGTGTCCCATCGTTGAAATCAAATAATAATTTCAAATTTCAAAAGTTGAAACCAATAGTTACAAATTTACCACTATCTTAAAAAAATTTTGCAATAATTAATTACAATTAAACGATGATACACGTTACCAATAAATATTTAACAATCTAATATGAAACCAAAAACAAAAAATTGGCTGTACATTCCTAGAAATTGAACCTCCAAACTTAAAATTACAGATAAAAACAATATTCAATAATAGAAAAAAATGTATTTTCAATTTTAAAGCAAGATTATATTATTATAACAATATCATATTATCAATATTTATACATATATATCTAAATCAATAGTACAAAGATTATAATATTATAAAAAAATTGATACACGTGTCCCATCGTGAATAAATATTAAATTTAAACACTACCGCCACTAAAAGACAGCAAAGCGCAACTGCAACTAAATCAAACACTCATAATATGACCGCGCCGACCCCACCTTCATAATCAAACTCAGTATTTCATACATGTTCAGTCAAACTTAAAATCAATAAAATCAATCAATTTAAATTAAATCAAGATGTTTCCAATAACAAAGGATATTAAATAATACATTTGAATATTTTAATATACGATGTAACACGTTATCAATTACATAAAAGTGTGAATTTTTATAAAAATTTTTTTACATCATGAATACCTTAACCAAAAAACAGTAAGTAATTAACAAAATAAAATTATACCTAGATTAGATTTCAACAAATAATTTTTGATTACAGGCTACAATAAAATTAAACAACCACAATAAAACACAAATTAACTACATTCACGGTGTAAAAAATTAACAAACAATATTCAAACTTCAAAAAAAGATTACCTACAAAATATAGACAAAAAATCTAAACAGATTTTTAAAAACAACATATCGATAAATTTACCATTTTAGTATATAAAAATTTTAACCACATTAATAATATAATTATTATAAAAATGATAATAAAATTCAATTATTGAATTTTGTAAGTATATATCAAACTAAATCTCATAGAATTTCACCATTACTTAAAAAAAAAAAAATTTAATTACTTTATAGATCCATATTGTATTGTACCTGAAGAGTCCGTAATTGGATGAAATATATATCGTAGAAATATAAATGTAGCATAATTCGATAATTTTATACCTCTGATGAGAGAACTCCATAACCAAAAAATATAAAACCTAACCTAGTCAACTAAACCTTCAAGGTAACTGGCATCTCAAGTTGGAATTTCGAAAACAACATGCTTAAAAGCATTAAAAAGAAAAATATTCATGCGTCCTTATAAAATGAGCATGGTGCAAGAATTGCAAGTTACTGATTTTCATTCCAGAATAAATTATTGCGCTTGGTTCAATAACAATTTAGCGAATCGAGACGACCTTTTAGATTTGACGTTTTTCACTGATGAAGCTTGGTTTCATTTAAGTGAGTATGTTAATTCTCAGAATTATGGAACTTGGAGCACAGACAATCCATATAATGTCATTGAAGCTAGCCTGCACCCTGTAAAAATTAGTGCCTGGATAGCTGTATCAAGGCGTCGAATATTAGTGCATTTTTTTTAAGATAATATTAATGCTGTAAAATATCGCGAAATCCTACAAGATTTTATTAATGAATTGCACGACGATGAAATTACCCAAGGGTATTTTCAACAAGATGGCGCAACAGCACATACTGCTAACAGAACAATAAATCTATTAAATCAGTATTTTAATGATCGTATTATTTATATAAGGGTACGGATATTCCGTGGCCGCCTACAAGTCCAGATCTTACGCCTCTTGATTACTTTTTATTTGGATATTTAAAAAATAATATTTATAAAACACGATTGCATACTGTTGCTGATTTAAAAATCGCAATAGAAAATGCCATCAATAATATTTCATCAGAGGTTTTGCTGAATGTTCCAGACAACATGAAGAAAAGAGTGAATACGTGTTTACAAGAAGGTCATCATTTTGAACATATAAATTTTTTTTTAAATATTTCGAAAAATATTGGTGTTCATTAAAAAAATGTTATAAAATTTATTGCTTGTAAATTTTACTACAAAAAAATTCAGTCACTTGTCTCGTAAAACGTACCATTTCTAACAGATTTACGTATAAAAAGTCAACAAATCAATGCAAAAAGGCAATAACTCGAATGCAGTTATCAACTTCTTAAATAGAAATGTGAATTTTAAAAACTTTTATCTCCAAAATAGTTATTACGAGGAAAAGTTACTACTAAATTTTAATAAATAAATATAAGGATAAAGCCCGTCGGTATCCCTAGTTTTAAGTTCGTCACTGAGTATAGTATTCACCACCGTATTGAGAGAGCGGAAATTTGTCTATTAAACCCTGTTGGTTTGTCCATGCTTTGCAAATAAACCAATCATATAAATGATGACAAATAGAAAATATGTTGATTAGTGTTGTAACGCCTGATTAGCATACGTCAATCAATCTTACAATAATCCCGTGTTTCTTTGACTATTTTTGTGATCGATATTTCGTTAATTAGTAATCAAAGGTGTACTGTAACAGTTGTTTAACAATTAATCAGAAATCTAAAAATCTAAGTAAAATATTATAATTGTATCGAAACTAAAAATTAATAAAAGTGTTTTATAATTAAAGTTGAATTTTACTTTAAAAAATACCTCGATCATCTCAGAAGCACGTAAAACGTTTAAATAATTTAATATTTAAACATAAGAGATTAAACTTTCTATTAAATCACAAACAGCGAATCGATTAGTGTGATCAATAAGTGATGAATACCATTTAAGGAACATTAGTGCTATTAATGGCTATTAATACTTGTTAATGGACGATCATTCGGTTCGCCTACGTCATCGATCTACTTACACCAAGTCCTCAGCGTATGTGTAAAAAATTGTAGCTAGCAGTGTGTCCAGAGTATGTCAGATATCGTTTAATTCCATTAGTCGTTGAACTGCTCTCCCAAGACACACATCGTATTGTTAGTATTGTTGATGAACCACATGAATAATGTAATACATATATAGCATATATACGTACGCATGCGTATACCATTATATACCCCACCCGCCTCACGTAGAGTGTGACGTGTGGTGACGTACATCGCATATTCGTGTCCATACATCATGTGTTTTGGCTGTATGTGTGCTGTGCTACGTCACTCACTGGCGACAGGGAGAACAGTTTGATAGATATATGTACTAGTTTGGCCCCTTGACTTACACAGTGACTTACAGGGAAAGGGTAAGAAGTCGAAAATTCAAAAAAATCTGAAACTTTGTCAATATATAGAGGGCTGGTGGCTACCTAATAACATAAAAAATATCAGTTGCTGCTAAAAAACGTTTTTAAGGGGTGAAACATCCCCTCAAAGTTGGAAATCAAAAATTTCTTCATCCCTTCAAATGTGTAGTTAAAAATTTATAAATTGATGATATTTTGTTTATATATACTATATAGCGCTCTAGTAATAAATATAAAATTATTTTTGCATCTATAAATTTTTAGGGGTTGAAACTACCCCTTAATATGTGTACTTAAAAATTTATAAATTTATGATATTTTGCTTAGATATACTATACAGAACTGTAGTAATAAATATAACATTATTCTTTGCATCCACAAATTTTCAAACCACCCCTTCAAGTGAGTACCTAATTAGCTATTGCCCCTCTTTTGGAAAGGAAAACATTTTTATTGTTGGTCTGTTTAGCATTTAGCACACACCTATATACTTAAACAACCAAATTAAAAGTTTGCCTTAATAATTCCAGTTGAAATTTAAAAAAAGTTAATTGATAATAGGCCTGTTTCCGTACCAGTAGGAATGTGAATGCATTTGAAGAAAAATATAGGAAGTCGTTCCTGTACACCAAAATTTTAGTAGGTAAATAATGTAAAAATTAGCAGTAACTTCAGAGTCCCTGCTTTTCCTTCCAACTCTCAAATGTATTAACCATGTTAACGAAAATTATTGTATTAAAAAAAAATTTAGTGGTTTTTAATATCTTAAGCTAATCTTTGGCATATTGAATTTAAAATATCAAAGAATAACAAATTTGTGCAAATGCAAGTTGAGCAATAATAATCAGATATGGAAGTTACATAACTGTCGTAGTTATTTCTTACCGTTTATGCCGTTTGTAGTTGTCAATTTATTTAAGGAGAGGTTTACTTGAGAGTCCTTAAAAATTATGTATTTTTCTGGAATTTTTTTCTCAAGAACGGAAGTAAATATCAATTTTCAAATTTTGTACACGTATTTATTAAGTACTACACTATACAAAAAAAATTTTTCAAGGAAAAATATAAAAACTGTCCATTTTATAGATAGTGCAGTGTGACGATCCGAAAATCCGATGCCTTGTTGGTTGACATCATAGCGCCGGTAATAAACCACTGAAATCCAAAAACAAAAAGATTTATAAAATATATGAAGAGTACCGGCACCTACACCTATAATATCAATAAATTGCTGAAAGAAAAAAAATGGCGGATGTGTGAACTTTTGATTACGATTTTTGTCTTATTTTTCGCTCTTTAAAGTAAAATAAAATAAAAATAAAAAATATTGAAAGTGTATCGGACTTAGGTATAGGTGCCGGAGAATTGAATTATCTTTAAAATAAAAAATTTAAAAAAAGGATCCATCGAATAATTTTTGAGTTATCGTGTCAACCAGTTCCAAAAATGTGGTTCCGAGATATTATAAAATATATATAAAGGAACGTATTTTCAAAATTTTATATTTAATACTCATTATTGCGTGAAATACGTTTTTTGAGTTTCTTTTTATAGAAAGCTTGATTCGGTTAATGTGCAAAAATCTTTTTTTTTTTTAAATTATTTTCAACAAAATCACTTTGGGAACATATTCTACACATAATTTGGAATCAATTTCGGCAAAGAAATCGATTTTTAATCAAATCTGAAGTAAACCTTCCCTTAAATTACTTTCAGCAAAATCACTATGGGAACATATTCTACACATAATTAGCTACCAATTTCTGCAAAAAAAAAAAATCGATTTTTTTTAACGACGCTCAAGTAAACCTTGTCACACCTATCTGAAGGTGGAGCCCGATTAGGGGTCCCACTATACCTCACCGAACTAGCCTTTAGAGCTGGGGGGGGATGATAAAATTAAAAAAAAATTTCTAAAGATAATTTCCAAATTAGTTTTGATTATAAGTTGGGCGCCATTTGGTTTTTCGAGAAAAAAAATGTGTGCGTTCACTATGTCTGTTGTTTGGACCACCGAATGTCAACTCAATTACTTGTATATAATTAACCTCCTGTGACAGTTGAGAAATGTGTATATTTTTTATAATCAACAAATAAGTATTTAATACGTAAAAAAAAACAAGAGTTTATTCATTCAATAAATTATGTTGTATAAAAATAAAAAAATGAAATTGTAAATTTAAAGTTGATGCATTGACTCGAACAGAATAAATTGTTAATTCAATTTACAAACAGTACAAAAATGAACGGTTATCTTTTGGACTATAAAAACACACAACTTAACTATCAAATAATTATTTCTGAACAACGTCGTTGTTTAATTAACGATTTTAAAACGTACTAAAATTATAACCAAAGAAACCAAAAAATTATAACCAAAAAAAAAAAAAAACTACTAAAACCTTTCCTATACGAAACCAGATTTCTACTCATGACCGTAGGATGTGCTTACTGAGATTAAGGTAATGTTTAATCGCCACTGGTTTATAATTTAACACAATACTACTTTATTATTTTTCTGTTTCATATTCGTGAGTAAATACACACTGCTCAATATCATTAGCGTTTGAGTTAGTAAAAACACTTACATACACTTAATCGATTGGACGGTCCGTGATTAGTCTTTTTGCAACTCCGATGCGGTGGGGTACCCGTGTTGTATAGCAGGGCCGTTTTGCTCGCGGTGAAACGTCTTCTTGGTGTCAACAACGGTGAGTATTATCTCTTCAGGCGTTGTGCCCCCATAAACTAAATTGGCGCTTCTTAAATTCGACAGAGTTAATTTTCTGGGTTCTTCACAAGTACAAAATTTTACCCCGGCGGTCCAGCGGCATAGCTAGCGTGAACAAATTCCTGGTTCCACCGTTCCAGCAACAGGTAAAATTTTCAATTATAATTCCTTTCCTTCTTATTAACTTGCTTTGTTACGTGGTTTACAATCACTATTTCTTTGTTTAAATATTACTAATTTGATTTTTTCCTTTTTTATAAATCCTTTATCTTTACACAAAAGAAAATTTTTACTTTACAGATCAGCACGTGCTCTCCAAAATGGCTTCCCACACAGCCCCCAAAAGGAAACAATTACGATCCTCTCTCCACGGCTACCCGATCTGTTTTCCTCTTTACACGGCTGCCCGATCTCCTCTCCCCTGAGTCATTTTTTCCGAAAATCTCTTTTTCTTCTATTTCGACGTCGAACTTCTATTTCGACGATGTAACCGTATTAATTATTTTTTTTTTAGGTTGGCAGCCGTCAAAGCAACAATTGTCAGTTTTCATATTTAAACGTAAACATTCATCCAAATATTTCAATTTTAAATTTACGACAATTTGAACGATGTTATTTACTGTTTGATACAATAAATGAGCTGAAAAAAGTATCCTTTTCTTGTTTTATTTGTAGTACATCTACACTCAGCAATACGAAAAACCCATTTAAGCCTTGATCATTTTTTAAACCCGTTACAACCTACCCTTAAAGTAGTTTCAAAAATTGTCAAATTTATTTTAATTCCTACCTTTTGTCTCCCATATATCTCAAAGCATTGGAAAATACCCTGTGTTTTTTATCTTTTTCTTTATTAAAATTACATTTATTTTATACATAATATTTTTTTAGGAAAAGGATAAAAAATGATGTTGTTTCGTTGATAGTAATGGTCGATGCAAAAACTTAGATCGAACCGTCTATATCTTCTTGGTCGCACAAGTTACATCTATAAAAGAGCAGGCCGTTCCTCGTTGAAAAGTTGGGGTATTTCCTGTATTCATCACCATGGCATCTAATTCATCCAGCCATCCAGCCCAGTATTCCCCTCTCTGGTTGTTTATGGGGGATTCCCATAGGTGAGACTTGGGATTTACCACTGGTCACCGGCTACCACGGCTTCGCTACCTCATGACCTTACTTGATAAAAAATCTCATTCGATACTCTCTTAAAGGCTTCCAGTCCTACGTTAGGGGAAATGTAGCAGCCGTGTGTAAACTAACCGAACCCAATTAAACTTAGTGTAACCTAACGGTACCCAACGAAACTTACAAGGAAAGGTTTTGAACTGTCAATTCGCAATTTTGATGAAACTTGGTATATATGTAGTACAAGCAAAAATAAAAGACCCGAATTTTTTTTATCTGCCACCGTCGCCATTTAAGGGGTGAAATCACCCCTTAAAATTAGGGTAAAATTTTAATTTTGCTTGATAATTTGAAAACGACGGCAAATAGAAAAAAACTTTAAATTGACAAAACACTATTTTTAGAGAGCTTTCTATTGATGTGTATAAATCCACGGTCGGACCTACTGGAGGGACTGTTCACGTAAAATTAAAGGAAAATTTTGAAATAGGGTGGATATGTTTTCAATTTCAAATATTATCGAGTGATTGTGAAACACTACTACGTATGACAGACTTTTGTCTGCATTTAAAACACACGTAGTATTCATATGTTCATTTATCGTTCAGCTAAACTGAAACTTTAAGCACTCGACTTCCTTTGGTTAACATGACCAAAAACCACATATGTAAATTAAAAATCACGAAGTGATTGAAAAAATTATCCGGATCGGCCGGGAACACTGTAAATTCTAACTTTATCTTTTAATTAAAACCTATTGATTTTGTGTTCACCATTTTTGTTGCTAATTTTGATGTACATATATTTAACGATGGAATTAAGTGACACGAGCAAAAATAAAAAATCAATTGAAGTGAAGAGAAACCTTATATGAACTGTAAAAACTTGGTGAAAGGAACAACTGAACCTATGTAAAAAAAATATTTACTTCTAATATTCAGTGTTATTACTTAGTCGCTGAATATTTTATGGAACTTAAAAAAAAAAGAAATTTAGGTACAATCTCTTTAAAAAATAGTAGCTAAATTTTTTAATTTACTTGGGTTATTTGGAAAACACTGGTCTAAAGTTCACTGATAATTCCTGTTTTCTGCTTTAATTAAAAGGCTGGAATTTTAAATAGCTCTACTAAACATGGTAGTTTACGTTTTCTAAAGGAATCGAAGAATTAAAATGTTTCAGTTCAGCTACAAGTTTTGCTGTGTTTGAATCCCACATAAACAGAGAAATGTTTTGTTCGACGACTTCTACGCCTCCAAAGGATAATTAAAATTGTATTTTAAGTACTTGGTAGTATACACCTGTACAATGCTTTTTATAAAACAAATTACCAAAAAGGCTTAAAATTTCTTAAACTGGCACTTACCGTCTTTTTGATGATAAAATTATGGCACTTAGTATGTTCTACGTTTTCCTAAATAAAATAATAATTTTCATCCATAAGAGGAAGGGAAATATTAACAAATTTTGAAACAGTGATATAAACCTTACCCTATCTGATAAGTAAAAAATTTGGTTCACCTTTTTTATTAAAAGTTTTATTAACAAAAAAAACTGAATAACTTAAAATCAAATTTTTGGCACTTAACCTATTTTTGAAGTCCAGTCTTCAATTTTGTTAGTTGATTATTAAACCGCTTAGTATAGACCACTGGTTTTCAAACTTTGTGCACCAACCCCCCCCCCCCACCTATAAAAATCTTACTTCTGCCGGCCCCCTCTAGAAAAAATTTATAAACAATTCGTGAATTATTTTTTTATTGAAAAAACTCATATTCTTGGCGGATGACAGGTTCAGACCCGACAAGAGTGTGAGATAGCCGGGGTTGCAACCCCGGGGCCCGGAATGGAATAGAGGGCCCGTAGCGGTCGATAGGGGGCCGGGAAAACGAAAAATAAGATGAATTTTTTTTGGTTGTCACTTATTTTTTTTTTGGGGGGGGGAGAAACTTAGGAAACGTGCTTTATTCCTGGGGCCCGCCATTTCTCTCCACGGCCCTGGACAGGCTTATACGACACTTGAGAGGAAACCGTTGATCAGACACATATTCGATACTTACGCACTAACATGACTCTGACCGCTTCAAAATTGTTATTGTTAAAATATTACGTACAGTAGCGAGCAGAAAAATCAGTGTTAAGGGGTTACATGACTTTTGTTTAGCAAAAAAACCTAATTTATTCCAAAATTTGGCAACATTTTCTATTAGTAAATGCTTATGGCTTGTACTTGAACAATAGGGTGGGTCGATTTTAAAAAGTTTTGAATTTTGCTATGGGGAGTGTTTAAAAAGTTTCCTTTGGTAGTAAGCAATAGAAGAAAAATAAAAAAAAAAATTACTGGATATTACTTTTAGCCCTCTGCTGAAACTCAAAGTTAAGCAAATGAAACTCAAAGTTAAGCAAAAGTTTGACTTCTCGTATAAAACTATCTGTACCTGAAATGGCTATATTATAAAGTTTTGCTGCATATTTATAACTCAGGTTATACACAGACTCAGTACTGCACAGTACCACAAAGTATCTATGACCTTGGGTATATATGGTATATATGGTTTGTCAATAGGTTGAGTGAAAGTGTGAGTAATTGTATACATTGTATAGAAATTGAGTGGCGTCTGTACTTTTCTTAATAATTATAACAATTATAATATTTTAAATTTAACGGCGTGTTTTGTTCCGTATTTAATTAGAGATTAAGCTAGTTGCGCTTTGTGATGTACAATTTTTTATATAAATAATACTGTGTATTTTATAAGAAATATTAGCTGTGGTATATGAAAAAATTACCGTTATTTAATATATTTTTCTCATTGTTCGCCCTCCAAAGTGAGCAAATCAAAATCTTCAAAAACGCGAAGTGAAATAAATTGTTCTATATTCGGGGCACCTTCAAATTTAAATGTGACAATGTTACCTACAATATCCGACATCATTAAATGTATACTTCACGTAAGACATAATTTACAAGTTGAATACTCGGGAAAACAGCCAGCTATTACTGAAGTGTTCGCTATGGTAAGCCGCGATGTTGAAAATATTTGGGCTACTTCTTCAATTTCTATTGTGAGTACGAGGCGTATAAAAGAATTGTTAAAAAAATACTACAATGAATATTTAAAACTCGTTCGAAAAGAAAAAATCAAAAAATTACATAGAAAAATTAAAAAATTTCAAAACGTTCGCCATGACAAAACTGTTTGATATTGCAGCTTGTAAGTGTCAGAATTTTACTTCATGTATTTGTCCGAAAATCAAAAAAGTGCCTGTAATCGAACGACAGTTTATTATTGATCACAGAGCTGAAAGGAAAATGGTAATAGCAGGTATAGATAAAAACGAAACAGAAAAAAATCAACTGAAATTTGAGCGACAAGAAAGATTTAGAAAATTTAAGGACTCTCAAACAGGTGCAAATAAAATTCAGGATAAACAGAAAAAAAATACTACTTCCTTACAAGTTAATAAAGCAGAACTTCAGATAAGTACATCACCATTGCCATCAACATCAAAATGTAAATATAATAAAGTTATCTGAAGTCGCCAGAGTAAGCGACCGATATGGATTATCTGATCGATCAGCAGCATACATTACGACTGCAGTGCTCCAAGACTTAGGGATGATATCGTCCGAAGACAAAAGTTTGGTTGTGGATAAGAGCAAATTACGCCGAGCTCGTAATAAAAAACGAAAAGATTTATATAAAAGTATTTCTAATAACGTGGTGGAAGGGATTTACTTTGATGGCCAAAAGGATAAGACCTTACTTATCGGAAAGTTAAATGAGCGTTCTCATCGTCGTGTTGTTGTAGAAGAACACATATCTCTAGTAGATGAACCAGGCTCAGTTTACTTGGGACATACAACACCACGAACTGGAACTGGTGAAGCTATTTGTGATTGTAAACTACTTTAATAAGCATAATATTGATTTACAAAACATTAAATGCGTAGGTTGTGACAAAACTGCAACAAATACGGGCTGGAAATCTGGAGTTATTCGTTTCATTGAGCTAAAGTTGGGGAAACCTTTACAGTGGTTTACTTGTCATCTTCATGCAAATGAGTTGCCTTTACGACATTTGTTTAATTTTCTAGATGGGGACACAAGTGGGCCTCGTCAGTATTCTGGCTCAATCGGTAAAGCTCTCGAAGATTGTCAGAATTTGCCAATACAGAAATACGCGGCAGTTATTGGAAATCTAACTCATTTTCCAGAAGAAGTCATGAAGTCGTTAAGTACAGATCAAAAGTGGAATATATTATGAAGGTCTATGCACCAATCTGGTTTCTTGTTAAACGAGAACCATTGTATCAACAAGGGCCATGAAACTTGCTAAAATTAATGCAATTGTCAATAAGTTTCTCTGAACGAGTTAAATCAATCATCGATCCTGTAATTTAAAGGAACGCTTTCTTCGGCCATCCAAAGAATATGCTGCTGGCTATGATATCAGATGACAGAACTTCTGTGAGAGAACAATGCCTGGAACAAGTTGAAGCAAGAAAAAGCAAAAAATCTTCAATTAGAGTATTCAGACTACCAAAATTAAATTTCAATGCAACTGATTATATCGAAATGATAGATTGGGTTGAATCTGAAATGACACCCCCACCGCTTTTAGATCACATATCCGATGAGACGTTGAACGACATGCAAGAAAACGGGTGCCAACTGATATTACTTTTTCGTCGTTTCCATGTCACACACAAGCTGTGGAACGGTGCGTAAAACTAATAACTGATGCGTCAATAACGGTAGCTGGAGAAGAGGCTAGAGATGGAATTATACGGAATACACTTCACTCAAGATCCGTGATACCGTCCTTTGATTACAAGGCAAAATAAAAGTGTTAAAAAAATTCTTGAATTTTTGATGTAATATTATTATTATTAAATTTTAAATATAACCATTTTTGTAATTTGCACTAAAAATTGTCTTATTTCATTTATTCTAAAAATGCGAAATTTCACTAAATAAAAAAAAATTAATTCAAATGCCTGTCGAGGGTTAAAAGTTATAACCAAAATAAAAAATAAATACATATTATAAAAATACTAATTAAAAGGAAAATTTTTGACCTCCCCCCCAGTTACAAAAATTCAATTTTCTTTTCTTTTTCCATAAAATCGACCCAGCCTATTGAACAAGGGGATTTTAAAAAAATGAAATTTCAATTTTTGAAAGTGTTTTGAATAAAAAATTTTGATTTCTGGTAAAAATTTTCGTGTTTTTCGTTGATTTTCTGCTTGTAAAATGAGATGTAATGGGATTTCATGGTAGTGCCGTGGATACTATTACTCCGAATTCAATGAAATTTGTAGGGGACTATCTAGGAACCAAACTGCATAATTTCTAAAAACTTCATTACAAACAATCGAATAGTTCAGAAGTTATGTCACTTGGTGCAAACTGGTGACACACAGACGGACAGACACCAAACCAAAATTATTCAGGAAGCTCTAAAACGTAAAATGTGCGTAAAAAAATTTATTTTGGAGGGGAAAAATTTTTTATTTTTCAAATCTGATCACAATGCTTCCGCTGCTTTTGTTGGTAGTCTCGGAAGCAATAAAACAATTAGGCAATTTGATTACACACTAAAGTAATTAGAATTATAAAATTATACTTTAAGTATATTTATTTATTATATTTTATTTAGGAAGTGGTTGTAATTAAATAAAATTTGTGTAATTTTATTAAAAACTTTATTAAATATTGTCGTTTTCATAATATGGACAACCGTTTTAACACGGAACAGGTTTTAAAGATGATAAAATTGTAATAAAATCGGTGATTATTTTGAACTCTGAACAACCTTCACTAACGGCATGTTTAACTAATTCATGCGGTAATAATAAATGTTTTAATTTTAAACTTTCCATAAAATGAACTTTGCAAATTTTTATTGATTCTTGATAAAAGAAAATAATTACTGGAAAAGAAATTAAGATTATATAAGGATATGTTTAAAATACATGTCTTAGAGACATATTGTTAAAATACATATTGCAATCTTGAAAAATGTTGTATTAAAATATTTTTTGGAGAATTATTTTACTTTTTTTTTGAAAAACACCGTTTAATAATTTGACAAATGACATCTGTGCCTAATCTATGTCCGCTATCATTTAGTTTTGAAAAAGGACTAGGTAATCACACGTAAGCAATTTTGACTAGGTTTCACACGTAAGCAATTTTGACTTCTTTAATATGGTGTAATATTAAATATTACAATCGCAGTTGTAATTTAATAACCTGTTTATTAAATATTAAGTTGACTATTTGAGGAAAAACTACAAATTATTTTGGTAATTAATGTATTTAATTAATAAATTTTGTTTTATAGTAACAGCTTAATGCGAACATACCATCACTAGTTATTTTGGGTGTTTTGAATTTAAATTGCAAATTATCCGTATTTTTTGCGTTCGATTAAATAAACTTGACCAAGGGTTTTGAAAATTAAAACTTAAAAATGCAATTTCTCAAAAATATGAAATAAAGTAATGAAAATTTTAGCATAATTGGTAATTTGAAGTAATAAACTAATTTTTAAAAAACATCTCAACATATGTTTCCATTTGCAAAAAAATTTTCTATTTCAAAAAAACCGTAGGTCCTAGAAGTCTCGAACAATTTTTTGTGAATGGCCCCCTCTATTTTGAATATTTTTTGTATAAGCTTTTTTTCGATTAGATACATATTTTAAGAATAAATCGAATGGCAACTCTCGGAAAACTCACACGGTATAATAATATGCCAAAAGTTGAAATAAATTATATATAATTATATTATTATATATTATTATATACCTATTATATATTATAGGGTGCGATTTAAGTGTAAGCCGAAAAAGGTGAAAATCACGTCAAAAAAGTGTGTTTTAACGCCAGATAACAAGAGGGAACAGTTCTTATATAATATGCACAGAAAAATATTATATTGGACATCTATGTATGAAAAAAACTGCAATAATGGTTATTCAACAGCATTAAAATTTAATTTACAACTATATAACGTAGAATTATTTTAAATCTGAACAACAACATCTTAATATTATAATAAGTTGGTAAAAATTTAGATTTGTAATTTACCCACCAAATTAAATGTCAAATTAAAAGTTTTTTTTTTTTTTGGTTATAAATTAAAATTGATAAATTGATATTGATATGCTTAGCAGGTTTATTATTTTATAATTAATTTTTAACATTTAACGTAAGTATATATAATATTATTTTATTATATAACTGTATATATTAAATAATAAATATTTTAGGGTGAAAATTATGGACAATTTTGTAGAAGAATTCGTAGAAATTTACGAGTTGGAAGAAGATGCTAATAATAATAAATACCGAGCACCAAGATCAAAAAACCGAGAATGGTTCAAAATTTCAGAATTCCAAAATACTGAAGAAGCTGATGATTATATAAAAAAAGAAGGTATTTGGAGCAAATGCTCCACAAAGAAAACATTGGAGGGAGACAAAACCGAATTTAGATGCAAAAATGGAAATTATCGTAAAGAAGAGTGCTCTGCTCGAATATTCTTACTTTTCCATTCGACTAGTGATATGGTATCACTTTATTCTACAGACAGTGAACATTTGCACCATAAAACAAATAACCCTGGTTTAGACGATGAAATTAAAATCGTAGTTAAAGACAAAATGTTGAAAAAAAATTAAGGGGCTTAAAGGTGTCAACAGAAATAAAAAAAAAAAAAAAAAAAAAAAAAAAAAACATTTATTCATTATAAACGTGTAATAATAAAAAAGGCAGCAGCACTTTTCGTAAAAAAAGTGGAAAGAAACAGCTCCGGAATTTATTAATTATGTCATACTACGTGGCTAAAATTAAATCAAAATTAGTTTGAAGGTGCAACATCAGGCTATCCAAGTACAAACAATGGGATTGAATCTACCAATTCCATAATTAAAAAAGAACACACTTTAAGAGATCGTTTACCTGTTTCTCAATTTTTAAATAAATTAAATGATTTACTAATTAAATGGTCTATGGACAGAAACCCCGGGCTGCAGAGCTACAAAATTTTTTCTGTGAAACCAACAGTTACTTTAAAAGAATGGACCGAATCTTATCACTACGCACTGCAAAACAAGAAAATAATGAAAGTGGGTAATACATACTATGTATGTTCTTCAAATTCGAATTATAAAAGTATAACTTTAGAATTGGTAACCAAATATATTAATGAAGACTGGGAAGCTTTTGAACAGAGTTTTTATGGCACTTGGGCGTTTAATATAGATGCTGATACTAGTAAATGTAATTGTAGGTGTCCAATATTTCAAAATCCGTGTGTGTGTCTGTTTGTTTCACCGATTAATCCGTTTAAAAAAAATTGAAGTCCTTGAGGAAGCTAAATGTATTCCTTTAGGGCAAAGACGTGGGCGCTCATCAAAAGCAAAGAAAGCATTAATTATTCAATAAATTTACATATAGACCTTCATTTTTCTAAAATTAATATTTATGATTTATACAGGGTAGGTTCGCTAGTTTTCGTCCAATTAGTGGAGTTGATAGCTTTGCGACATAAAAAGAATATGTTCAACTGATATAATGCTAATAAATTATATTGCTATTTATTGCTTACATAGTCTATTTTAAGTTGACATAAAATGATAACTAATTACGTTCACTTTTTTTTTTTTTTTATAAAAAAATAATAATGATAAATATACAGATTTCGCTAATTTTCGTCCAAAAAAGTTAGTTGTCGTCCACATGTAGGCTAGTTTTCGACCACCATTTAGGTTAAGAATTGTTATAAAAAAAATAATTTTAATAAATAGCAAATGCTTATATGTATTCAGAACCTCTTATCTTCCTTCTTAAACCTTTATATTTTATTTTATAATTTTTTTGATTCTAAGGAGGTTATCTAAAAGTTTGAAAATATAATTCACATACAGAAAAATATATGGACGAAAACTTAAAAATACAACTTAATGCAGTTTTCAGTTTTCGTCCATGTAATTTAAACTTTTGTAATTCATTCAACGCAAATAATTGGGTAGACGAAAATTAAATCTCTAATCAAGCAGCCAATAGTAATTGTCTTAGACAAAGCTTTTTACTATTTGACAATATTTAGCTAGATTTAGAAATAAAATAAATTTCATTCGATTGTTTCGGTTTTCGTCCAAGTGGTCGAAAACTGAAGTTTTTAAGGAATTGGTTACTTGGTATCCGCCCACCAAATTTTTACAACTTCATCTAAATTTTTAAAAAATTTTCACTTCTAATTACGTTCAATGTGTCTTAAATATTAGTACAAAAACGAAAAATAAAACTTAATCACGCCATAACAGTATTAAAACTATCCGTGAAATGTCATCATGTCACTATTTGTTTTGAATATTTACACACTGTCTGCCCAACATGAAAAAAACTGATTGATTAATAATTTTTTTTTAAATATACAACTCTATCAAGTAAATATTTTTTATCGGTGATGTCACTTGTTCATGAGTCAGCAATGTAACAAATTCAAACTTGCTCGGTTATCTGTTTTTATATTACTATTATACGCTATTGTACAGTAAAATGGACGAATACTGGTCCTGGACGGGAAACTAGCGAACCTACCCTATATATATATATATATATATATATATATATATATATATATATATATATATATATATATATATATATATATATATATAAAATAAATGTTTGCTATATATATAATAAATGTTTGGCGTTTTTAATTTTTTTTTGTACACGCTTGTGTTGTCGTTTTATACTTAATTTATGCGTCTATTTGATCTATCTTGGAGTTAAATGTGTGGTGAACTAAGCCGGACCTGATAAATTAATTACGTCTTATTTAATTAAATTAATATTAGTAACACTTTAAAATCCTATCTAGCATTCTTGGAAAAATATTAATATTAAATTTTATTACTTTAGAATGGTCTGAATTGCAAAATAGAAACGGCTGTCAATAGATTAATATTATTAATAATAAGAATTGTTTATGTTAACCGGCGACGAGCTGCCGCTCGCTGATAAAAATAAGTCTTGAATGTGCTGATTTCTAAGACGCAAAAGGGCGAGGAGAGTCGCTTTTTGGACGGCGATCAGAAAAGATGTCTCAGTTGAACTCGCATAAAAATGACGTGTCTAAGTTAACTCATTTTGTTGGTGAAAAAATTAAGTGTGTGAAAAGGATAACAGTGTCGACTCAACAATGTAAATACAGTAACACTGTAAGAGTTTTTTTTTTTACTTTTATTGTATTTTATTTTAGTTTATTTGTTTAAAATTGCAACAATAGCAATGATTATTATTTCAATAATTGATTTTCATATTTTATCTTGACTGCTAATTTCAATTTTATTGTTCATTCTATGATTTACACCCGCAGTTATAAAATGTAAGTTTAATTCGGGAATTTTATAATAAATTTACATTTAATTTCGGGAACTACTTATTTTTCTTAAGCGTGCCCAATTGTACGAATAATTTTTCAGGTAGAAGCCATATCGTTCTGATTCCTTCCGGATAAACGGCCCCGAATCGGCCTCGAGGGTAGATTTGTTAGAGTCAACCACCCCGTCCCTAAATTACCACCCTACTCTACCCAGTTCTTCACAAATGTTTAAATCTGGCGTGCAAATCACCTATTTAAAAAAATAAATATCTGGCGTTAATTAACATAAAAAACCTATGTAACTCCTTAATATAGAATGTCCATTATTTGGTAATTATGTTATAACGATACTTGTAATTAACCTGCGCTCCTGGTAAACATTGCACGCCCCCTTGGGGAGGGGCGCCCCCCAAGTATGGGAACCGCTAGTATAGACTATAATTATACAATTATTGTTTTCACATTGAGGTTACGTACTTCTTATTTGTTGACTCATTACTTAACAACGGATATTGAATGGGACATTATGTAGCAATATGTCTCTTATAGAAAGAATCTAATAAATAATTTCGTTTTTTTTTCTAAATGTATAACAGATGAGATCAAAGACAAAATTGGATAGAAAGAGTTGAAACCGATTGAAGAAGCAGTAAGAGCAATTTTGAATGGTATGTCTGTACGTGCAACAGCTGAAAAATATGACGTATTAAAATTTGCAGATTAGTTAAATCAACACGAGACAATCTTAATATTTTCCAATACTGTCCCAACATTAGAAATCCACGTATTTTCGAACTAGAAAAAGAACAGGCTTTGGCAGACTATTTAATTACTACTTCGCAAATGTGTTATTGGAAATGTGTTATGGAAAAAGTGTACGAGACGTCTGGCTTATGAATATGCAGTCGCATTAAAATGTGAAAACAGACCTGAAAACTGGAGATAAGAACAAATGGCTGGTAAACAATGTCTTTCCAATTTTATAGGGCGTAATCCAAAATTATCCTTTAAGAAACCGGAAAAATTAAGTTGCACCTTATCCGAAAGCACCACCACATAAATCATCAGGTAGAGTAACAAACAGGACACACATATTAACAAATATACTAGAAAAAAGAAGTTGAAGAAAGAAAAAAAAGAAACGAAAGATGGAAGAAACAAACGCGCGAACAGGAAAATGTCACAGAAAGCCCAAAATTGCTAAAAAAAAGATGCACATATTAATAATAATAATGGTGGGGTTTGTCAATTGGGAGGATTATGGAGGTCCTGAATGGATTCGGTGCGTTCCATGCTAAATGTGGATTCATAGTACCTGTTCATACCAGACATAATTGAATCTTTATAGTCGATGTTGGTAAGAGTAAAAACACCTGTTTTTACTCTTCCTTCATGATGTACGTCCAGTTGCTCCCGATATAAGTGTCGGCGTTTTTACTGTGTATTTAACCCACCACCCAGTTTAACGATACTACGCTTTAAGGCGATATTCCTATGTGACGCGTAGAATTTTAAGCTTATATCAGGATTTTTTTTTCTATACGAAAACAAAATACTATCTTTTCAATTTTTTTATATGTTTCTACTTACACCTTAGACTGCACGAAAAAAATTTTTCTTACTCAATTTTACAATGCTTTGTTTATGTTTTTAAGGGTTAAAGTTGACTCCTCGAAAAAAACATGAGTGGGTGGTGGACAGTTTGTCTACATTTGTAATGATCTAAAATGAAAAAATTAATCATTCTTGTTTTATAATAATAATAATAATAATAATATTTATTGATGTTAGTACAAAAAATATGTTTACACAAGTCAAAATTAAAAACAATAAAAAAAGTCTAAATATCTAAAATGTTGTGTTAAAATAATCATCAATATTATAAAAACAATTCTTGATCAGTAAGCATTTAATAACGTGCTTAAACCGATTAATGCCTAAATTTTTAACATGAGGAGGCAACTTATTGAATAGTTTTGGCCCGTAATAGCAAATGTCAGTTTTAGTTTTGTTAACTTGATGGAAGTCAATATAAATATTTTTTCTATTTCTGGTTCCGTAGGAATGCATTTCACTATGCGTTAAATAGTCACATTCGTGTTCTTTCACATAAATCAAAGATTGGTAAATAAAAAGAGACGGTACAGTTAGAATTTCATTATTTTTAAAATATTCATGCACATCTTCCCTAAATCCTAATTTGAACATGGCCCTTATGGCTTTTCGTTGAAGTTTAAATATTCTTTTTGCGCCTTTTGAGTGTCCCCATATGATTAGTGCGTAGGAGATATGACTTTGCACCAATGCATGGAAAGTTGTTAGTAACACATTATTTGATACAATTCCAGAGAGACTTCTTAATAAGAAAATACTCTTAGTGATCTTTTTGCCAATTTCATCGATATGACAATCCCAAGTTAATTTTGGATCTATATATAGTCCCAGAAATTTTATCGATCCAATATCCCTGTTTTCAGAACCGTCATTGAATATCATATTATGTGTTTTAGAGCTATTGAGACTGAGTTTGTTGACAGCATACCATGATTTAATATTATCATAAGCTTTATCCATGGCTATTTTCAAAGATTCGTAACTATTACTCGCGTTGGCCACTGTTGTGTCATCAGCAAATAAAATAAATTTAGATTGCGGACTATTTCTTGGTAAATCATTAATATAAATTAAGAATAATGTAGGACCTAACACTGAGCCTTGTGGTACACCGTGATGGATAGGCAAAGCACTCGAAGTGTCATTGTTAAAACTAACTATCTGATACCGTTCTGTTAAATACGATCGTACCAGGTCCAAACTGTTGAGAGAAAATCCATACCCTTTTAGCTTGTGAATTAAAATATCATGTGAAACGCAATCAAAAGCCTTGCTTAGATCACAAAACGTAGCCCCTACAAGTTGTCTATTCAGAATACTGGCATTTACAAACTCAATCAGATCGTTTATGGCCATGGTTGTCGTTCTAGCTGCTCTAAAACCATACTGCTCATCACAGAATAAAGAATTTGATTCAAAGTAATCGTTTATTTGATTTTTCATAGCCTTCTCTAAAATTTTACCAAATAATGGAATAATTGATATAGGCCTGTAATTAGTTGCTATATTAATCGAATGTTTTTTATGTACCGGTACTACACGGGACATCTTCAATGAGTTAGGAAATACATCATTTTTGATACACTCATTGAGCAATTTAGTCAGAGGTATGTATATTTCATTAATAATACAGTTAAGAATTGGCATATTGAAACCATATATATCTTTACTATTGCTGTTATTTGCTGTTATAGATTTGCCTGTATCGTCCGAAGTAGAATTAAACATTTATATTAATAAATAACAAAATGCTGGACTTTAATTTCAAAAACTGTGATTTTTTTCATTGAAAATCGAGAAAAAAATAAGAAATTATTAAAAATAAATTATTCTAGTTCAAACGATAACCACTAGTGTGTAGAAAAACGTGCTAAAATTATAGCTTGATCGGTTGATGAGAATTTCGTCTACACTGCCCACCAGTTAGAAAATTGTAGTTTCTGGGAAAAAGTGTTTAAAGTTGTAGTAACAAATTTTTCATAAAATGTATCATAATTAGGAAAAAATATCTTCATAAAAAATACATATTTACTAGACTTCAGTGAAAAATGATCCTTAACAGAGTCGGGGTATATAATATTTGGAACTGGGTGGCTATAAACTATTTTTCTTTGGTTATAAACGAAAAAAATATTTTTAGTTTTGTTTTAAATGTCAGTTTTATTACTATTTACATGTTATTTTATAAGTATATGTATATCTAGGTCAGAGCAGATGTATATATTTTCCACAAAACGGTAAATTTTTTGGCCCCCCTCAAGAATTTTATGCACTCCGGCACTGTTACGGATTAATATACTCCGTTCCCTGATATTTACCGACATCAGCTACATCTGATTCATAGAATAACCCTTCCGCTTCTTCGTAAGGATCATTTTCTTAGAGCGCTTACACTGTATGATATTCGCTATAGGCTCTTCTATATGTTATAACTGCGTAAGTACTTTGAATTTCGGTCTATAATTTGCACAATACACTCTTAATGTATTTTACTTTTAAAATATATGTTAAAAATAATTCGAAAATTTTGAATGGTCACGTCTTAATTAATGCAATTTTCTCTGATACGACTTAGGCAGTGCAATGTTCGCTTCCAAACGTAGAGGATACTCCAACTTTTCAACAAACATAAAATAAATAGGGTTCAATGATTGTATAATATTAAATATTATTTTTTTTAAATGTGAGTTGTGTTGTGCTTGAAATATAATACCTGTGTGTATACAATACATATATAATTGTGTCGTGTTTAAAATATCTATTAATGTTATACATTTTTGTTTAATTTTGATAAATTAAATTATGTGATACGATGCCCCTTCGGTTTCGATCAAACCTTTGACACCTTTTTGGTCGACGTCGAATGTGTAGTCAAATGTGAATTTTTTGATCAAAACTTCGGTCTCGATACTGCCGAAAAATTTTTAATGTCAGGGTTTAATCAATGCTTAAAAGCAGTGTTGTGCAATTAGGCGTGCAACTCAAAATATCAAAAAATGTAAGTAATCATTTTTTCGCTTTTCAGTTTGTGACAAATCTGTAAAATCTTAAGTTTTCCGTCAATTATATTTTCGTTTTATCTAACCCTAAATCCCATGGGGTCATGGGGAATACGATTACACAATATTACACACAAAAATAGACGAAAACCTTCATCATTTTGTATAAAAATAGTTAATATACTAAATTTTTGTAATTATGCATAGTATCATAGGAGAAAATAAAGTAGGTACAACTGGTACTGCATTTTTACAGTAAAAAATTTGTTAAATATGACACATAAAAATTTGGTCATTTTTAAACATTCCAGCAAGCAGCTTGCTTTGTTACCTGTATACTTCATAAAATAAAATTTTGAAAATTAACAAATTTTAGGTACCTACATATTAGTAGAGGTTTTATAATTTTTTATTTTGTTTTAGATTAAAGGACATAGATTATTATACAACTGTTTATACAAATTGTCATGTACAATTCAAAGACACACTAGTAGAATGGCTAGGCCGATTCTGCGGCACCGTAAAACTAACCAACTTGAACCCTTTTGCCAATGTTTGAAATCGTGTGACTTTACGGTACTATACATTCCGAACTGATGAGTCATCAAACTGTATCGATGTGCAAACCTTGACCTTTGACCCGGCACGTACCGAGTACATTTATTTAAAATTTGTTGTTGACATTTGACCCCAACACTCGCTCATACTGTTGGCCTTGAAATTCCAAAGACATGAGTCATCACCAGCAACCGAATTAATTTATGTTAACCCATTATGCGTCATCACAATTTACTTATAACAATTTCATTTTGTGTTAACCCATTACCAGCCAAACCTAACGCATGCGCAGACTGAATTTAAGTACACGACGCATGCGCAGACTGAATTTTAGGTTACAATTTGATAGATGGGGTACACTACTGCGTCAAAAATGTGGGGTTACCCTAACTCGGGGGTGGCCCCAAACTTTTGACACCGTACTGTACTTAAATTTTTGGTACACTGCCGTGTCAAAAGTGTGGACCCCCCCTGGCCAAAAAGGTATCCTATCACTTTTTGAAGCGTACTGTACGTGCAAACCTTGACCCCAACACGCGCTTGCCTTAATTGCGTCATCTTAAACGAACTATCACGTCAAAAAATGTGGGGAATACCCTAACCCAGGAGTAGCCCCAAACTTTTGACGCCGTACTGTACTTAAATTTTTGGTACACTACCGTGTCAAAAGTGTGGACCCCCTGTCAAAAAAGCTATCCGATCACTTTTTGAAGCGTACAGTACTTATTTTGTGTACGTGCAAACCTTGACCCCAACACGCGCTCGCCTTAATTGCGTCATTTTAAACGAAAATCGGGGAGGCCGCTAAATTTTGTGGGGGCACTGTACCATGCGCTAGCCGCAATCATGACTTCAGACTCCAGACTCAGGAGTCCAGATTTCTGACCGCTACTGTACTGCCGGAAATTTGGGTGTCAATTGTACTTGAGGTTTTTGTGTATATTTAACCTTGGAAAATTCCAGGAATTTTTATCAGTTTTAACATAAACAAACAACTAATAATTAAATGTTTGTTTTAGCTGAATTATGATCGTAAGACTCATATAAGGAGTTTTTTTGGTATAAGAAAGATGACGTCATGGAATATTAATGAGTTAAAAAATTGTTTAGTAAAAAATATCACCCATTGTAGGCCTCAAGCAAGAAATTATTTTTATCAGTTTTAATACTTTAACATTTAACCTACAGTGACCAATTTTTTAGTTAACTAACAGAAGTTCTTGAAATTTTAACAAGTTACAAAAAATATTACTTCTTATGGTGCACAACATTTTTGAATTTGACTGTAGCACAAAACTGTTTCTATATCAAACGAAAATTATCTGAAATAATTCAGTATGTACATATGTATAGACTCTGTATATTAAAAATATTTTATGTATACACTCTGTATATTGAGAATAAGAAAGAAAATTTGTATATAATTTTAATTTTTATGAATAATAGTAAACGAATTGTATAGCCATTTATGAATAAGTATTAAATCTAATTATAAGATAATTTATAAATATTGCAAAAAATTTGTTTAATCAGCAAAATCAATGTATATCATTTTAATACTGATACATATTTATATTAGGGTATAATAGTATTGTATTTAACATTTTTAAACAGAATAAAAGTTCAATTTTTGGTTTTAAATTACTATAAGTTAAACACGTCGCTTAATATAAAAATGATAACAGCGTTGAGTTTTACTAAATTTTTAAGTCTGTAAAATCAAAATTTTTTATAGAATAGAACATTTTGAATTTGCTACTCTATCATTAACATACAAATAATATCATGTATATATAACGGGTGTATATTTAGTATTTTTAATAAATATTTTACTATACAGGGTGTATCATGAAATATGCTTTTCAATTAGAATAATAAATTTCATAAGATTTTTGTTAATACTCTTATAGGTTAACGAAAGAAACTTTTTGCTGTAAAAAAATAGGGGAATGCAGGGTAATAATTAAATAAAACGCACATATTTTTTTTAAAATTTTATTTATAGAATATGTATACAAAAAATTAAATTGCTTAAATCTATATATTACTTAAAATCTATTTATTTTCCATATAAAAATTTTTTAAAAGAATACATTTTTCTAATGAACAAATTTTATCTGAATGAAGCATACAGCGTCTTGAATAATATTCATCTCGCAGAATGGAAATCTTCGGTACATCAAATATTTCTTCCAAATTCAAAATCCACGGCTGGTTTTCGGTACCATCAAACAAACTTGATATCCATTTCTTCTTTTCACCACCCTTGACGTATATAACATCATACTTCTTTAATATAGGTTTCAATATGGTATGAAGTTTTTTGTATGGAATAAATCCATACGACCAAGGTATCCCATGCCAATTTCGGTAAAGCCAACTGGCTACTCGTTGATATTTCTTCGGCAACTCGTTGAAATCAAACGGTGCGTCGAATATAAGATGTAATATATCATCCGAATTTTCTGCAGCAATACCAACTTCTTTAAAATAAAATTCGTTGTTAGCTCCTTGATAGCCTTGTATGTCAAGAAACGCCATTTTTTACCGCCACCGTAGAACTGAATTTATTCACACAATCCACAACTTTATATAGAATAATTAAAAGTGGTGGGGATAGTTAATTAATTTGTGGAACGTATTCGAAAATGGCTATTAATAGCTATTGCTAGTTTACCATCAAATTACAAACTGTTAATAATATTTAGCACATTTGTGAGTACCAAGTTCTTTTCACTTTAAGACCTAGTGATTTAAGGAATGCTAAATTTTCAGGTGAAATGTGTTGTTGCTCAAAATTTTTACGTTTAATGATCTTAGGTTTCGAAAGTCCTTTGCTAGGTTCTCTAGCGGTGGACTGCGCTGAATTGTAAATTAACATGGTTCCAAAATGTAATTGTTTTACCACGAAAGTATAATTTTCAACAAAAGAGATGTTAACTCTTTGACAACCACCGGTAAATAGATAATATTTTATGTAAGTTCAACTATTTTATACCCTTCAACCATGATAAGGTGTATAAGCTGGAGTATAACTCAGCAAATTATATAGCGGTGGTGACGTAACACACAAATGCGGTGGTTGTGTTGCGGTTGTGGCGGTGGCGGTGTTTGTGTGGCGGTTGTGTGGTGGTGGCGGTGGTGTTTGTGTGGCGGTGGCGGTGGTGTTTGTGTGGTGGCGGCGGTGGTGTTTGTGTGGCGGTGGTATTTGTATGGTGGTTTCGGTGGTTGTGTGGTGGTTGTGGGGGTGGCGGGGTAGCAGCGGTGTTTGCGGCTGACGTGCACAACTTTATCATTAATTCAATCGAAGCAGCAATTTACTGTAGACAATAAATCGGTGGTGACATCTCGCAGTGTTTGTTGAACGCAATATCTAAATTAATCAATCTGGTGACGTTCCTGTTCCCTACTCTTATACTGGAAGATTATTACATATCGATTTTAGATAAAATATTGGAAAATTTCGGTTACAAAATACTATAAATACAACTGAATTATTAACCGGATGTCATTTGTTGGTTAAGTTCCAGAAGGTAAACAACAACAGCAACATGCCGATTTGTGGTATTTGTAAATTTCAACCGTCACAGTGTAAGTGTGCCTTCTACGAGTACTGTGATAGGTGTCGAAATGAAAAACGAATTTGCATGTGTTGTAAACGATGTATGATGCCATTTCCAAACTGTGTTTGCAATTATATAAACTGTACCACATGTAAAAGCCGCTGCAATTGCAAATAATTTAGTAAAATCAATCATCTGATTGCCACATAATACATATTGACCAATTCCACGGTTGCTCAAACCAACGTAAACATTTATTTATAACGGAATGACCAGCGATGTAATGAGGCATAATGGATATTTTGTGTAACAGTGGAATTGGTCAATATCGATTAAATATCGATTTTTTATAAAATATTGGATTATTTGGTTTCAGTCAAAATACTATAAATACAACTGAATTATTAACCGGATGTCATTTGTTGGTTAAGTTCCAGAAAGTAAACAAAAACAACATGCCGATTTGTGGTATTTGTAAATTTCAACCACCACAGTGTAAGTGTTCCTTCCCCGAGTATTGTGATAGGTGTCGAAACGAAAAACGAATTTGCATGTGTTGTAAACGATGTATGATGCCATTTCCAAACTGTGTTTACAATTATGTAAACTGTCCCACATGTAAAAGCCGCTGCAATTGCGAATAATTTAGTAAAATCAATCACCTGATTGCCACATCATAAGTATTGACCAATTCCACGGTTGTTAAAACAAACATTAGCATTTATTTAGTAATGAGGTATAACGTATATTTTGAGTAACAGTGGAATTGACCAATACCTATTAATCAGTATTAAAGTTTTTGTTGAATACTCAAAATATACATTATACCTCATTACTAAATAAATGTTAATGTTTATTTGATATTTTTCATTGGTTGTGGTGTATAAACACTGATCATATGAAGGTGTGGTTGCTTTAGAGTAACTTAATTTGTAGCTGTGTGGGAATAAACATATCGGTGGGGTAAAATGAGCAACTCAAATTTTGTAGTTGTGTTGGGGTGGTGGTGGTGGTGGTGGTGGTGGTGGTGGCGGTGGTGGTGTTGGTGGTGGTGGTGGTGGTTTTTGTGGTGGCAACTCATAATTTATTTAAGCGACGTGCTGTAACAGAAATTGGTAGTGTATTGGCAAAATGTCTGAACAACACGGTGTTGAGTTAAGTATAAGTGATCTGTGGACCACTTTTACTGCCACTGATACAACAATGGATCCGGTTTTGGAGAAGTTGAATAAACTTGGTGCTGGTAAACCATTCAAATCGCTATCTACACTCAAACCGTATGAAACGTGGAAAATTCTTGATGTACGACGCATGGAAACTCGATATGGGCCAGCGGTTGCGGTGGAACTTGCAGATGCTCAAGTGTTCCTTCCAAAACGATTCGCGGATTTGGATGAGCAGACCATTCAATGTTTACGTACAGGACAATATTTTATTACATATAAAGGAACTGATTCTAGTGGTTTTTTACATATTGTGGAATTTAGTAAATAGCTATCACATGTATGATGTTAGATGTAAGACTAAGGTAACTGTCAGATATGAAAATGAATTGATTTACTTTTTAATTTTAATATTGTAAACGTATATTTCATTAAAAAATGAATTATTTTACGTATAAATTCTTATATTGTTCTTATTTTACAACACACTAGAACCTCCCAAATTATATCTTGAATTATGATAAGACTCTCAGTAGGTATGGACCCAGTTGGCAACGCAATGTAATTGCCTATATTCAGGAGCAAGTATTTTAATGTTGGTGTTGAGTCACCTGACACTTGCATGTAGCTTTTCATTCATTTTTCTGAACTAATTTCCAAACCGAAAGAGCGTAATGGGGGCAAAATGTGTAAGCCGGATGTCAACCGCTACTTCATGGAGTAAAATGAGCAACTCAGATGTGGTGGTTGCGGCGGCGGCGGCGGTGGTGGTGGTGGTGGTGGTGGCGGCGGTGGTGGTGGTGGTGGTGGTGGTGGAGTATATAAGTAATCGCTAACACAATTCTGAATTAATCTTGTAAGACTAGTTGAGCTTTACACATCTATTATAATGTTTGAGTGTACGCGGTGCTATAAAAGCTTCTCGCGGAAAGATTCTCTTTCACGTCATATAAGAAATACACATATGCGGGAATTTTCACCAAAAAGGTTTGAAAATAGTTACTCTCTTGATCCGCTAAAAAGACAAACATTAGACACGGCTGATGACTTATCTAGTTATGATACCGGGAGGAATGATGTTGATGATGAATTTCTAAACAATAAAGTTGAAGAAAGGGTCAATCCACTTGAACAAAGAATTAAAGCTGCATCAAAAGCAATTCAAACTAAATTTAATAATTTAAGAAATCAAAATAATGTTTACACACCCAGCGATGAGTCTAATAATAGGGTTTTAACCACTTCTGATAGTGGAACTGTTATCATTCCCAAGTTAACTACAGCTTTGCAAACCCTTTTGGATATTTTATTAATCAAAGAAACTCAAAATAAAGTTGAGGATTCTAATGAACGAATAGCAATAAAACGTCCAGTCAATTCAACGGACCAAGAGCTACTTGCTAAGCGTATCAAATACAACGACTCGGAAAATGCTAATGGGCAATCGAAAAAAATAAAATACTGGCATAATCCTAATACTTTAATAGATGAATTACGACGTTTATACGAGACTTCAGAGACTGGTGAAAAAATACTCAATATTATTCGGAGTTTAGAGGAAAATAAAAACATATTGTTTAACGTTGACGATAGTGAAGCTTTAATCGAAGAGTTAGATGCTTTAAGAGAAACTACTGTCGGTCAAGAAATATTCTCTATACTTCGTGAACTTCAAAAGGCTGATGTTATTGAGCCACTAGGTGATTATCTGGATGAAACTGATAAAGAAGATGCTAGCGATTATGATGATGATTAATTTAGATATTGCGTTCAACAAACACTGCGAGATGTCACCACCGATTTATTGTCTACAGTAAATTGCTGCTTCGATTGAATTAATGATAAAGTTGTGCACGCCAGCCGCAAACACCGCTGCTACCCCGCCACCCCCACAACCACCACACAACCACCGAAACCACCATACAAATACCACCGCCACACAAACACCACCGCCGCCACCACACAAACACCACCGCCACCGCCACACAAACACCACCGCCACCACCACACAACCGCCACACAAACACCGCCACCGCCACAACCGCAACACAACCACCGCATTTGTGTGTTACGTCACCACCGCTATATAATTTGCTGAGTTATACTCCAGCTTATACACCTTATCATGGTTGAAGGGTATAAAATAGTTGAACTTACATAAAATATTATCTATTTACCGGTGGTTGTCAAAGAGTTAACATCTCTTTTGTTGAAAATTATACTTTCGTGGTAAAACAATTACATTTTGGAACCATGTTAATTTACAATTCAGCGCAGTCCACCGCTAGAGAACCTAGCAAAGGACTTTCGAAACCTAAGATCATTAAACGTAAAAATTTTGAGCAACAACACATTTCACCTGAAAATTTAGCATTCCTTAAATCACTAGGTCTTAAAGTGAAAAGAACTTGGTACTCACAAATGTGCTAAATATTATTAACAGTTTGTAATTTGATGGTAAACTAGCAATAGCTATTAATAGCCATTTTCGAATACGTTCCACAAATTAATTAACTATCCCCACCACTTTTAATTATTCTATATAAAGTTGTGGATTGTGTGAATAAATTCAGTTCTACGGTGGCGGTAAAAAATGGCGTTTCTTGACATACAAGGCTATCAAGGAGCTAACAACGAATTTTATTTTAAAGAAGTTGGTATTGCTGCAGAAAATTCGGATGATATATTACATCTTATATTCGACGCACCGTTTGATTTCAACGAGTTGCCGAAGAAATATCAACGAGTAGCCAGTTGGCTTTACCGAAATTGGCATGGGATACCTTGGTCGTATGGATTTATTCCATACAAAAAACTTCATACCATATTGAAACCTATATTAAAGAAGTATGATGTTATATACGTCAAGGGTGGTGAAAAGAAGAAATGGATATCAAGTTTGTTTGATGGTACCGAAAACCAGCCGTGGATTTTGAATTTGGAAGAAATATTTGATGTACCGAAGATTTCCATTCTGCGAGATGAATATTATTCAAGACGCTGTATGCTTCATTCAGATAAAATTTGTTCATTAGAAAAATGTATTCTTTTAAAAAATTTTTATATGGAAAATAAATAGATTTTAAGTAATATATAGATTTAAGCAATTTAATTTTTTGTATACATATTCTATAAATAAAATTTAAAAAAAAAATATGTGCGTTTTATTTAATTATTACCCTGCATTCCCCTATTTTTTTACAGCAAAAAGTTTCTTTCGTTAACCTATAAGAGTATTAACAAAAATCTTATGAAATTTATTATTCTAATTGAAAAGCATATTTCATGATACACCCTGTATAGTAAAATATTTATTAAAAATACTAAATATACACCCGTTATATATACATGATATTATTTGTATGTTAATGATAGAGTAGCAAATTCAAAATGTTCTATTCTATAAAAAATTTTGATTTTACAGACTTAAAAATTTAGTAAAACTCAACGCTGTTATCATTTTTATATTAAGCGACGTGTTTAACTTATAGTAATTTAAAACCAAAAATTGAACTTTTATTCTGTTTAAAAATGTTAAATACAATACTATTATACCCTAATATAAATATGTATCAGTATTAAAATGATATACATTGATTTTGCTGATTAAACAAATTTTTTGCAATATTTATAAATTATCTTATAATTAGATTTAATACTTATTCATAAATGGCTATACAATTCGTTTACTATTATTCATAAAAATTATAGTCCCAGAGCTGATCGTAGTTTTGTCCACGTCATCGACTACACAAATGAATTTACCTTTATTGAATAGTTTACGTTAATACGAAACGAAATTTATCTGTGCATATACCCGAAATATGGCCGGAAATTTGAAAAAAATGACCACTTCCGGTTGCATTTTTTGCTGTTATCCTACGTCATGAGATACATGAACGAAATTTGGTCAGAGTAAAGATGAAGTATTTCTATAATAAAATATCAAGGGTTGCCTCCTTAATTTTGGCCGCAAAGTTGGGAAAAAAATTTTTGAAAAACCGGATTTTGGGTGTTATTCTACGTCATGAGATACACGAACGAAATTTTGTCACGGTAAAGGTGAAGTATTTCTCTAATAAAATATCAAGGGTTGCCTCCTTAATTTTGGCCGCAAAGTTGGAAAAAAAATTTTTGAAAAACCGGATTTTGGGTGTTATTCTACGTCATGAGATACATGAACGAAATTTGGTCAGGGTAAAGATGAAGTATTTCTATAATAAAATATCAAGGGTTGCCTCCTTAATTTTGGCCGCAAAGTTGGAAAAAAAAATTTTGAAAAACCGGTTTTTGGCTGTTATTCTACGTCATGAGATACATGAACAAAATTTGGTCAGGGTAAAGATGAAGTATATCTATAATAAAATATCAAGGGTTGCCTCCTTAATTTTGGCCGCAAAGTTGGAAAAAAAATTTTTGAAAAACCGGATTTTGGCTGTTATCCTACGTCATGAGATACATGAACGAAATTTGGTCAGAGTAAAGATGAACCCTTCCAGTAACAAAATATCAAGGGTTGCCACCCCTCATTTGGCCGCAACCCTTGTCTGCCACCCCTTTTTCAAGATTTCAATAAAATGATATTTGAATTGAAGAATATAATACACATATATACTTATTGAACTGCTTAAATATCTAAACATCTCAATTACGTTTAATAATCCGAATTGTAACATAAATATTTTAAAAGTGACAAGACTTAGCGTTTTGAAGCAAAGTCCACTGTTTGAGTTAATTATCATTCCAACATACAGTGAAAATTCAGAAAATTTCTCATATTTTAAGTATGGAAAAATGAACGGTAAATTATAAAAATTGCTAGATACGAGTATTGTAAAATTCATGTATCTGTTATTATTAATAAAATAAAAACGAGAATTGCAGAAAAATTAAAGAGTACGTATTTCTGGCTATCACAGCAATATATTACCCATTTACTAGTTAATAATATATGAAAGTTTCAAAAATATTACTCGCTAATTTTGTTTTTGAAAACGACTTTTTCTTGCCCGGCAGAGGAAGTTGTTAGCTAATATTATTTATTTTTTAGGCTTATTATAATTATTTTCGTTTATTTTGTGAATGTTTCGATTTTTATGATAAAAAAGTAACCAGTATGGTAACATTTCCATGTCCGTCCGGTCGTATATACATGTTATAATTTTCAATACCGTCAAGAGGGATTACTTTAGTCCACCGGGGTATCTTTGGCCACTCTTCGGCAAAAAGACGATTCCTTTTATAAATATTAGAAGCAGAAAGTTTTTACATTTATGTATTATTACATATTACACATTATATTTGTAGCCAACATACTATACAGAAATTTCATTTTTAAACATTCATAGGTCTGTATTGCTGGCAGTTTTAGTTTGATGATTATGTGTATTCATAATTTTAACTGTGAAACTTTTATCAGTGCAACTGATTGTATTCGCTTTTATAAAAAGGTAAGTACTTTAATAGATTTCGTTGTTTATTTCTTTTTTAAAAAATGTTTCTTTTTTAAAGGACGGCATAAAAAAGAGTTCAACTGTATATTAAGTATTGCTTTTAACAGATAACTAAACTTTACAACTCTCTTAAAGGATAAAAATTATATAAGTGTTTTAAAATAAATGTTTTTTCAGTATCGTTAATATTTATTTCTTAAGTACCCAATCCTCCTTCAAAATTATTTATTTCGTTAATAATTAACTTTTAACTTTTGAAATAAAAAAAACATCTGAAATGTTTTTGCTATGCAACGGTCTTTTCAGTTTTCACAAATTGTTGAGACAACACCGCGAGACAATACGTAAAATAGGAATTTTTATATTATCTACAATTTAAGTCGATTTGTTAGAACGAATTTCTAAAAATGCATTGTTTTTTGTGCGGTGGTTCAAATAATTTAACAAACTTTTCCAGTGAGTCATATAGAAAATGTTATCATATGATAAATTTTCGAAAGCAAATGAACTTTAAGTATGGTGATATTAAGTTGTTAAGAAAACGTGACAGGCATCAGGCATATCATTTCGATTGCTATAAGAAAGTTATGTCTTTAAAAAGGAAATATAAAGAAGAATTTCAAATTATGATGACAAAACTATACGTGAGTATTTTTCGAATTTATTTAAGTTTTTATTTATGGTAAATATTGGTCAAATTAACTAAATAAAAATGAAACAAAATTGGATTAACCAAAAATGAAGCAAAACATTAAGTTACTATAGTTACGTTAATATAAAAACTACCAAAATTAAAAGAGCCACAAAAGTAAGTATGTAAAAAATTTTTTCAGCTGTTAAATTTGTTTGATGAAGTCATATCATTTTTAGTTAAATTGACTTGTAAATATTTCTACTTTGTAATATATACAGTAAATTCTTATTTTTTTTTTTTACGTAATTTGCTACTAAAAGCTATGAACTATTCTTTTGATGGGTTTTACAGGATGAAAACAATGAAAATATTCCTCCTGAGGCAGCAAATATATCTGATACGCAAGAAGCAATTGAAGAACTACCGGCTGTTTTACCATCAGCGTCACAGATATTGAAAAAGGTAAATAATGTGTATTTAATAACAGTATCATTTCAGCTATATAATTTTTTTTTTTATATTACATAACTATACAAACTAATAAGGTCCTATTTTCATTAAATTTAAAATTTTATTTATAAAGAAATAAGAATAAATCTAATAATCGAAACTAATATCTATTATTTTCGGTGACTTCATTCTATCTTTCTGGCTACTGTTGAACACCTTTGTAAAAAAAACTTACAATTAGTGGTTTTGATTAAATATGGCAGCTCTGCTACCATTGCACCACTTTACATACCGCACATCCTCTAAAAAATAGTTAAAACCGGTGTAGGTAAGTTGTTCGAATTCAATTGTTCGAAATCAATTGTTCGAAAAATCAATTGTTCGAAAAAGCAATTATTGCTAACAAATTGCTAACAAAAATACCAAAAATCTGTTTTTTATTAAGTATAAATTTTTTTATTTATAGTGCTAATAGTTTATATTTATATAAGATTGAGTAAAAAACCATAATTATATAAAATACATAATATTGAGTAATAAAATTCGTCAAATGCGTGTTTTTGACACGCAGTAAGTAATGTCATCTCAGTGAAAGTGTTAATTTATGATTTTTTGTTAACTCTATAGTTGTTAACTCTACAGCCCTCTTGCGTTTATTCAATATGGATGTACAACTCAATAATTATTCAGTCACACAACGATATTAATATGTCATCTTCGATGACATAAAAAACCAACACTCTTAACACTAGCGAATATTCGATATGAACATAATATTGAGAAGCTAAATATAACAATACAGTGAAATGACTTTTCATCATTCAATAAAATTGTATTTTCTAATTTTTCAGAAATTGTTAAGTGACCCGAGTGAACCTCGGCCATCAAGTAGTACGACATTACTCGAGGGTGAAGTAATGGATTATGAACCTTGTTCTTCAGCCACTTCAATCTTAGATAGTACTCACACGACTTCAGTTATCGTTAAAGACCCATTATCAGCATCCTGTGAAATGAACACAACACAAGCTGAAATACAGCCGACAACAGAAAAATATGGAGAACATCATAACAGTAGAATTTGTGTTTTTTGTAATAAAGTTGAACGTAAAATAGGATCTCGTAGACATTATGTTGTTACATGTAATACAGCTAATTTATATGACACAATTATGAAGTTCGCTGAAATTTTAGAAGACTTGCCTCTTATTGAGAAACTAGAGTTGTTAAAAAATTTTTCATACCACCCATTATGTCGTACTGAATACCAGAACGAAGCAGAAAAAGTAACGATTCTAAAGAAACCCGAGAATACCTGACATGTCCTTAGGCAAGCCCACAAACAAGCCTTCGATGCTTTATGTGTTTTTATTGACAAACAAATTATTGAAGAAGAAAAAGTTTATTTCCTCACTGATCTATGTATAAAATATAAAATACTTTTTTCAGAATACTATAACTGCAAAGATTCCCCACATGATTTAACTAGTTACACTCCCCAGCATCTGCAGGAAAAATTAGGTAAAGAGTACAGTGATAGAATTGTTATGAGTATATCTCGATCCAATCATAATAAAATAATAGTTTATAAAAAAGAAATCGATGTAGACAGGTTGATTGATAGGTTCGTTACGGATGATCTCATTAAGCATGAATTATTTGCTTATGAACTCCGAAATGAAATAAAAAACTTAAAACACAAGACACTTCCAGAAAAAATCACGGTACAAGATTTAATTAATGGGGAGTGTGAAATCCCTAAAGATTTGTTTAATTTTATGAGTTGTCTCATACAAGGACCTGATCCTCGCCGAAAAAATTCAGTTGATGATTTACTCAGAATTAAATCGATATGTCAGGATATTATTTTTACAATCAGTAAAGGTAAAGTGAAGCCAAGTAAGCATCTCATGTTAGGTTTAGCAATGAAGTCAATGACTAATAGTAGAAAAATATTAACTATTTTAAATAAATATGGTTATACTGTGAGTTACAACGTTGCTGAGCAATTAGAGACTGAAATGACTTATACAGCCTGTGAAGACAATCAATACATTCCACCTGGCATAATTACCGATAGTACTCTTAGCACTCATGTTGCATTTGATAATTATGATAGATTTGTGGATACAATAAATGGAAAAGATACTTTACATGATACCGTTGGTATTATATATCAATTCCTTTCAAAAAATCCGGAGAAAGAAATTGAATGTTCAAATAATGATAGCAATAGTAATAGTAATGAAACTCGAAAACTGATAAGAAGACGAAAATTTCAGTTTTTTTCGAAAGATATTGAGCCTTATCCTAAAAAACCTTTCGCTCAAACGCAATTAATTCGACTGGCAGAAATCGATGAAATAAGAAAGGAACTAACAATAGCTAAAGAGAAAGCAGTTTTGAAAGATTTAATTTGGAGTTTCTCTATCAGTCAAATTCAAACAACGCCTATGTGGGTAGGATATAATAGCTTAACAATTATTGATAATAGCGAAATCCAAACTATTGATTATTTACCACCGATAAATTTGTCACCAACTTCTTATAGTGTTGTGCATGAAACCATGAAAGGTGCACAAAGAATTGCAAAAGAATGCAATCAAAAGGACATAATTTATACTGCTGATTTGGCTATTGCTAGAAAAGCCATGCAAATTCAAATAGCGGAAGGCTCCAAATTCGATAATATTTTCGTAAATTTAGGAGGCTTCCATATTCAGATGGCTTATTTCAAGGCCATAGGTAAATACATCGATTCCAGTGGGATTACAAATGTGTTAGCTGACTCACAAGTTTTAGCTGAAGGTTCAGTAAATGGATTTTTGAGTGCTAAACACTTTAATAGGTGTAAGCGAATTCATCCGTTGCTATCAGCAGCATTGCAAACCTTATTAATAGAGCAATTCTTAACAGAAAATGATATAAATCCTTCAGTAACTTTTAAAGAATTAAAAGTAATTATGTCGTCCCGTTCAGATGGCTCTGAATTTTTAAATCTTCCAATATATTTGAAAGAAACGGTACAGAAATATCAAACTTTTCTTCAGAATATAAAAAAAGGAAATCGCGGTAAGACTGCTGAATATTATCTGCAGTATATAGATTTTATTAACCTTTATTTTAGATTTAGTAGAAGCATCAGAATTAGTGATTTCGATTTATTTCTAGATTCTTTGTATGATATGGCTAATCTCTTTTTCACCTTCAATCAACCCAATTATGCCAGGTGGATACTGAAATATTTTTGTAATTTAATAGAATTAAAGTATAACAATTCCCAATTATTAAAGGAATTTAAAAGAGGCGCGTTTGGTATTAGGAGAACAACCAATACGTTAGCTAGGGTACCAGTTGATCTAACGTTAGAGCAAACGATCAACGCTGACGCCGCAAGTTCTCTCACTGGTGTAACACATTTCAGCAATTCTATTGAAGCAAGGCAACGTTGGGCGTTTAGCCATAGCATGAGAACAAAAATAATCAGTAAGGTAATTCAAGATCTTAACATTAATATCCAAGATGATACAGTTAAAGAATTAGAACTTAGTAGAATTCAAAGAGACAGGAAATCAGTAGATGATATTATAGATACAATAAAAAAAAATATTAATCCTTTCGATGCAGATATTGATGGTCATTATTTATTCAATGTCGTCACAGGTCGGGCAGTTTCTGATGAAACTTCAAATTTTCTTTTAAGTGTAAATTCGATAGGAGAATCCAAAAAAATAGATTTTATTAACGGTTGTAATTTAGATGGAAAAAGATTTGAGAAACCTATTAGTCAACTTAAAATAAAAAATTTCGCATCAGAATGTGTGCAGAAAACCCTGAAGAGTAAAGACGGTAAAAAACAAGTTTTATTAAAAATGGAACGTGATATATTTGGAAGGTTGCTAGCAATAGCTCTTAAAAAAGAAATTGATATAGAACTTTGCCTGTCTTTTCCCCTGGCACCAGTGCCACCTGCATTGTGTCACTGTACAGGGGAAATGCATAAAACTGACAAAGCAGTATTAGCAAAGAAACTAAAATCATTTACAGAAAATGATTACCCAGGTACCATCGATGTAGAAATAATCGATGGATTTTACTTTCTGCACACATTAGGACCAGGAATCCCAATGAGATTTGATAAATTGGCAGAATTCATTTTAAATAAAATATGTAAGACAGCTGCACCTGTAGTGCATATTATTTTTGACCGGTATTTTATTCCATCAATTAAAGATTCCGAGCGTTTTAATCGAAAAGAAATTGATGTACCATATTCAATATCTGGACCATCTCAAACTCGACCTTCCGATTTTATAAAAAGTTTGAGGAATAAAAAATTTAAAGAAGCTTTAATTAAATTTTTGGCTGAACACTGGGCTAGCAAAGAAGCATCTTTCATTTTGGGGGCAAAAAAAGTTTACCTCACTGTTGAGAATAAATGTTATTCATTTGTTGCAGAAGACTTTCAGCGAGTTTTAAAAGTAGAAGAGGCTATATTTGAATGTTCACATGAAGAGGCCGACACTCGGATAATTTTTCATTTAAACAAACTTGAAAGAAAAACCAAAGTTTTAATTAGAGCTTCTGATACCGATATTTTGGTAATATTATTAGGCAACATTAATAAATTAGCTGATCTAGACATTTGGCTTTTAAGTTCTAAGAATATTTCTGATTATGATTGTATTAACTGTAACATTCTTGCAGAAAAATTAGGTTTAAATACTTGCTTGGCATTGCCTGGCTTTCATGCCTTCACTGGTAGTGACTACACTGCCAGTTTTTACAGGAAGGGCAAAGCAAGGCCATTTGAGTTGATGAAAAAGCATGAAAAGTTTCTGCAATTATTTTCATCTTTAAATGATCCAAATGATATTAATAATCATGAAAAAATTTTATTTCTACAAGAATTCACTTGTCTCATGTATAACATCAAAAGATGTTCAAACGTTGACTTTGCCAGGTTATTAATTTTTGAAAAAACTTTTGGTGCTCATTCAACAGCAGAGGCATTTCGAAAAGAAATACAAACATTTGATTCCAGCTTAATGCCTCCTTGCTGGAAATCATTGAAACAAAAAATTATGCGGTCAATCTTTGTAACGTCGATGTGGCAAAATGCCACAGAAAAAAATTGTATTTTATATGATACGAATAATTGTGGCTGGGTAACAGGGATAAATACCATAGAACCGCTTTGGTTTGAAGGTGAGCCTACACCCCTTAATGTGGGGGACATAGTATTTGATGAAGGAGAAAATGATTCGGATAGAGGTGATGACTATGATAATAATGTCGATTCTGATGTTGATTCATATGAAAACTTGTAAATTAAAATTTATTATTTAATTAGATATAAGTTTTTCATTCAGGAATTAATATTATATGTATAAATAGTACTATGTATATATTATTTTTAGTAAATGTAAAAATATTCTGAATAAAAATTTTTTTTTAATAAAGAAAAGCTTTTTATTTTCTAGCTTATAATTTCTTCACTTCATTTCTTCTTCATTTCTTCAGGAATCAGCGAAAATATAATAAAATATATATAATTTGTTTATTTGGTTTAGAATATGAACACCATATTTCTTTCTCTGTTTTGCACATTTTTTGTATTTTGCAAAACAGAAAAGGAAATATGGTGTTCATATTCCAAATAAAATAAACAAATATTATCTAATAAATACCAATTAAAACACCTTCGATAGATCACAATGTTAACATTTATACAAACAGTACGCCCGTTTGAAGACTACACATTGGATGATTCAATACATATATGTATAAATAGTATACATTCTGTGATAGTAAGTATACTTTATCTATCTTTAAATGGGATGATTTTTCAAGTACGGCAATAATCATTAGTATTGATCGCAGCAAATTATCTACTTGCCTATGCAAGTGTTAAAAAAAAACCGTCACTAGTGAAACAGGTAATATTATATTTAAACACAATTGTAGAGAACATAGGGTGGCATTTATTGCAAACAATAAAATAATTTACCTTTTTAAAAGTTTATGATCACTAATAACACCCTCTCGAAAAGTCATCCCATTTAAAGATAGTTAAAGTATACAGGTGAAATTCTACACTTCAGAATTACACATATTTAATCTTCAAATGGACGCACTGTATGTTCCCATTAACCAAAAAAAAAACCTTTTTAAATAAAAATGCCTACATGCTTAAATATGCTTACATTAAAAAAAAAATACATACTAGACATCAAAATCAAAATTTACTTAAAAAAATTAGTATTGCCGGTATACATGCACATAACGACTCTCCTTTATGCAGGTTTTTGTTTGTCATTCATAAAGACTTTTTGAGTAATAAAATTAGGGGACCTGACAATTACTCTCACTTACAGAGTTTTCTCGCTTACCCAGATCTCCCTTATTTCTTATATTTTTTCACCAAGAACAGATGCGGCCAAACGACTTCTATCAATGTGTGAAATTTCATTTCTATATCAATAACAGTTACTGAAAATTAACTATAACATGTCATGACATACGACCGGACGGACATGGAAATGTTACCATACTGGTTACTTTTTTATCATAAAAATCGAAACATTCACAAAATAAACGAAAATAATTATAATAAGCCTAAAAAATAAATAATATTAGCTAACAACTTCCTCTGCCGGGCAAGAAAAAGTCGTTTTCAAAAACAAAATTAGCGAGTAATATTTTTGAAACTTTCATATATTATTAACTAGTAAATGGGTAATATATTGCTGTGATAGCCAGAAATACGTACTCTTTAATTTTTCTGCAATTCTCGTTTTTATTTTATTAATAATAACAGATACATGAATTTTACAATACTCGTATCTAGCAATTTTTATAATTTACCGTTCATTTTTCCATACTTAAAATATGAGAAATTTTCTGAATTTTCACTGTATGTTGGAATGATAATTAACTCAAACAGTGGACTTTGCTTCAAAACGCTAAGTCTTGTCACTTTTAAAATATTTATGTTACAATTCGGATTATTAAACGTAATTGAGATGTTTAGATATTTAAGCAGTTCAATAAGTATATATGTGTATTATATTCTTCAATTCAAATATCATTTTATTGAAATCTTGAAAAAGGGGTGGCAGACAAGGGTTGCGGCCAAATGAGGGGTGGCAACCCTTGATATTTTGTTACTGGAAGGGTTCATCTTTACTCTGACCAAATTTCGTTCATGTATCTCATGACGTAGGATAACAGCCAAAATCCGGTTTTTCAAAAATTTTTTTTCCAACTTTGCGGCCAAAATTAAGGAGGCAACCCTTGATATTTTATTATAGATATACTTCATCTTTACCCTGACCAAATTTTGTTCATGTATCTCATGACGTAGAATAACAGCCAAAAACCGGTTTTTCAAAATTTTTTTTTCCAACTTTGCGGCCAAAATTAAGGAGGCAACCCTTGATATTTTATTATAGAAATACTTCATCTTTACCCTGACCAAATTTCGTTCATGTATCTCATGACGTAGAATAACACCCAAAATCCGGTTTTTCAAAAATTTTTTTTCCAACTTTGCGGCCAAAATTAAGGAGGCAACCCTTGATATTTTATTAGAGAAATACTTCACCTTTACCGTGACAAAATTTCGTTCATGTATCTCATGACGTAGAATAACACCCAAAATCCGGTTTTTCAAAAATTTTTTTCCCAACTTTGCGGCCAAAATTAAGGAGGCAACCCTTGATATTTTATTATAGAAATACTTCATCTTTACTCTGACCAAATTTCGTTCATGTATCTCATGACGTAGGATAACAGCAAAAAATGCAACCGGAAGTGGTCATTTTTTTCAAATTTCCGGCCATATTTCGGGTATATGCACAGATAAATTTCGTTTCGTATTAACGTAAACTATTCAATAAAGGTAAATTCATTTGTGTAGTCGATGACGTGGACAAAACTACGATCAGCTCTCCTACTATTAAAATTATATACAAATTTTCTTTCTTATTCTCAATATACAGAGTGTATACATAAAATATTTTTAATATACAGAGTCTATACATATGTACATACTGAATTATTTCAGATAATTTTCGTTTGATATAGAAACAGTTTTGTGCTACAGTCAAATTCAAAAATGTTGTGCACCATAAGAAGTAATATTTTTTGTAACTTGTTAAAATTTCAAGAACTTCTGTTAGTTAACTAAAAAATTGGTCACTGTAGGTTAAATGTTAAAGTATTAAAACTGATAAAAATAATTTCTTGCTTGAGGCCTACAATGGGTGATATTTTTTACTAAACAATTTTTTAACTCATTAATATTCCATGACGTCATCTTTCTTATACCAAAAAAACTCCTTATATGAGTCTTACGATCATAATTCAGCTAAAACAAACATTTAATTATTAGTTGTTTGTTTATGTTAAAACTGATAAAAATTCCTGGAATTTTCCAAGGTTAAATATACACAAAAACCTCAAGTACAATTGACACCCAAATTTCCGGCAGTACAGTAGCGGTCAGAAATCTGGACTCCTGAGTCTGGAGTCTGAAGTCATGATTGCGGCTAGCGCATGGTACAGTGCCCCCACAAAATTTAGCGGCCTCCCCGATTTTCGTTTAAAATGACGCAATTAAGGCGAGCGCGTGTTGGGGTCAAGGTTTGCACGTACACAAAATAAGTACTGTACGCTTCAAAAAGTGATCGGATAGCTTTTTTGACAGGGGGTCCACACTTTTGACACGGTAGTGTACCAAAAATTTAAGTACAGTACGGCGTCAAAAGTTTGGGGCTACTCCTGGGTTAGGGTATTCCCCACATTTTTTGACGTGATAGTTCGTTTAAGATGACGCAATTAAGGCAAGCGCGTGTTGGGGTCAAGGTTTGCACGTACAGTACGCTTCAAAAAGTGATAGGATACCTTTTTGGCCAGGGGGGTCCACACTTTTGACACGGCAGTGTACCAAAAATTTAAGTACAGTACGGTGTCAAAAGTTTGGGGCCACCCCCGAGTTAGGGTAACCCCACATTTTTGACGCAGTAGTGTACCCCATCTATCAAATTGTAACCTAAAATTCAGTCTGCGCATGCGTCGTGTACTTAAATTCAGTCTGCGCATGCGTTAGGTTTGGCTGGTAATGGGTTAACACAAAATGAAATTGTTATAAGTAAATTGTGATGACGCATAATGGGTTAACATAAATTAATTCGGTTGCTGGTGATGACTCATGTCTGGAATTTCAAGGCCAACAGTATGAGCGAGTGTTGGGGTCAAATGTCAACAACAAATTTTAAATAAATGTACTCGGTACGTGCCGGGTCAAAGGTCAAGGTTTGCACATCGATACAGTTTGATGACTCATCAGTTCGGAATGTATAGTACCGTAAAGTCACACGATTTCAAACATTGGCAAAAGGGTTCAAGTTGGTTAGTTTTACGGTGCCGCAGAATCGGCCTAGCCATTCTACTCACACTTTTAAAAATTTTGAAAATTAATTAAAACAGACAAGGATAATTAATATTAATTAACATTTCTGTCTGTGCACATATCTGTGCACTCCTAAGGATGTTGATGCTGTATTCGTTAGCTTTTTTTTCGTTAACTACAAACTACAACGTATTTCGAATTCAGTTTAGATAAGAAAAGATTCAGCGTATCAAGTTTTTCATTTTTTGGTCCCAAGGCATTTTTAAATTATCATTTAGAAACATTTCATTTACAAATTATCCCAATTTAAGGATTACCGAATTTATTTAAACAATGATATTTTCTAAATTATGTATTTCACACTTTAATTCACTTTGCTAAATTACCTGTCAACTTACTGCCATCCGCCATATTTGTCTACATTGTCTACATTGTTTACATTGTCGACATTGTCTACGCATTGTAGACATGTAAATGTAGACTATGCCTATTTACGCGTAATTGCACAACACTGCTTACACCCTTTTTCCACCTAGCTCTTCAATTTCTATACCTACCATGGAAACAGGTACAATAAAACACATTGGTATTGTTAGCCATTAGTATTCCTTCTGATATTGCACAAATCGGAGATCCGGTAAAGCAACTTATTTTAAACACATCCAAAAAAAAAAAAAAAACATGGCCTTTGTAGCGGACTGGTTCAAGAGATTTAAACGGTTGCAAAATTCTATTGAGAAAGATGCTCTTTTTGTTATTCTTGCCAGCAATTTTTACCATATTGAAGCAAACAGACTCCGTACACTTCTACAGGATTCAGAAATCTTGAATGAATGAATGAATTGAATGAATATAAATTCTGTATTTGAAGACTAAGCTTATTACAGAGGCTGACAATACAAAATACATGAGTAATTAATAAAAAAGTACAAGAATTTTACATATCTAATGCACTTGCCATTAAGTAAAGTTATTAATTATAAGTTATAGTAACAGTTGTAACAGTACACATGTTTTTTTTTTTTTTTTTTTTTTACAATTGATTATTTAGGGGCAATTGCGGAAATATCACAAGAAATGAATAAATAAATAAATAAATAAACAGAATAAATTTGTATAATAAAAATAGAAAACAAAAAGTAGAAGCTTCTTTAGAAATTTTCCTAAAAATACTACATTATAAAAAAAAAAAAGAAGAAAAGTAGAAATAGTTTGACATCAGGAATGAGTTGTACCGGACCGAATTAAACATGGCCATTAAAGAGAAATAACTGAGTTATTTATTATTCATTGATTATAAATGATCTGATTTTTAAAAGGTTCGCAAAAAAACAATAGATGTCATTGAGTTGGTGATAATTAGCAATATTTAGGAGAATTTCACAAAAGTTTTCCTCGCTTATAGGCACCGGGCTCAAAAAATATTTGTATAGATATGCTACGCGGATATGTTCATAAATGGGGCACTCCAGCATTATATGAAAAAGAGTTTCATTTTTATATTGGTTACATATGGTGCATAGGACATTTGGGTCAATCTTATAACAGTTATTATTGACAGAAAAGTATGATATACGGTTATTAGTTGTACGAAGTTGAAAAGCCAGTCGTAATTTTTTAATTGAAACAGACAGATCTAATATACTGTTTGGATTTAATCGTTTATAGTATGGTACGTATCTAGAATTGTTGATCAGATCCAGGTCCTGATAATAATAGTATTCCGAAAGCGTATCAATAAGATTTGTTAAATTTCTTTTAATGTTGAATGCGTTTTGGGAATTCCAGAGCTCAATATTATTTGTGATTTGAAAAAAATGTCTTAGCTGATTCACTCAATTATACTTTGGTACGTTATTATTGGAAACACTTAAAGTAAACAGCCTGTTATAGCAGATGCGGGGCAACCGACCGTCCTGCATATCTAGTATTTTACAAAGGAGTTTCACCGCTCTCTTGACAACATATACAATTATTCTATTAAGATTGAATTCTCTGCGAATCACACATCCCGGCGTCGAGCAATCCAGGTAATATAAAGACTTAAAAAATTTGACTTGTGATTTTTCCAACAGATCCGGATAGCTTAACGCCCAGACTTCCGACGCGTAGAGTAACACGCTCAGTACAGTGGAGGAATACAGATACATTCTAGAGTTGTGGTTTTGCATTTTAGATTTTAACATTACTAGTTTGGCATTGCACATGGCCGAATTTGCTTTAGACACAAATTGATTAGCTGCATTCAAAAAAAGCCCTGAATTACTGAAGGTAACGCCAAGGTATTCATATTGATTGACAATTTCCAAGTTATGTGAGTCATAAACGAATTTAAGTCCAGAAGGAAGTCTACCGGCACGTTGGAAAACCATGATTTTGGATTTTTTAGTATTAACCGTAAGATTATTGATCATGCAATACTCCTTTAAATAATGAAGTGCAGTTTGAAGCTGGTGAGGATTATGTGCCAGAATTATCAGATCATCTGCATAAAATAGAGAATTTACATTGTGATAACCATCAATATTAATTCCCTCAAATCCCTTATTCAATAAAAGATTTTCAAAGTCAGCAATAAATCCAGGTCCGGATGGCACACACCATAGAAATCAAGAGGATCACCCGGGGATTCCAAACTAAACAATTTTGAGAAATAGTCATACCAAGTGTCGATATCTATTGGGTTGTTTATTTTTTGTTTCGAGTTTACTTTCTTTATAATAGTCCAGAAGTCTTTACTATTTTTTGTATCTGCTAGTCTATTCTGCAGGTCTAAATTATATGCTTTTTTACTGGCAGCAACAATTTCTTTATACGATTTTTTAGCTTGCAGATATTCTTGTGATACTACGTTTGTAAAACCATCTTTTTTCCCCTTTTTTAATAAATTTTTTACCACGCTTTTAGCTTCCTTACATTCAAGATTAAACCATGGTTTGTTGAATCTTAAGAACTTTGGAAAAATATTAAAATCCTTAAACATCATTAGATCCATAGAGACAGACTGAATGGACTCAATAAGAAATTGGTAGGCACTTGAGGGGGAGCTATGGCTTAAATCAAGTGAATCTATTAATTCCGCAAATTTAGATTGGTACTCAGCTATTAAATGTTCATTCCAAATAAATTTTTTTGTAGATAGTACAGACGTAGTTTTTTGTTTGCATGTAATGTACTCAGTTTTTATATTAATTTTATAAGGCAGATGATCTGATAATGAGACAATACAACAAACCTCAGAGTCCTCTATATAAGCAAGAAAAGACGAGGAAACCCAACATAAATCGATAGTCGAATTGCCCGCAGAGCCAATAAAGGTGTATTGCGCAGGGGTATCACTTGCTGAACGCCCATTTAATACATAAAGATCGTGCTCTTCCATAAAGCTCAGACTTTTTTTCCCTCTTAAGTTAATGATCGTATCATAAGCGGAACCTGTATTATTTAATAGAGTATTGCAGCATAGTTCACCATTTAGTGAGCCTAGGCAGCCTATGCGAGAGTTAAAATCTCCCACCAGAATAATATTACTCGATATTGTTTCTGAAATGAAGTCAAGTGTGCTATTTAATAGTTCAAAAGTTGTGTCAATGTTTGTTGAAGGTGGTAAATAAATTATACCCAAGACGAACCTTACATTGTAAGTTAAAATTTCCACGAAAATCCACAGGTTTGTAATTTCAATAACAGTAGCTTCAAAACATTTTTTAACAAGGAGAATTAAACCCCCGCTGGCACGACCCCTAGATTTTTCTTTTACAGCGCAACTATGTATTATTTTAAAATGCTCAGTTATTTCTCTTTCTATAATTGGTACCGACTGTAAGTGCCAAGTTTCACAAAGACCAATCAAGTCGAACCCGTACAACTCGTTAACATTTCCTGAAAGAAAAGTATTTTTAAAGTTAACTAAACCTAAACAATTCCATAGAACAATACAAACTTTTTTAAAAGAATAAAAGGAGTTTAGTTTTTTATGTTATTATTCTGTTGTGTCACTCGGTTTTTTTCTTTTAATTTTTTAGTACTTTGAACTACTTTGTCTTCTTCGTCGAATAGCTCCTCTGACGACTGCGGTTTAAGTCGCTTTTTATTATTAATTTCCCGAAGCGCGAGTCGTTTTTCTCGTTTCTTAATACGTAAATCCAACGGTAGATCTTCTTGAATGTATACATTTGTCCCTTTAAGTTTAAATCTTCCGTCGTAAATACTTTTCTTTAGACGATAGTCGTATAAACAGACTTTAACTGGGTTGTTTCCATCGCTTTTATTACCAATTCGAAACATTTTGACTACAACTGATTCATTTATTTGGATTTCTAATTTTTCACCGACAATGTCACGGAAATTGGAGAATAGTTCGGTATCGACACTTGAAATGCCAAAAACAATAAGATTGCATTTGTTAACCTCTTTCTGTAAATATGAAATACTGGCTTGCTGTTGTGTAACTAATGATTCCAGTTGAGTGTATTTATTTTGATTAGATAAACATATTTTTTTAACTTCACTAATATCTTCCTTTGTATGCAGAATGTCGTTTCTTAAATTTAATTCCATTTCATCAATACGTTTTAACAAAGTATCCAGCTTCTTCTCCATGGTGACAGTTCAACACTTATTCAACATGTGTTCAACGCTTAAACATAAACTAAGTTTTTGTTCTGATGTTATACAGTGAGAAATTATAAATTTTTCCCCATCAAAATACCGAAGTTTATCAAAAATTTTAAACAAAAACCAATGGCAAGCAAAATTAAATATAAATTTTATCAAACTAGAAATAAATTCGATCAAAAAATGTAAAAATATGCACATATGAAAGAAACACGCCTTTCGCGGTTAAATGCAGTATTGCCAACCAGGATTCAGAAATCTTAAAAATACCACTGACTCGAAAACTGGTTTTCCAAAACACGAGAAATCCATTTCTCATATACAAATCCTTTCGATATGGCAGGAAAAATTACATAAAATATCTACAACTAGCAAAGTTGAAACGTTGATATATCAAACAGCATTAGAAAAAACAGGTATTCCGCGAAATATATTATTAAAGTAATACAATGTTTAGTTGTCAACGAATTAATATTAAGTGGACATTATACTTTAGAATTGAGAAAAAAACGAGGATTATTTCAAAATTTGTTTGAATACACGTGTATAAAAGATCTTAATTTAAAGGCTTCTCTCAGTCATGTACCACAAAATGCAACATATCGTTCATCTGAAATTCAGAATCAAATATTTCAAGCAATGGTTCAAGCAGTATGAAGTTCCATTGTTAAAGATATTAAGGAATCTGACGTGAAATGGTTTGCTCTAATGGAAGATGGGGCGAGACATAAAAATAACCGTGAAAATATTGCACTAGCAATCGACGAAAGTACGACGAAAATCGATTTACTAGATCAAATCATATGAAATTTTTGCTTCCGCTCTACCTGTAACTACCGCTGCCCGACCTTAAATTCAACTCTAGCTACGGCCCTGTATCCAAATGCTAATTCAAATGTACAATCTCCACGAGAAGATAATCCGATTGTTCATCCAAATGAAAATTTATCTCCAAATTCAAATGAGACTTTTAGGAGATCTAATAGTTAGAAATGCACTTCAGAAATTAAAAGATTATATAACTTACTAACTCTTAAATGAAAACACAGAATTTTGGTTCTACTACAGAATGAAAGAGTAACCGCAAAAAAAGCCATTTTTCGCCTATTTGGGGGCCCTTGAAATCTAACTTCAAATGTATGCTAATAGATAGTTTATTATGAGACTTTAATCTCCTGAAAATTTCAGATTGAGGCTGCATTCAGTTCTCGAGAGATCGAGGATCAAATTTGTCAATTTCGCATCGGTTCACAATTCATTACATTCAGGAGATAACACAGGTCAACATTTGATATAAGCAGTATCTCTAGATCTCACTAGGGTACCCTGGGGTTTTTGGAATCGCCGATTCCGAATCCGGGGTCGGCTGACCTCTATCACGTCAGGTTCAAGGTCATTTGAAGGTCAAAGGGCGAATAATTGTTTTAAAAAAATCTGAAAAAATTTAGGTAAAGGTTATTACGGAGGTCATTACCTTCGGGTGACCTTGTCGGGTAAAGCAAACGCCGGATTCAGATGCAGCGACCTAGAAAACTTCTACCTCTAGCAGGAGCTAGGCGAGAAGTTTAGCGTCGTAGCTGTCTTCGAAATGAAAGGAAAAGCAGTGGGAAATTATAAGGTTAACTTCGCCAGCGGGACTTCATTGACCCAAATTAAGAAGATCCCGTATGTTTTGGGTACCCGGACATACTGAGAACGATACAAGAAAACCGGCGGCACTACACAATGTTTCAGGTGCCAGAAGCACGGTCACGCGTCCCGAAACTGCGGCAGCCAACATTGATGCGTGAAATGCGGTGACACGCACGTCACGGAGACCTGTGAGAAGACCAGGGATACTCTAGCTACCTGCGCCAACTGCCAGCGAAGAGTGCAGTCCAGACGCGCGCCCCCCAAGCGACCTGCATTCGTTCCGGCACCGGCCCCCAGTTTCAACCCCTGGTTTAAAACCGCAATTCCGTAGCTCCAGCACCGGTCCCAGTTCTGGAGAACAAAGCCGTCTTCCCAACACTTCCACAACGGCGGCAACGTCCAGCACCGAAACCATCAGCAACTGCTCCTGCCCCGCCACTGCACCAGCTCCAGGAATTCCCGCCCCAGTTCCTAAACCAACACAAGCTCCAATCCAATCCACATCCAGCTCAGGATTATCATCGGATGATCTTTTCACACTCGTCACAGAGCTGAGTCAATTGAATCAGTTATGTGATATCAAAACCATGATCCAGTCTGTTCGTGAATTGAACAGCAAACTTCGTAGTTGCTCCGATGGCTTCCAACGTGCCATTGCTATCTACGAGTGGGTCAGACGCTTTAACTAAGCGGTTTCGCCTACTCAACCTCAACATCGGCGGTGGTCTTTCGATGAAAAAAGAAGAACTTCTCGCTCTGCTGCACACCCACAACGTTGATGCTGCTGCCATCACAGAGACCTAGCTCAAACCTAATAAAACTTTTTCTGTTCCAGGTTGCAAAATTCATAGTAGAGACAGGAAAGTCCGCCAAGGAGGGAGGGGGGGTAGCACTGCTCATCCGTAAGGGTGTCTAGAATAGGGCAATGCCCGGCCTCGAAATCCAAACCGAACATGTCAGCGTGCTGATCGAGGCGACGTCACCATTCACCGTCACCACCGCCTACGCACCCGGCCAAATTGATGCAGACAACTTCGAGAAGCTTCTTGACCGCAGTCCTCACACATTACTGACTGGTGACTTTAACGTGTTCCACCCAGCGTGGAATAAATCAACAGCCGACATCAACACCAACAGGAGGATTCTAATGCGGTTTCTCGAAGAGACCAGAACTGAACTGCTGTTCTCAGACGGTCCCACACACTACTCGCGAGGAGAAAAACTCCTGTGTAATACCATCGATCTAACCATCACCAAAAACATGAATACCCGTTCCAGTCATACCTAAAAAGCTCTTCTTCAGATGAAACACCTCTTCAACAGTTGCTTACAACTCAGCTACTTTCCACAACAGTGGAAAATGGCAAAAGTTATTCTTCTTCCCAAACCGGAAAAACCACCCAACCTCCCCACCAGCTACCGACCTATCAGCCTGCTTCCCTCGATCATCAAACTCCTTGAAAAAGTCATCCATACCCGTCTTCTATCACACATAGAACACAAACTAATTCCAAATGATCAATTTGGTTTCAGATCCGGGCACTCGGTAGGATCACCGATCACATCACTCGCGGACTACGCAAGAAGCTGGACAGGACGCTGGTATCTCTGGATATCGAGAAAGCTTTCGACAATGTATGGCACGCCAATCTCATCGCTAAGCTGCATTCTCGTGATGTACCACTGTACATCACTAAAATCATTCAGGACTACCTCACCAACTGGAGCTTCTACGTCGAAAGCTGTGAGGCTAAGTCCAGCGTCCTCCAGATACCAGTAGGCGTGCCCCAAGGTTCGATCCTTGGGCCAGTCTTGTCCAGCTTATATATCAGCGACATCCCCAAGATGCCACCCAACGTCCACATCGCCCTGTACGCTGATAATACTGCTGTTTTCACCTCATCAAGTAGAGCGAAGCAGTCAATTGCTGAAAGGCGGATAGAAAAGGCGCTCACCACCCTCCAGGACTTCCTAGAGAACCGCATCAATGTCAACTCCAACAAGACGGAGGCGACCATCTTCACAAACTCCAGGCTGCTTTCACGTTTCCAGCTTCGATGCGGCGACTCCCGAATCACCACATCACCCGTCATCAAGTATTTCGGTCTGTACCTCGACCGTAAACTCACGTTCAAGACAGCTGTAACACGACAACGAATCGCCGGCGCATGTGCTGCTGCCCGACTGCGACACTTACTCATCTCCAATGTCATCCCGACGGCGAAGAAGATACAGCTGTACAAGACGTGCATCCGGCCCTTCATCACATACGCTGCACCTGTGTGGTGCACTGTTTCATCTGGCAACATTTCCAAATTGCAACTGTTCCAGAACAGGACACTTCGTCTTATCCTGAACGCCCCGCGACGTCCCCCGGTACGTCAGCTACATCAAGAAACAGGCGTCGAACCTGTTCTTGAGCACATCCTATCACTAACATCACGCCACCTGGCCAGATGCCGTCTTCACCCCAACGACCGGATTGCTGACATGTTGCTGCCTTCAAAGACATTGTCAAAGCGGAGCAAGAAGTTCATCCTGCTGATAGATATCTCCCCATCGTGACTGCCCTCGGCCCCGGGGGCGGTCAAATGTGTACGTGTGGACGGAGTAAGTGAAGAGAAATTGTGTACGTAAGTGTTTTTAGGTTAAGTTTTATTATTTTTATTTTTACATGTTTTTACATAAAGGTTTTTTGAAAATTTTCCTTTGTATCGAGTCACTAACAATTAAGATTTTCATGTATTGTTATTACTTAGAATTGCACATGTTAGGTTAAGGTTAAGCACTAGGTACCTAGAATTAAGTGAAGTATTGTAATTACATAAAATATTTGTAAAATATTGTACCGTTTTTAGAAAAAATATATTTCGTAATTTCAATTTCATTTATTATCTGTTAAGGCACCAATATCGATATCGGTGTCTCCGATTATTTACTACAATAATCGGCAATCGGCATCGGTATCGTATTGGCAAAATTAGGTATTGTTACATCCTTGATTTAATTATTTAATTTAAGGGGGGCCACTAGTGTCACCGCCTGAAAAAAAGGTGATTTTTGGGAAGTTTTTTAAAGAAAACTACTGTATGGAATGTTTTAATATTTTAAGGATATATTCTTTGATATATAATAAATTCACGATAAAATTTTTGAACCAAAAGATTGAAAATTCAGTGAGTTATTCGCGATTTCCCAAGGCTCCAAAAAAAAGTTCCCCCACTGCTGCAGTGATAGCGATCTTCACAATGCCTGAAATCAAAAGAACCAAGAAGCCTATTAAACTAAAATTTTTGCTAAAATTTTTACTAAAATTGCCCGTACCATGAACCTCAATCGAAAAAAAAAGTTAAAATTTAACAAGATGGCGAAGTTTTCAAAAAAAAGTTTTTATTCGATCGGAAAACTGGAGTTTTACGGTACGAAGAAACATATATAAAAGAAGCTGCAATAAAAATCAAATCGATCGGATGATTTGTCTTCGAGTTATAACTGCAGCAAATTTGAAAAATGTATTTGATAGATTTGTGCGTTACTTTATGGCATTACATTTTAAAATAAAAAGGCAATTTTTTACTTTACTAATACCACTTTATTTAGAGTTTTAATTGTCTATGAGATGTTTCGGCCCGTATGGCCATTGATGAACAGTTCGTTAATGGCCATACGGGCCGAAATATGTCACAGACAATTAAAACTCTAAATAAAATGGTATTAGTAAAGTAAAAAAAATTGCCTTTTTATTGAAAAAAGTAGTTTTTCGTTACTTTACCTTTTAGTTCTAATCACTGAGAATTTTTACTAAAATTATTTACAATGTACTCAGTCTAACGATCATAATAAAACTAGATGAGTCGTTTAAATGTGCCAAGGTCTAGCTTCGCCACAACATGTGACTGGCAGCCACGTCCAGAAACTCCCGAACTATCAACCTTTATATAATTTTCAATACCTCAAAGTTAACAATGAAAATTAGAATCCGCTCTTCGGATGCTGTAACTCAAAAACTATTTGAGATATGCACTTGAAATTTTAGTATGTTATTTTTAAAGGTATAGACTATCGAAACATGCAAGAAAAAATTTTCCAATTTTTTCAAAAGGTCACACTAGTGGTCCCCCTTAATTTTCTCTTTTTAGCGAATTTCCAGAATGGAATTCAGCTATTACAGCCACTGTCATGACGCGACCTGAACCCGGGATCATGGCAGAAATTGTTTTGAGGTCCCTAGGAACCGGAAATAATATTCACTCAAATTTATATATATATATATATATATATATATATATATATATATATATATATATATATATATATATATATATATATATATATATATAAGTGGGATAGTGGAACAACTAAAAACTGATATAGTGGATAGTGAATTGAAAAAGTGGGATATTGAATTGATAGTGAACTGGTAAAACGTGGTAAAGGATAGAGATAGTGAACTGATAAAGTGAATATTTGTGGATTTTTGCTTTATTGACTCTGAAAGTGCTAATTAAAAAGATAATAATTATTAAAAAATAAAAAATAACGAAAACAAAACCAATCGGATAAATTTTTTTTAAATTTTGAGAAGTTTTGTGCGATACCATAGACACGAAATATAGAATTAAAACCATAGCTACGATAAATATACGTGAATTCAGAATTGTTTGTTTAATAAAATATTTTGACAATTTATTAATGGATCGTAAATTTAAATCAGTAGATTTAACTTTTAATCGCGAAATTGACTTTCCTGCACGTACTCAGAGCTTATTAAATGTTCCTTTGCATAATGGTGGTGTTAAAAAAGATGATTTTTCTTTTTACGCACCAAAAATGACATCTACTGCTCAGATTAATCATGATAGTGTTGAACGTGTTGAAATTGTAATGCAACGTGAACGCGATTTATTGGATCGTGAATGGGAACTGATTCAGCGAGAAAAGCAGCTATTACAAGAATCTAAAAAATCTTTTAATATTACAAATTGTAATATTGTTCCGCAAAATGTTGTTGAAACTTCATTACCCGATTTTGACCCAGGTAAAGGATTTACTACTTTAACAGCTAATCAGTGGATAAATAAATTACAGAATATTGCTGAACTGTATGGTTGAGACGATCATATTTTGTTGTTGCGTGCTATTTCCAAACTGAAAGGTGCAGCCAAATTTTTGTTTGATGGAAGAAGTAAATTGATTCATTCATGGCAAGATTTTTGTTCTCAACTAAGGCAAGCATTCCCTGTTGTTTGCGATGAGGCTGACGTTCATCTTGAGATGATGAAGCGAAGTAAAAAACCTGATGAAAGTTTTGGAAATTATGTTTATCACATGGAAAGTATAGGACGAAAAGGAAATTTTTCTACACAATCAATTATTAAGTATATAATTTCAGGTATACGTGATTATGAGCTGGTGAAAACATTATTGATGTGTAAATTTGAAAGTATCCCTGAGTTGCTTATGCAAATTAAACGTCAGGAAAACACAATGTTACAACTAAAAGAAAGAACGAATTTTGTACGTACAGTAAATAAAGTAAATGATGTATCAGTACCATTGTCTAAGAAAAACGGTCAATTAACCTTTCAAAAAAATAAACAATTTGTGCGAAGATGTTTTAATTGTGGAGATGTGTCTCATCTTTCTTCGAACTGTCCAACAAAACAAAATGGAATGAAATGTTTCAAGTGTAACCAATACGGTCATATTTCCAAACAATGTATCATAGAATTAAAGTCAGAAAAAAATGATTTTAAAAGCCAAGTAAATAAAACAATGATGGCAACTATACCATTTAAAAATATAATAAATAATTCAGTTGTTGATACGACGTGATTGGCAAAAGACGTAGACTTACGACGTATTATTAAGAAGACGTTTACGACGTATTTATAACGATGTTTATCAAGTGATAATTATTACGACGTGTATAATTAAATGAAGTAAAATAAATTAAACTAAAATTTAAACTATATGTGTGTGTTTTTTTTTATATAACCGCTCGCAAATCTAATAAAGTTGCCCACATATATATATATATATATATATATATATATATATATATATATATATATGTCCGCACGATAACTCTCGAACGAAATGTCCTAGGTTTACGAAATTTGGTGAGAACGTTGGAAGTCGAAAAATCTTGGATGAGTTCTTCAGCTAGACACGTCGGATGCCAGGAACATTGTTTTTGTTCTTGCAAAAAATTAGTTTTTTGCCAAAATTTCCACTTATTCAAAAATTTTTGCGAAATTTTTTTACACCATTTAAAAGAGAAGAAAAAATTACATAAAAAAGGTCTTTAAACTTTTTTTCTGTGTCAACTAGTTTCCGAGAAAAACGATGTTGTTTAGATTGTGATCATTTTATAGTATAAAGTGTGAATTTAATAACATTCTAACAATAAGTACATATTCGACACAGTATGGATATTTTGTATACAACATATATATGCATACGATATCCTTTTTGATACGATCACATAATTTTATTGTGATACATGTATAAGGGTACAGGACCATTTCATTATCCGTACTACCATTATGCGTACGGTTTTTGTGTGTTGTATATACATATACAGTCTACGTGAGAAAATTTTTAATGTAAACAAAGATTTTTATGTAAATGTCTTAAATTTTTGACATATACAGGCGATTATTTTGAAAGTTAACATAAATATATGATAAAATTTCCAGAATGGAATTCAGCTATTATAGCCACTGTCATGACGCGGGGGGCATGACCTGAGCCCGGGACTATGGCAGAAATTTGTTTTGAGGTCCTTAGAAACCGAAAATAATAGTCACTAAAATTTATATATATATATATATATATATATATATATATATATATATATATATATATATATATATATATATATATATATATATATACATGTCCGCGCGGTAACTCTCGAACGAAGTATCCAATTTTTACGAAACTTGGTGAAAACATTGGAAGTCCCAAACCCTTGGATGAGTTCGTCAGCCAGACACGTCGGATGCCAGGAACATTGGTTTTGTTCTTGAAAAAAATTAGTTTTTTGCCAAAATTTCCACTTATTCAAAAATTTTTGAAAACTTGAAAGTCGTCCAAGAATGGAATTCAGCTATTACAGCCACTGTCATGACGCGACTTAAACCCGGGACCATGGCAGAAATTTGTTTTGAGGTCCCTAGGAACCGAAAATAATATTCACTCAAATTTATATATATATATATATATATATATATATATATATATATATATATATATATATATATATATATGTATTTTCTTTCACCGTTACAAACCAGAGGGTACGCATTCAAAAATTAACATACATTATATATTAAAACAACAATTTCTAACATGATGACTGATTATTTTTATTCCATAATTTTTAAATGTGGCTGTACTTCAGAAATTAAGTATTAGACCGTGAAAAACCATGAAAAATATTTAATGTGCATTAATTTTTTGAATCAGAGCCCTCACGTTTGTAACGGTGAAAGCTCAATTAGTTTTCGTTAACAAAATTTTCGTCCGGAGCGCCAGCAATAATATAGACGTTTTTATACTCAATCCATATTATATCTATATTATACTCAGTCAATATTTATATATATGTGACCTGGACTACGAAAAGGTACCTATCGTTGGAAAAATCAATTTTTGTTTTTTGATCGAAATTTATAGAAAATTGAACGTATTTTTTAATAGAACAAACCGCAGACTCCTAAGTTTGAAACTTTTACTGGAAATCATCCTTAAAGTTCAAAATGAATTATAAAAATCGCAAAAAAAAATTGTAAACAGATCAAGCTTTTGGTCGGAAAAATCAATTTTTTTTTTAATGAAAATTTGTATAAATTTAAAATTGAACACCCTTTTCCATTAAACAAACCATAAATTCCTATTTTTATTATCTTTGTAACAGATTACACAAGTTCAACAGAAATTACATAAATGCTATCATAAATGTATGGTTATCTTGAAAGCAGCCTCCACATTCTCGCCGAAGTTGGACGAAGTAGTTCCTCGCTGAGGTTGGCCGAGGCATAAGAATAGCATTAAAACACCAACCGCGAAGCACAACGAAATGACCCTCTACATTCTCAACTCGTCCAACCTCGGCGAGAATGTGGAGGCTGCTTAACAACTGTTTTCTCGAAAACTTGATTTCTGACCATATGTATGTACCTTTTCGTAGTCCAAGTCACATATGTATATGTGAATGAGTCGCAAATATTTACAAACGATTGGAATTGGTATTTTAACTAAGAAAATTAAAATTTTAAAATTCATGTTTTAAGTTTTATGTCTTATATTTTCTATTCGATAGAATCTATTTCAGAGCCATCTTTTAGATATTTTAAGATTTTGCCTTTTGTGACACTGTGTTTCAGGATGCTGTTTTTTTTTTTTTTTTCAATATTCACTGATAGAGGGTAGAAGTGCTTTAGCTATTTGATAGAGTTCCTATAATAAATAGAGTCGTGACATGCGTGACATGTCATCGATTTTTTCAGTACATAATTATTGTTAATAACTTATGAATTAATGAACAATTAAAATGTTTTAATTTAATTATTCTTTCTAGGTTAAACTAAATGATTTTTGTTAATATTTAATTTATTTTCAATGTATTTTACGCAAAATTTTGAACAGAAAATGCCGAAACCAAGTTCAGTACACATGTCACGACTCTACTTATTATAGGGACTCTATTATTTGAGTTTTTTCAAAAATCTGGAATTTCCAAATAACTGGCAATTGTTGACCAGATGTTTTAGTTTTTGGATGTTGTTTCATAAAATTTTACAACATAAATAATATTCATTTCATTTTTAAAGTGAGAGTGACTCAGTACAGTTAAAAAAAAAATTGTTTAAAAAGAATGGATGGAAATAACGAAATGAGAAGCGGTAAGTACATCATTATCTTTTTGAAAATGTTTAATAATTTTTTTTATAAATATGAGAATACTATTTAAGTGTACAATAATTTATAAAGGAAAACTTAATTTTTAGTTTTTGTTTGAAAAAAATAAATAAAACACAAATTTATATTTTCTTTAAAATTATGTTAATATTTGCGAACCTGTTTGCGAACACAAAATTTGCTTGGTGGATACAATCGTCACGAATGTTTGCAATTGTTTGCTAATGTTTGTTAGTGTTCCAACCATAACGACCATAACTGTTTGTTCAGTGGGGACAGTGTGTTCGCAAACAGTTGCAAACATTTGCAAACAACTACAAACATTTGAAGCAAATGTTTTTTCGGTGGATTTACACCTTTACATCAATAAAATCTCCGGGGCGGTACTGCGCCGCTCTGTTGATTTAATGGATGTACCTGCATTTATATTTTTTAAACTCTTTCCTAATTCCTTTTTTTTATTTTAATTATTATTTTAATTTAAAAGCGAATCTTATGTTAATGTTTTAAATTAATTTAGAAAATTCCACCCAAATGGAGGAGGATAGGATCCCGTGTAACCAGCAGGAAAGGGCAGGGGAGGTACCGGCGGCAAAGACGGGGAATGGGGGAGAAGAGAGAAATGGGGGAGAAGGAGAAAGAACAAAATGGTATACATATTTCTAGTAATTAACTAAAAGTGCTATGATTTCATTAACGAATGAAGTAAAATTAAACGTGCAACCTTAGATTGCTATTGTTATTCTAATTTAGATAAAAATGACAAAAACGGAAAGGAGTAAAAATAAAAAAAATTAACAAAGGTGTGACAAATTTTGCTTGATTTGTTACATTTCGTTGATGATATCATAAGACTTTTAATTAATTTTTAGGTTAGTCCATATCAAATCATCGAATAAAACAATTATTTTGTGCATAAATGTTTTTGAAATTCATGATATTTAGCAAATAGTTTATTCAAGTCAGTATGATCAAAAATACCAAGTTTTATATTTTTTTGAACGTATTTGAGTTAAAACAGTTTTAAAAGTGCAAAAACCGCATTTTTAGGTATTGCTTTGAAGTATTTAAACACATGTAGTTCAAAAACAATTTTGAGTATAATATTTAAAAAAAAAAAATTAAAAATTCCGATTTTGGATTTTTTATAAAAATTAGGTTTTTGGATTGTAGAGGAAGGGTTAAATTTGAATCGCATTATCATGTTATATGTAAAATTAAAGCCCTTTTGCTTCTGAAATTAATGGCACCAGTTTTAGCTTTCTAGAACGAATAGTTTTTGAGCTATATGTATTTAAATATTATTAAAGCGCTTCAAAAAATTGCGGTTTTTGGATTTTAAAAAATGTTATAGCTACAAAAATAATGGTAATAAAAAGATAAAACTTTATATTCGTTATCTTCAAAGCAAGTACTGCCTTTAAAAAAAAAAATATAATGATCTGAAGACACAGGATTTTGGGCATTGGTGATTTGATGTGGACAAACCATCCCAAAAAGTTTACTTTTTCAGTTTATTTAATAGTACAATTATTGATGTCATACAATGGCGTGTATTTTTTATTTTTAGATAATAAAAAAAGGCGACGCGGGACAAATGCGGGCCGTAAACGTCGCGAATGGTGGCTACGGCACTGTGGCAACGGCCGTGGGCGTGGGAGTAGAGGGGGTCGCGGACGTGGACGCGGCCGTGGGAGAAATCCCGAAATAAAAAATGTGTACAATTATATTACTGTGGCAAAGGGGGGAAATATATATTTTTAAAATAAAAATACCCCTGTCGCAGCATCCTGCATAACATAGCGAATTTCCATTTACAAAAGTACGTTTTTCTCGGAAACTAGTTGATATAGAGTAATTGTAAATAAAAAAAACCTTCTTTATGTGAATTTTCCGCCTCATTCCGCCAAATCTTTTTCACGAAAAATGTCCAAAACACCGTAAACGTTTTCACGAAATTTCTTAAAAATAAGATGTTTCGTTCTTGAGTTATCGTGCGGACACATTTATATATATGTTTACTAAGTGTCCGCACGATAACTCAAAATCCCACATAAAAAAGGTCTTTAGACTATCATTCTATGTCAACTAGTTTCCGAGAAAAACTAATTTTTTTAAACGGAAATTCGCTATGTTATGCAAGATGCTGCGACGGGGGTATTTTAAATTTAATTTTTTTAAATTATAAATACATATTATAAGATAATATTAGCTGGAAAGGTAGAATGCAGACATGACAAATTTTTATTTTTTTATTAGAAAATGGACAAATTCGTTTACAAATATCACAAATATATTCTCCTATTATTTAAAACAATAAAAAATTATAATTATAAAAAAATAACTTTAAGCTACTTCCTAAAACTTTTATTGCCCTTCACCCGGGTACACACGGAGACGAACATTGTTAGCTAACAGCGTTCGCCAACATGTTCGTTTGATTTCTGTTGTACTAACATTTTTAAATAACATTTTTGTTAAAAATAATGTTATTTGGCATGTTATTATGTTTCCCATCAATGAGAGATAAACTTCAAAAGAGTTGAATATTAGCTAACATTTTTTTAATAAAACAAAATATCAGTTTATATTTGAAAAAGTTTATTCTTAATTTTAACAAGTCTAAACATTATATACAAAATAATAAATGTATTTTAAAAATATAATTATGGATGAAATATGATTTTGAACACGACTGAATTATTTTTGTAGGTATGGAAGGGGATAAAGATACTACAATAACTTTAATACCAAATTTTAAGAAATATCAATAAAAAAAGAAAGATGCTTGGTATGAAATACCGAAAATTTTGAATATAGATGTGGAGTCCGTGGAGAAAAAAATGAAGCCGCTTTTGGCAGCCTATAAAAGAGAAAGGGAACAGGGAAAATGATTCTATGAATAGTGGTGCTGGTAGAGATGAAATTTATAAATCAAAATGGTTTGTTTTCCACAGATTTAAATTTTTAAGCGGAATAAATAAACCGGAAAAAGCTAAAAATTTTATAAAAGAACATGTAAGTTTTACAAAATTATTTTATTTAATTATATTCATTAATAACAAGTATAATTAAGCTGAGCGACCACTTGGTCGGAAATGCGACGCGGTACTCACCTTAATAATATCTTCGGGGCGGTACCGCGCCGTTCTGCTGACATAGTGGACGAACTTTCATTTATTCAAATGTATTTTTCTCCGAGAGCGGAATTGCGTCGCGCCGCTCCGCGTTTCCGGCCTAGTGGACGCTCAGCTTTATACTGCTGTACATGTATATATTTATGTTGTTATATAATTTGGCCATGTGGCAATGTGAAAAAATCTGTTAATTCATTGTGTATAGATTGCGTCGACGACGTAGATTTTCGTGCAATTTTTTGTAATGGCAATAATAATGCTATTTCAGTAGAGTCCATTTTCCAAAAACCTTCAATAATATTTCCTGTATCAGAATCTATTGAATCAAATGCTCCATTGGGCGTATATATTGATCGTGATTCCAAGTTTCTACGCAAGAAATTATGGAGATAAGCAATTGCTAGGACAACTACTTGCGCTTTGTTTGGATTCAATATCATAGGCTTTCTTGTTAAAAAATAACAACTTTTGATTTTTTAATGTTGACCGTTAGTTTGTTATTCTCACTGTACCTCCCAAGACATTTTAAGGATTTTTGTAACTTGTAAGGGTTATTTTCCATAAGTGTAAGATCGTCCGCATAAAAAAGTGCTGGTATCCTGTGTCCGTGGTCAATACGTGCCCCCTCTATACCCTCGTTAATTAAAAATTGCTGGAAGTCAACAATTGCTGGAAAATAACAATGGACTCAAACTGTCGCCCTGGAGAACACCTTTTTGAATAGGTATTTCGTTTGTGCACATATCATTTACGTGTATAGTTAAACTTGCATTCTGATATAACTTAGCTATTATTTTTATAAATTTTCTACTCAATCCTAGATATGTTAGTTTGTGCCAGAGCATTGAATGATCGATTGTGTCAAACGCTCTTTTAAAATCAATAAACGCGCAAAACAATTGGCCTTTTTTGGCAAAGATTGTTCCTGATGACAGTATTCAATATAAATATATTATCTATGCATGAACGATTCTTCCTGAAGCCTGATTGGATTTCTGGTAAAATAGGATTTCCCTCCGCCCAGACTGTTATCCTATTTGCTATAATATGTGCAAATAACTTAGTCAATGTATTTATTAAAGCTATAACCCGATAGTTTTCACGTAGACTGGTGTCCTCCTTTTTATGAATTAGGTACAATTTAACTTTGGACCACTGAGGTGGGACTACTTCAGTGTCTAAAATATTATTGAATAGTTTAACTATAAATTCTTTACCTTCTACAGGTAGATTTTTAAGTAATTCATTCGTTACCCCCGTCCGGACCTGGAATTTTGCTATTCTTCAGACTCATTAAGGCTGATTCAATCTCATTAATATCAATAGCAAAGTCCAGTTCCGGATGTGGAGTACGGTCATAAAATTGAAGCTCCATGATCACTGGGTTTTTAAACAACTCTAAATAATAGTTATACCAGTTGTTTATTTCGATTGCGTTCATTGGTTTTTTAACGTAATTAAATTTTTTAATTGCAAGCCAAAATTCTTTGACATTTTGAACGCAGCTAATTTTTTCTTGTAAATCTTTATAAAATTGTCTCTTACATTTTCTCAACAAATTTTTATATTCTTTTTTACTTTTTAAATAATTATCTACCGAGAGTCTATCAAATGAACTCTGTTTGCATATTTTAAATAAACTTTTTGCTTTTCGTTTTGCGCTGACACAATCGTAGTTAAACCTTGGTTTATTGGTTCTGACAAAATGGTGAAATATATGAAATTTCCTTTCCATAAACAACTCCTGGGCAGTTGATTTAATTACGGAAGTTAATAGTTTGTAAGACTTATCCCCATTCATTTCTATTTGATCTAAATTGGGTAATTTTTCTGTAATTAGCTTTTTGAAATTAAATTATTTCTCGTCATCCCACAAAATTCTAGAATAAACTTTTGGGGCCTTATCACTCTTCCCTTTATTTCTAATTATATTGTTCGTTTTTAAGGAGATTAGATATGATAAGTGGTCAAATAAAATAAATAAATCTAACACTTTAGAGTCCAGGATATATTCAAGGAAAGGAATATCAACCCAGCATAAATCTATAACCGATTAACCCATACTATCGATAAAAGTATACTGTGCAGGTGTGTCACTTGAGGTTCTTCCATTTAATACTACTAAGTTCAGTTCTTCCATAAATGACGCAATTTTTCTACCTTTGGGCTTCACAATTACGTCCAAGGTCGATCTTTCGTCACTTATGCAAGTACCATAACATATTTCATCATCCAGCGCATTCAAACCTCCTATTCGGAAGAGGAAATCACCCAGCAACATGACTTTACCAGTTCTTAGCTCTGAAAAAGTAGAAATGCTATCATTCAATAATTCCAGAACAGGATCTAAATTAACAGAAGGCGGTAAATAAACTAGCCCTAAAATAAATTTTAAAGTATCATTGTTTACTTCTACCATAATCCACAAATACGTTTTCTCCAAAATTTCCACTTTAAGCTGTTTGTTTACTATAGAATCAGACCACCACTAGCACGACCTCGAGAATTTTCTTTTATAGCATAACTTTGATAAATATTATAAACTTCATTTATTTCTGGTTTGAATATTGCTACACTGGTCAACCATGTTTCATTCAGTCCAATAATATCGTATTTTGAAATTAACCCTGCGGCGTCCCGTTCGCGTCCCTTAATAGTGTAAGTATGTGTGTAGCGGTATCGTGGGAAAGGTGTTTTTCACAAACGGAACGGTGCAATGTTTATGATGATTAACAGCCGAAGAAGATATTTTCAATATTATATTTATTTTATTTTCGACGATAATTTCAAATTGTTTTAATAATAATAATAAATTTAATATTTGTTTAATTTCTTTATTTAATAATTATTACTTTTATAATATTTGTTTTCAGCCTTTTCAACAATACTAATAAGTTTCAATATAACTAATGATGATGTAATATTTTATTATCATAATTTTCTAATGAGACACCACGCATATACGTATTGTACTTATAAAATCTTTTTTGTGTCTGTTTGTATGCATGTTGTTACCTCACTCTCAACACCGAACCAAACCATCATTTTTCAACCCCACTCTCTGTTTATTCCATGCGTACTAATAGCTACTAGTTTGTTTGCGTGTTTCGTTTGCAACGTCATAGCATTTTCAAATGTATGTTTTTATAACGTATTTTATGTCCAGTGGCGGCCCCCTGGACCTAGCCAGTGGCGTATCGCCACAACCCGTAGTTGTCATGAAGCGTATTTTTAAAGTTTTCAAAACCCTCTATGTTCCATGAAATAATTTCTAATTTTCCATAGCCGCTAATATCTAGTTTTTTTAAATTAATGTTCCTCTCCTCTGTAGTACATTGAAAAATTTCCCTAGCTTTTTTTTTTCTCGTACAATAACCTTTGTCGGGGAATTTTCATCCGGTGACTGAGATTTTTGTCTCTTTTTATTGTTAGTTTTCCGCATAAGTCGTTTTTTCCTGTTAATTATTCTGTATTCTTTCGAGAGATCTTCAATAATATACATTTGAGTCCCCGCTAATTGCAATCTTTTGTTATAAATATTCATCTTCAATCGAAAATCATACAAACATACTTTAACTGGTTCAACTGAATTTTTATTTAACCTATAAATTTTAAGTACATCTGATTCATTTATTTCCATATTCAATTTATTTTGGATAATATCAATAAATGCTGGTAATAACAAATCGTCACTAGCATTAAATCCAAAAATAATTAAATTCTTTTTGTTTACTTCTTTCTGTAGATAGTTAATAACTGTTTGTGGATACTTTACAGTAGTTTCTAACTCTATGTATTTTTGTTGATTGAACAAACAGATGTCTTTTAATTCACTAATTTGCGATTTTGTATTTTTTATTTCACTTTTCAGATTTTCCTCCATTTCGGTCACTTTCTTCAACAGGGTATCGAGTTTTTTTTTTCATATTATTTTAACAGAATATTTTAAATAACGGAGAGAAATGAATTCGCGGTAAAATTAATAACAGATATGCTTGTAATATTGCCTCAAACAAACAAATTTCAAATAAAATAAATATTGCAGTTATTAATGTCAAGTAGGTCAAAATTAAAATGCAAAATAAGAGATTAAATAATCGTAAACAGACATCATAAAATAAATATTGCACACTATCAATGTCAGACAGGTTAAAATTAAAATGCATAAAACATAATGGAAACTTGTAATTCAATGTAATTCTATGAAATGATACAATGTAATTATCAATTGCAAACGGATGCAAGCCGGGTAATTAAAATTATTTTTGCAAAATAAGATAATAAAGATAATCATACAGACGATAATAAATTATCAAAAAAATAAAGGGACCATTGTATCCGTATGCAAAAATAAAGTTCTAGAAGATTTTTGTATAAATAGGAAGCGAAAAACGTCACACTTGTCTTTTGTCAATCAGTCGTCATTAACGTTAGAAGTAACTTATAACTTAACATTGTAAACTATATTTTATTTTAAATAAAAATTAATTATTTTAAATATTAATACAAAGTGTTATAATTATAAACAAACCCAACACTTGGCAGCATATACGTCGATATCAAAACAGAGGCACAAACAAGAGGAAAGAGTTCCTCTCTCAATGAAACGGACACGTTTTGAAACGGACAGTATCTGTTTTAGCGAAAGTTACTGAACGAATAAGTTCAAACTTTGATGTTAGTAGCACTGATCTCCAAAGATTGTGCTATAAAAATGACAGTTACCAGAAACTACTTGTTTTAATTGTGTACATCATAAAAGTTTTTGTTGTAAAAAAGTAAAAAAAAGTGATTTTTTGAATAAATTCCCAAAGATATTAAACTTACTGTATTTTGGATGATTTATATGATATTGTATGTATTTTAGTCAAACATTAAGTTACTGTTCAAAATGTTATTTTAAATAAGCTCATTTTGTCAAATAAATTTTAAGGTTAGTTACGCACTGATCGGACAGGTGTCGTAGCATTGAAACGGACGTCCATTTCAATGATATAAATACAGAAAATGATGAGAAAAAAATTTTCACCTCTATGACTTCTACACTTGTACAGAGCCGTGTACGATGGGTGAAATTATCCTCAACAGAGTCTTTTCACGCAGAATGTTAATTTGATAACACTTTGAAGTTACTTTTTAAGTAGAATATGTTTTAAATAAAGTTAAGAAGTTACGGCTACAATTTCGATGACACGACGTGACCGGTTGATGGTCGCCTCAATCTAAAATAATTGACAACCTGGTGTCAGAAGTTTCTGACGGCATCAAACAACTGTTCGTCTCACTCGGGATATAACAGAAAATTGGTGTCAGAAGTGGGATGAGAACGTGCGCTACTTGGACAATCGTGGAACATCGACAGTTTTAATAAATATAATTTTGGAGGAAAATACGAATACATTTCGAGTGTCAATCCATACGTTACGAATTAAATTGGATGATACCGACAGAAAAATCTACTATAAACCCGAATTCACAATAGAAGAACAAGCACGTGCATCGGAGATATCCAAAGCTGTGTTAGCGAAACTACGGCCAATAAGATAAAGCAGTGAAGCCGCACATCGACAGCAGACAGATCCTGAACGTCAATCCTGCAACAACTACAATGAAACCAACAGGGTAACTCCAGAGCCATAGTTCCTGAACGTCAATCCTACAACAACTGTAGCGAAACCAACAGGCCAGCTCCAGAGCCATAGTTCCTGAACGTCACTCCTGCCGCAGTGAAACCATCAAGCCAGCTCCAGTCGTAACGCCAAGCCTGCTGACTACAGCCCAGCCGTCACTCCTTACACATTGGAATTTCGCCACAAGTAAGCCCCAAAATATTAACTTAATATTAAGATTAAGGGCACTAACAATTTATTGTAATAAAGAAACAATAAGGGCCTAGGCAATTTAACGCGTTAAAGATACAAAAACCGCAATTATTAAAGTACGTAAACACTCCTCTAATCGCTATAAACCATATAACAATAAAGTTAGAAGGAAATTAAATTTTGATAAAATGGGACTCGATACACCGACAACCAGTACTGCAAGTACTAGAACGAATGTCGAGGTTATTAACCCACAAGCATGGACCTGGATGCTTACTATGATCAAAGAATTCAATGGGCGAGACCTTCAGTCTTTAGAAGAATACTTAGCCAGTGTTAATACGGTCAAAACACTAACAGGGGAAGACCAAATGCTAATTTCGAAACTAGCTATTTGTGCCTTCTGTAAAATACCCGCAAACACCGCACTTGAATTGGAGTACGAAACACCACTACCATGGGATGCATTAAGAACAAAGTTACAACAAGTATATGGAGATAAAACTCATTTTGATCTATGAATGGAAAGACTAGAGACAGCGGTACAAAATAAACATGAAAGCATTACAGACTATTACCTAAGATTGAAACAGTTGGGAAATAAATGCATTGTTAACCTAAAAACCAATACTACCACGAAGCAATGGCCATACGAAGTAAACGCCATTAAAAAGACTTGCTTACGACGATTCATGTATCACTGCGAACCAGAAATAGCAAAAGCTCTAAGATTAGTTAGGAATATAAACACATTAGAAGAAGCTTACGCCAGAGTTTTAGAAGAAGAAGCCGCTATAAAATTACAGGAACAACAAATGAGAAGACCGCCTTATGAAACAGGAAATAAATGCAGAATATTTCATGGACGTCACCAAACAATGCAATGTTGCTACAATTTAATGAAAGTTCATAAGAGAAATAAGACGGAACCGTGATCCGAGGGATCCAAGATTACTGCCACCAGATGGTTTCATTACAAATCAGGAATATAAAAGAAGACAGGATGAGGAGAGAATGAAGAAAAACAGAGATAACTGGGATCCAATAAAAAGAAAAATCTGTTACCACTGCAATAAACCTGAACACCTCAAGGATGAATGCTATCGCTACAAGAGGGTACAAAGGGAAAATAATGCAGCAAAAATAAACAAATTATGTGAGGAAACAAGAAATTTAAACTTGAACGAAGGTACTGTCAAGATATCGGACAGTCACCCAGAGGAAATAGACATCAACTAAATAAAAAAAGAAAATATATACTGTAGTAATAATCGTACCATATGTGTAGTTATAAAAAGTAAACTAGCAAAGAAAGGAAAATTTATATTTTTAATCGATACAGGAACAGCATTAACTCTAATAAAACAAGAAACATAAGCAGACACAGGATTTAGGGATTATAACTTAAGACATCGTATCAAAATACAAAGAATAGGAGACAAAAAGGCAAACATAGAAACTATAGGAAAAACAATCATACAAGGAAACTCAAACGAGAAAGGAACGAAATTAGAATTTTCAACCCATATAGTACCTGGTAAGGAACTGCAACTAAACTACGATGGAGTATTAGGACATAATTTCTTTTATGAAAGGAATGCCATAATAGATTACAAAAATAAGAAACTAACAATAGATCAAAGGATAATACTAGACCTTAAAATGACAGAACCAAACCATTCAACTGTGTACAAGACATATCTTACGAGAGGATCGATTGAAAGAATATAAGGAAAACATAAGGGATAATCATCTGAATAATATAAAAAAACAAGAATTATTCAAGTTATTAAGAAAATATCAATACTTGCCGAAATTGAAGAACGATCCATACGGATTAGCCAAAGGATACGAACACAAGATTGAAACGACAGATGACGAACCAATTAAAAATAAAATCTACCCACTACCAAAAATTCACCAAGAGGAAGCCGAAAAACAAGTAAATGAACTATTGAAAAACAATGTAATTAGAGAAAGTGGAAGTCCATACAATTGCCCAGTCTGGATAGTAAAGAAAAAACTGGATGCTAGCGGTCAACAAAAGTGGAGAATTATAGAGAACTTAACGAAAAAACGATACCATATAATTACCCGATACCAAACATAAATGAGATATTAACTAAGTTGAAGGATAATAAATACTTCATGACATTAGATTTAGCCAGTGGTTATCACCAAATACAAATAAGAGAAAAGGATATACCAAAAACAGCATTCTCTGTGAATGGGGAGCATTACGAATTTGTAAGAATGCCCTTCGGATTGATTAACCCAGCAACCCTCCAAAATATGATGAACAAAATATTAAAGAAAGAAATAGGGAGAAGTTGTTTAGTCTACTTGGACGACATAATCATATTCGGTAAATCACTACAAGATCATTTAGAAAACTTAGATAGAATATTCAATATCATTTAAGAAACAGGACTTAAGATGCAATTGGACAAATGCGAATTTTTAAAAGTTAAGATAGAATATTTGGGACATACTGTATCCATAGAAGGAATTACACCCAATAATAAAAAGGTTCAAGCAATTCAGGAAGCACCACAACCAAAGAACGTCAAAGAAGTACAATTCCTAGGATTGGCTGGATATTATAGAAAATTTGTGAAAAACTATTCTAAAATTACTAAACCTTTAACTACATTGTTAACCAAAGGTACAAAAATTAACTGGACACCACAATGCGATGAAGCATTTAATAAAATAAAGGAGATATTAACTACAAGTCCAATTTTAATTCACCCTGATGAAAATAAAGAATTTTGCATAAAAACTGATGCAACAAATGAAGCAATAGGATGCGCCTATCACAAAATATAAACGGAAAGGAACTACCAATCGCTTACTATTCACAAACGTTAAATAACGCAGAAAAGAACTACTGTACCACGGAAAAAGAGTGTCTCGCAATTGTAAAAACTATAAAACATTTTCACCAATTCTCATATGGTAGAAAATTTAAAATATTAACGGATCACAGACCTTTAATCTGGCTACATAGTGTAAAAGATCCAAGCAGCAGATTAATACGATGGAGATTGAAACTATTAGAATATCAATATGAAATACAGTACAAACAAGGGAAAACAAATACCAACGCTGATTATTTGAGCCGAATATTTACATTTGCAACACAAGAAAGTTCGTTTAAAAATTTTAAAGAAAATATAAATCAAATACCCGAAAATATGTAGAAGAAAAGGATGATATAAACGACGTAAGAATATTAATTATGACAAGATCAGTAGAAAAACTACCGCGATTGCTAACATACCTGAAAGGTACAACGAAATTTGATGAAAATCAACCAACAGAATTTGGAGATATAAGAATGCTGACAAATGAGAGTAATTATATTCAGCAGATAATGATACTTACCTGTGAAAAGAAGAAAGGGATGGATATACCTACTGTAACACCGTGTAGTCATAGCCTTTAATATAGGCAAATAGTTTAACTTCTACGTCCTGACTTTGCATAATCACTTATGCTCATTTGTTTACCGTCTACATTCATGATATGACAACTTCCATTCCAATTAATGTTATGTTTCCCTTAAGATGTTAACAATACGCGAATGTGTGCGGTAGTTTAACCAGTATGTATTACGGACATATCGCACACATGGCGCTTGGAGTGGGGTTGTCGACTGCACAAAGGTGAAAGATTATGGCAAAGCGGACAATCGGGATTTAAGTCTGACACGAACAAGACGTTTCTGTCTAACAATCGGGAATTAACATTGACTCGAGCAGGACGTGTTTCGGTCATAATAAGCCGTGGGTTCTCGGTTCATTTTAACTGTTTTTTTTATATTCGTTTTCGTCACAATTTTTATATATTTAAAAGTTTAAGTTTTTTGTTTTATTCCACGGCAGATTTTATTATACATTGCTAATTTACAAAATGTGTAATGGTTATCCGTAATTGTGAATCGTTTGTAGAATGAACTTTGAAAATACTTTAACATCAAATAAATATACATCGGAAAATCTTTGTCTGTGTTATTTATGACTCAAAGAACCCGGATTTCCTCTTGCGCTAATAAGTTATATTTCAACGAAGCTTTTCACGGGGACAACTTTAACTTCAACAATATCAAGCTTCGTAACTGTACACGCGGTGATTAGGGTTCCATAACCGAATTACATTCATATCACGCTTATCGGTTCATGGTTTCGACACTCTAATAATACATCATACAACACTTTTACACCATTCTGAACCGGTCACGCTCCTACACCGCGTTACAGAATGGCATCTTTTTGGGACGAGTCATAGAACACCATTATACGTTTTTCTCAATTGGGACGATCCGGTACGATTTTTCAATAAACGTTTGGACTGATCACCAATATGGATGTCGATTCGCCAACTCTTGTGGATTTTTCTGCAGTACAACACAGCGGCTTGGTATCAACCCCACTCAGTTCAATTCATCAGGTCACACGAGTTTCTTCAGAAACAACGTTCTCATCCTCCAGCGGAAATGAAGCATCGTCGGATTCAGGCATCAACTCTACACACGAAGCCTCCAATACGAGCAACGATATACAGGGCCGTATCAATTCTCACCAAATCTCAGTAGAAGGTACGTTTCCATCTATATTAGATGTTCTTTTTTCGAAAATAAATGTTTTGTGCGATTCTGTGAATGAAGGTAAAACTTAGAGCCGCGATTCTATGAATGAACTTAAAACTCAGAACCATGATTCATACGTTGAACTTAAAAGAAGTATTAGTGATCTAAGCAACAGTTTTTCCTCCTTCAAGGAAGAAATTTCAGAAAAAGTTAATGAACAAGACAATAAGATTTCGCTTTTTACCGACAAATTTAGTAATGAATTAACTGAGTCAAAAAATTATTTTCACACCAAAGTACAGTCGGCTGTCGATTCTTGCCATATGAATCATGATTCTCTATCTGTAAAATTGAATAACATCTCCGAAAACACAGAGATTTTAATCGATTCTAAGTTTAACATTCTAGATAAAAAAATTAACGACCAAAATGTAATAGTATCTAATATTAACAAAAAAATTGAGAAAATGGAAAATAGCCAATGCTTAAATAATTTTCAAAATGAGTCCAACATTTATAATAATTTTTCTCTCAATCGTTCAACAGTTTTTAAAAATGAGGTCCTACCTGTTGATACGTTCAATAACAGTATACATACCCTGCACCCGGTAAATTTTATTCAGTCTATAGAATCATATTTTTCTGGTTTCGACATCTCAGATAAAGACAAGATTCTGTTTACTTGCAGTAAACTCAGTAACCCTATAAAAAATCTCTTCTCGTTGTACGAACACGAGATTCAAAGTTTTGAGGACTTCAAACGGTGGTTTCTCGATACTTTCTGGAGTCGAGACGTTCAGAGCAAAGTACTGATCGATTTTTATACAAACAATAACCGAAATTCAGTCAGACACGGAAATTTTGTGGGTCACCTTACCTTTTGGTATAAACAAATAAAACATCTGGATCAGAAAATGGATGATACCGATTTTATTCGGATTTTCATCTCTCATTTCCCGTTTGATACTAGGCGTTTTTTAACTGGTTGCAAATCCATCCATGAGTTAGAAATTTCTCTCAGAGATTTCGACGATTACTTTAATAACAACCCTAGACATAATTTCTCAAGAACAGATTCAAACACCCTAAACAACGGGAATTCCAACCCTAGAAATTTTCAACATAATAATAGAAATAACAGTGGTTTTTCCGGTTTCAATCACCGGAATAATAATAACTCATCCGGTCAAAATTTTACAAATTCTCCTGTTAACAATTACAATCGTAATTTTAATAATTCTGTAGGTGTTAATTATAACAACAACAGATTTACAAACACGAATAACCGGTTTCCTCGTAACAGTAATAGTGGTTTTAATATAAACAATAACACACATTTTAGAAATCAAAATTTGAATACACATGTATATAATAGTGGCCAACGACCTTTACCCATTAGTCAGTCATATAGGGCACCTAATCAATTTAGGGGCGGTAATCGAAACAATTTAAATTCACATGGTCAAAACATTAATAATAACTACGTACCGTCCACTTCTAGAATTAATTCAGTAGAAGTAGAACAAATTGCAGAAGAACAGACTAATTTTGTTAATTCCAATCGGTCGGAACCGGATCCGGGAACGAGTCCGGAACCGATTCCAGGTGAGTCACCCTTTCATTTCAATCCGGAAAACTAATTTGTACCAATAGCGCGGGATCACTGCTGACTGTTGGTGATACAACTTTTTTATCTAATTTCAATAGTAGTAGTTCTGATAAAAAATCTGATGTTTCTAACAGTAATATTAATAATTTGACCGAATTTTCCGTTTTCGAGGATTTTGGGGAGACCTTTATCTGCAACACACTAGCTGGTGACCTCATTGATGTCTTGACTGAAGACATCGAATCACCGAGCACTACAATGCGTGGTGAGGGTCAAGTTAACCCTTTGCCGACGCTACAGTTAAAATTTTTTGATCTTCCCGTATCAGTTCTTTTCGATAGCGGGAGTAATATTACGGCTGTCGGCAAAGAGATTTTTGACAAACTTGACGACATACAACTTACAAACACCGGAAAATCAATTCCATGTATCCCGACTGCTAGGTGTCAAATCATTACAGCCACCGGGAAAAAGTCGAAACCAATCTCTGCTCAGGCATATTTTGAACTCAAAAGTGGTGATTTAACTCTACCTTTCCACTGCCTTATTGTGGAAAATCTATCCTTTGACCTTATAGCCGGCACTGATTGGATGGAGAAGCATCACTCCAAACTCGACTTTAGTAAATCTACGATTAGTTTTCTCTTTAATGGTGTACAGTCCGTTATCTCTTTCATCAATAATAATGCAACCATTTCGTCACCAAACAATAGCATAAATAGTTTAAAGAAAATTATCCCTTACAAGAATGTACTTAAAGATAGTAAAATTTATGAGATCAACAACTTTGCTACATGTTTTTCAGATTTTGAAAATGTACTAACACCCCTTGAAAAAATTCAGGATCATGTTAACAATTTGACTCATTTACCACATATTATTAGAACTGGCCTCTATAGCATTTTAAATAAATTTTCACGTATTTTTTCGAAAAAACCAGGATGTTCAAAGAATTACATTTACAAATTCAAAGTGAAGGAACATGTACCTTTCTCATCCAAAAGTTATCCGATCCCTTTTTCCAAAATACAAGCCGTAGAACAAGAAATTAGTAAGATGTTATCTTGGGGAATTATTGAGCGATCCTACGATCAATACGTTAACCCGCTTCATATTGTTCTAAAAAAGGATGGGCGTGTTCGTGTGGTTCTCGACTCGAGAGCCGCCAACAGGATAATCGTTACAGATAAAGAGGCACCCGTGCCAATAGAATACATCCTTGCCAAATTTCAAGGGAAAAAATATTTTTCCTCCCTCGATCTGACCTCGGGGTACTGGCAAGTGCCACTCCACCCCGATAGTAGAAAATTCACAGGTTTCCTCATTAATGGAAAGTACTACCAATTTGCGAGACTCCCTTTCGGACTCAACTTAGCGGTGGGCAGTTTCCAGAAATGCCTGGACCAAGCCCTAGGCAGAGAGGTCGACGAATTCTGCCATGTTTTCGTGGACGACATAGTAATATGCTCTAACGACCTCGAATCTCACCTTAAACATATTGAAATTATTCTTACCAAATTAGGTAATGAGGGTTTCACCCTAAACTTCGAGAAATGTCTTTTTTTTCGACAAGAGCTAAAATTTCTGGGTCATGTAGTATCGAACTTAGGGATTAGAATGGACCCGGAGAAAGTGGAGGCTATTTCTAAATTGGAAGCTCCACGCAATGTAAAGGAACTTCAGTCTATTTTAGGGCTTTTGAATTTTTACCGAAGATTTTTCGATAAATTCAGTTATCTTACTACCAAATTAACTCACCTATTAAAGAAAGGGGCGAAATGGGTTTGGGGACCGGACGAGCAAAGTACCTTCGACGCCCTTAAAAACAGGTTTAAGGAAAAGGTAGCCTTGTGTTATCCTGATTTCACCAAAAAGTTTTTTGTTAATGTTGACGCTTCGACTATAGCCATTGCTGGGTACTTATACCAGATGGATGAAGAAGGTAACCACTTACCTATCAGTTTTGTTTCTCGCGCCCTTAACGAGTCAGAAAAAAAAATTTCCATTTCGGAGTTAGAATTACTGAGTGTGATTTTCAGTCTACGAAAATTCCGTACGTACCTACTAGGCCATCACTTTGTTATCAAAACGGACCATCGCGCCTTAACCTTTTTAAGGAACGCTAAGATAGCGAGTAATCGTCTACTAAGATGGTTTTTATCTATTAGTGACTACGATTTTGAAATAGAGTATCTCAAAGGCAAAGAAAATTTTGTAGCGGATCTATTTTCCCGCAACCCACATAACGCCAACGATGGAAATAACCTTGGCGAACACAATCTAGTTATGAATAGTACAGTTACCCCTTTTACAAATTCAATAATTAATTCAGACGACAATATCGATTTGTCTCTCAATACCCATCACTTTACATGCAGCATTAAACTCGACTTTGATAATAACGATCTTAAAAAATTACTAAAAAATCTAGCGGGTGATCAAAGAAACGATGAATATTGTGTCAAGGTTATCAATAATATAAAAGAAGATGATGTGAATTTCAAGGTTCACAACAACATTCTATTTCGTAGAAAGATCAACCCACCACACAACTGGGTCGTTATATTACCGGAAAATCTATGTAATGATATTATTAATTTTTTCCATAAATGCTTTGGACATTTTGGGCCCAAAAAATGTGTGTACTTAATTTGCCAATATTTTTTCCTTCCTAATATTTTTAATCGAGTCCAGTCAAAATTAAAATCCTGTGTTATTTGCCAAAAAGCCAAAGTACCTAATCAATTTGGCGAGGGTCCTCTGCACAATGTAATATCCAATAGACCATTACAAAAGGTTTTTTGTGATATATACGGACCCCTCCCCACCGGGAAATTGGGGGTTAATCAAATTTTCGCAGTAAAAGACAATTTTTCTAAGTATGTACGGTTATACGCTTTAAAGGGGGCCACGGCAAAACAATGCTCAGATCGAATTTTGAAGTCGTTCATACCCGAGGTGGGGAAAATGGAAACTATAGTTACCGACCACGGGTCACAATTCACCTCACCGGTTTGGCAGAAATCCCTTTCCGATGCTGGAATAAATGTCACCACGATCAGCGTTTATAACCCCCGGTCTAACCCAGAGGAGAGGGTCAACCGGGAAATCAGCCGTCTTTTCCGCACCTACTGCAACAAAAAACACACTTCGTGGCCGGATTACCTTCCTTTTGTTGAGCAATGTCTCAACAACACCCCTCACGATTCTACTGGTTTTACCCCGTACGAAATTATTTATGGCACCAGAAACGAAACCATTTTTGACAAAATAATCCCTTATCCCGTTTTTGTCGACATTCCACTAGAAGAAAAAATTAGGAGGGCTTTTGAACAAACCACTAAAATGGCCGCCTTAAGGAAAAATCGCCATGATCAACATGAAATAAAGCAATTTAAAATAGGTGACAAAGTACTTTTACGTACTCACCCTAAATCATGTGTTAAACAAAAAATCGTGAAAAAATTTTCTCTTCTATATGAGGGACCGTACATTATTTCCTCCTCAAGGCACCCTAACACCTACACGCTAACTTATCCCAACTCAAGACTGGTTAGGGGTACGTTTAATACGATCCATTTAAAGGTTTTTAACGAATAATTTTACCCGATTTTATTAATTTCTCTCAGCTCGCATTGTTTTTCTTTTCTTTTCCATTTTCTCATTGTTTATAACAAATATTTTCATAAAGAATATTTAGTACTTATATAATAAGTTTTGTTTGTAAATCCTTTGAATTAGAATGCAAAATTATAAAATTTATTTCAACTTGAACAGTACAGTCTGTTACAAATTTCAACGACATTTATACGTTAGCCTATAACTATGTTTCTCACTAAAATTTTACATGTAAGTTTTCTCAATGATAGAAATAATTACTTTATACATGAAAGGAATAATAATACTATATAAATAAAAAAAAAAAATTAATATTTTTTATAAAATCATAGTAGCGAAATAAAATATATATATAAAAAAAAAAAAAATTTTTTTTTTGTTTTCGACCTTATGGCAGACCTGACACTATTTTATGCTTTTCACCCTCTTGTAGGGAACTTTGTTCCAAAAGTTTTTTTTTTATATATTTTTATGGTCTATCACCAAGAGTAAGGGGTAGAACCAAATATGAGTTTATTTTGAATATTGATATTTATTGTGAGTTATTATATTATATGTATAGGAATTTTGATGAAAATGTTTGGGAGTGAAGTTATGCGTTTATTTGGAAAAGTTCCTGGGGGGTGAAGGTTTTCCCTTGGTATTTTATTGTCAGGTTGGTCATAAAGTTTATGTTTCAATGTAGTTCCTATGGGAAATTGCTTTGCTTTTAAGATAAAAGAAGGAATATATGAAATTAAGTTTTATACGCAAAATGTACTATGAAAAATACGAGTTCTAAAATATGTGTGAAATAAATGTAAGTCAATAACAAAATATGTCTATTTATTAGAATTTTCCTTTTATATAACGTGTTTAAAGTTTTGTTTTTTCTCTCTTCCAGTATCATAAAATCAAAATTTTAATAAGTGAGAAACTTATATTTTACTTTTCCACATCTCTTATCAATAAGTTTTGATTTTTTCTTGTATAATAGGCAACATTAATTTTTCCACAGCTGTAATATTAACATCTTGTTAACAAATATGTTTTGTCAACACTTTTTATTACGATTACTTGGTTAATACAATAAAATTTTGATATTATATCTGGTTTTAGCAGATGTTCGGCAGTTTATAATATCACCCAACACCCTTTTTATTTTTTACTATATGTGAGCTTCGGAGAATTTTAATGTAAAATAGTTTATTTTAAAACAAATTGTTTTCAACAGATAAAACAAGGATAGAAGTTATTATTATTTTTTATTTTTTATTTTTCCTTTTTTTTCTTGCAAATGGTCTGATATCGCGACCCTCTTTTTAAAACTCTGCATTATAAACAGATGTGTCCAAACCACCTTTTAGTTGGCGCGTTTTTACAGTTTTCTGGGTGGTCTGTCTTATTAACATATGTTTCTTTTTACCTAATTTAGAAGTCACCTTTTGTTTGAGTTCACGTAGTCTGATTTTGTTAAATAGGGGAGCTCACAAACACACTTATAGGCACGTGTTAGTTTCAACTTTCTTTTGTTCTCTCCCCTTTGCATAATACAATACAAATTGTGATTGGATACTATCACATACCATGACTCATTGTAACGCAATCTGGCTATATTAGAAACAACTTTCAATCATTAATTTTGTTTTACCTTTTGATCAACTTTATTATACATTCGCGTCTTACTTTTGGCATTACCTTTTAATGCTGTGTTTTTAAAATTTATTCTTCCTTTTACTGTTTTTATTAACTTTAACTATGAAAATTTTCTTAATGGTTTGCCCTTTAGATTTAAGCCACCTTTGATATATCAAGGATTAGTTAAGAAAATATTTTTTTTTTAGGTTTTGAATTTAAGTTTCTGATTTGTATTTTATTTATAAAATAATTTTGTAAGTAACTTATAATTAAGGAGCAAATGTAAATAAATTAACAAATCGTTGCGAATGCATAATTTTTATTAATCAAAAAATTTTGTACATTTCCTTTATATTTTTCTCTTAAGTTTCTCAATTTCGTCTACACATTTTAAATTGACTGTGAGTGGTTGTTTGTAAAGAATTTAAAAGTCACAAATTTTAGCTCATTTTCATTCATCTTCCTTTATAATATTTACAAATTTTTCTTTTCATCAAAATTACAAATGTAAATCTTTAATAAAATTATTATATCAATTTTTCTTTTTCAAAATTTCTATTACAAATAATGAATGTAAATATGTAATCTGTATTGTAAAATTAACAACTTTAAAATTTCCTTTCGCCAATTTTCTTTGGTGGTTTATTTTTCAACCTGTTTCAATTATGACCACAGTTTGAAAGGAATTTTAGGGTTGAAAATTATTTTTTTTTTTTGTTTTTTTTGTTTTTGTTGGTTGTTTGTGTCTGAATTATTTATAAGTTGTTTTGTTTTACGTTTGTATGTTTGTTAAATCCAAACAATTTTGAAGTTTTACATTTTATATTTTCTATGTACCGAGAACGACACGTCTATATTTGTTTCTTTTTTCAGCTCATTCATGGAAAATGCTTCGCATTTTCCATATCTGAGCTTGAGGCCGTCGTATGTAACACCGTGTAGTCATAGCCTTTAATATAGGCAAATAGTTTAACTTCTACGTCCTGACTTTGCATAATCACTTATGCTCATTTGTTTACCGTCTACATTCATGATATGACAACTTCCATTCCAATTAATGTTATGTTTCCCTTAAGATGTTAACAATACGCGAATGTGTGCGGTAGTTTAACCAGTATGTATTACGGACATATCGCACACATGGCGCTTGGAGTGGGGTTGTCGACTGCACAAAGGTGAAAGATTATGGCAAAGCGGACAATCGGGATTTAAGTCTGACACGAACAAGACGTTTCTGTCTAACAATCGGGAATTAACATTGACTCGAGCAGGACGTGTTTCGGTCATAATAAGCCGTGGGTTCTCGGTTCATTTTAACTGTTTTTTTTATATTCGTTTTCGTCACAATTTTTATATATTTAAAAGTTTAAGTTTTTTGTTTTATTCCACGGCAGATTTTATTATACATTACTAATTTACAAAATGTGTAATGGTTATCCGTAATTGTGAATCGTTTGTAGAATGAACTTTGAAAATACTTTAACATCAAATAAATATACATCGGAAAATCTTTGTCTGTGTTATTTATGACTCAAAGAACCCGGATTTCCTCTTGCGCTAATAAGTTATATTTCAACGAAGCTTTTCACGGGGACAACTTTAACTTCAACAGTATCAAGCTTCGTAACTGTACACGCGGTGATTAGGGTTCCATAACCGAATTACATTCATATCACGCTTATCGGTTCATGGTTTCGACACTCTAATAATACATCATACAACACTTTTACACCATTCTGAACCGGTCACGCTCCTACACCGCGTTACACTACCTTCTTTAAACAACTGGAAAAACTGAAAAACGAATATGCTGTAAATAAAATTTCATGTATTGACTTCATCACTAAAGGAAATCAGAAGCGGATACTATTAAAAATTCTAAACTATCTATTCCCAAATAATTTTGGAATAATATCAGACAGTCGAATACCCGCAAATTTTCTTGACATAGGAAAACAGAAAACCGTATTACAAAACGGACAAGAAATTGTTGAATTAGAAAGTTCAGATGAAGAACAGACAGAACAAACAGAAAAACAAGAAGAACAAAACAAAATGGAACTAGACGAAGAAATTAGACCAAACGTAGAAACTGGGAATAATGATGAACCAATGATAATAAGTTCAGAAGAAGAAAATCAACGAGTCAACGAGAATCAAATGGAACGTATCAATACCGATATTCCACCTGAATTAGAAACAAATGTACTAATTAAAATAACATGTGATCAAAACGATCAGAACGAAAGTTATTTGTATTTACAGAAATACGTGTTAAAAAAAGACCTCAAAAATTTAAAAGTTGGCACGATTAGGACAATACAAAACAAAAAATTAGAGCACCAGAAAATCATACTTTATGTATATAAACAATATTACGACGAAGAAAATAATAAAGAACAAATACTGAGAAATCTCAATAACCTACATACAATTCTGAATCTGAAAAATATTAAAACTATTAGCATATTGAACGAATACGATGAAGAATGGAAATTATGGTATTCACAAATATTCGACGACATCAATATACATTTTTGTGAGGAAGCAAAGACATATGTATATGATGAGGAAATGAAAGAAAACATATTGAGACAATTCCATATGGACGGAATTGGAGGACACGCCGGTATGAATAGAACATACGAAAAAATCCAACAACTGATTCAACCGAATCATCATCAAAAAATTGATTTTTCGCATTTTCTTCGAAAAATTTTGAGGTTTTATTTTTCCCTCTTTTATAATATCTTGTTCTACAATATCCCGCTGTCAGATTTCTGTAACGAATTATTTTTTTTTAAAATTATTTCTCCTATTAGTACTGGCCTATAAGTCAAAATTAAAATGCAAAATAAGAGATTAGATAATTGTAAACAGACATCATAAAATAAGTATTGCACACTATCAATGTCAGACAGGTTAAAATTAAAATGCATAAAACTTAATGGAAACTTATCAATGTAATTCTGTGAAATGATACAATGTAATTATCAATTGCAAACGGATGCAAGCCGGGTAATTATTTTTGCAAAATAAGATAATAAAGACAGTAATAAAGACAATCATAAAGACGATAATAAATTTTCAAAAAATAAAGGAACCATTGTATCCGTATGCAAAAATAAAGTTCTAGAAGATAAGATTTTTGTATAAATAGGAAACGAAAAACATTACACTTGTCTTTTGTCAGTCAGTCGTCATTAACGTTAGAAGTAACTTATAACTTAACATTGTAAACTATATTTTATTTTAAATAAAAATTAATTATTTTAAATATTAATACAAAGTGTTATAATTATAAACAAACCCAACACTTGGAAGCATATACGTCGATATCAAAACAGGGGCACAAACAAGAGGAAAGAGTTCGTTAAAGAAAGTTAAGATGTTACGGCTACAATTTCGACGACACGACGTGACCGGTTGATGGTTGCCTCAACCCAAAATAATTGACAACCTGGTGTCAGAAGTTCCTGACGGCATCAAACAACTGTTCGTCTCACCCGGGATATAATATGCAAACCGCACTTTGTGACTTTGTGACGAATAATTAAAATAGCGATTGTAATTATTTTAACAATACTTTTACTTTGTGGGGGTATGTATTTTAGCAAATACAACATGTCTCTCGTCTTAAGAACGGACATAGCTCGGGGACCGTCGTAAAGTTTTTGTTTTATAAGAACAAAGCTATGAGGCCGACCCCGTTTGGCAGGTTTTACATCAAGTTCTTCAAATGGCATGTCTTCATTCAGTGTGAATTTGTGCAGGATAGAATACTCCTTTTCCTTACAAAGACGAAGCCACTGTATTTTCAACCAGTTCACTTTGTCTTCATTTACATTTTTTTTTCGTTTTGTTATTGCCTTTGTCAAGTTTTCAACACTCAGAAAATCGTCACCTTCCATTTTTACTAGCAAGAATTTGTTTGTTTTCCTTGCAGTTAGTATTATTCTGTACCAGTCATCGGGGATGAAGACAGTTTGATTTCGTGCTGCTTGTTCTATGTGACCAAAGTCGGCATCATTAGGCAGATACGAGTGTCCTGAAACCATGAATTTTAGATCAATGATTTCTACATTTGTTTCTTTCGTCAATTTCATTAAGGTTAAAGCTACATTAATATTACGATTTTGTCCGCCGCAAGTGTCACTGAAAATAATAATTGTGCGTTTACATTGATTCTGTTTTATGTGCTTGGTAAGACAAGAAGAGATTTCTTGTGATCCCCTGCCTGCTATGGTCTCATCCCATACGTACATGTACCCTAAATTTTTCCCCATATCGTGTACCCCAGGTTGTAACAGTACATGTTTCTACGGTAATATGCCTCAAACACTGTTAGTTTTGGAAACGGAAGGGCTTTCTGTAAATCAATAGTTAAAGTGCATACATCTTCATTTTCTTTTGCCAATGTGCTATCTGCTTTCAAAGTAGCACGTGCTTTTTCAGCTCTTGCTAAATGGAGATTATGTTCCCTTTCTAGTTTTTCCCTTGTTTCTGGATTTTGTTCCACATCAGTCAGTTGCTTGTACCTATCACAGTTTTTGTATGTATCTTTTCTAGGCAAGTGAAATTGTAAGTTAAATTTAGAACTGAAAGTAGATCGGTAATAATGCTCTTTGACAGGATCGATTCCATTTTCCACACACCACTGCATATATAGATTGTACATCTATGAAATATTAAGGTCTGGGCTCAAGTATTTCCTATTCGGATTATCTTTCCTGGAATAATGGCTCTCATAGGATGGAAAATGGTTAATGTGGTCTATCACGGATTGTACTTGCAACGGTGTTATTTTTTGTGCAGCAAAATGTTTACCTCTTAAGTCTTCTCCTAGAGCACGCCCATCTCTTAATTTTTCAAGAGCTCTGGTGACCACCATCGCTTACAGCAAAAGTTGCCAGAAAGTACTTTTTGCACACTCGAACTGTGCATTCTCCTTTTTAAATATGGAACAAATTTGTACTTTTCGGCTTTTGTTCCAGATCGTGGACGTCTACACTTTATGGGGCGCCTGATGGATAAGTCCACATAAGTACGCATTTTGTTTGCTAAAATCACCAATTTTATAAAATTTCTCAAACTGCATTCGTCTTTTATCTTCCGTGAATAATTCAAAGCATCGTTTTAGGCATCCACAATCAATATTTGGAAAGTTCTTACATGCTACAATATTACCCTTGACATTGATGTATGATTCTCCGTTATTACGAAGCCTCTTGGCTCGTTTTTTTGGCGTTTCCGTGGTAGAACCGGTTTGTTCTGGCAGCCGTGGACTTCAACATCTTCTATATCAGGCTCCTCTGCAGGAGTATCTTCTCCGACTGCCTCTTTTAATGTTGGTGACGTTTGTAGCTGAGCACTGTCATCTATATATTTGTAAAAACAAAAAATAATAAATAGCTATTAATTGTTTCAATCATGATTATAATACATTAATTAGGTTAGGTTATATTCAGATTAAATTAACATAGTTGTATTCAAGTTAGTAAAGTTGAAAAAAAAAACATAACATAACCTAAAACATTTCAACAATGGTTTGAATGTTGTTTTCCGTTATTATTAAAATTCTATATAAAAATGTACTGACCTGATGAGTAGTCGATATCGTGCTGAGGACTGTAGTCCTTATCCGCGTCATTGTCGTCATTATTACAAAATTTATCACGCATTTCGTCACTGCTGCTATCCATGGTGATAATGCGTAGCTTGTCTGATTTCTGATAGAAGCTTCGGAACATAGTGGTGTAAGTCAGACTTACTTCGTTATGATTCGCAGGACATTTGAAGTTTTGTTGAGTGCTCCAACTAGGTGCTATTACTTAGCGGCTAAACATCCAAATTCCAGTTACAACACTGTGCGTCGTAACAGATTGTGTAATGTATACGTATTTTTGTCTACCACTGTATTAATTTTTTTAAAAGGCATCAACTATTTATCGATTGAATTTATTGAACGACATACAATCAAACGATAAGTCGTAATATGTACCACTTCTTAGAAACGGAAGAAATACGTAGTTTGGATACAGATGGCCAGACGGTCATTTCAATAATCCGATGAGTGACGCTTCCTAAACCGTAGAGGCCCTAATAGTGGAAAGTCGTCACGTAGTCACACATTATAGGGAGCATTTTTAATGTGCTTCTCATTCTGATAAGTTGAATAAGCTGTTTAAGTTCAGTAAATTCAATCATGTAATTATCTTTGAAGTGTAAAGATGTATTCCAATTATTTTAGTGTTGTGACTGGTGAACCTCCAACGGGAGGTAATATGTATTTCTTTTCTTAACAATATATTTTTGGTGTATGTAGCCTGATCGGTGCACGTAGTTTGATTTTTCATGGTATAATGAATAATTTTCTATAATTTTAAAGATTTAAGTTAATTTCACAAAATGATGATGTAACATACACGGATCAGCCTGCATACACAAGCTAAGTTAAATCAAGTTTTTATATTCATTATACATTTGCTAGTTATGCTTAAATTTCATTATTTAATTTTAATAACAGTTTCCAAATTATCATAGTTCGCGCGAATCATTGTTTTAACGCTCGGTATATGTACAAGCATATAAAATATTTTATAAACTTTTACTTTATAATAAACCATATAATTTATTGTTAGTTGTTAGATACTGTATTAATTTAATACCTAAAAACATTTTTAAATTTAACTAACTTCGGCCCCAACTACCATCTTTTCCGCTACCAACCCCCAATATTATACATTTGGTGGCACCAGTGGTATCATAAAGGGAACCACCAAGCCACCTGCCTTAAATATATTACATTTGGTGGCAGCGGTGGGATTGTTCAAGTCAACCACCCAGCCACCTTCCTCAGTGCTATTACAATTGTTCATTTTAGATGACAGACAGCTGGATATTTCAAAACTGCAAAAAATTGACTTAGATCACTATATTTCTCAGCCCTTCATATACAAGTTGTAAAGAACCCGGATGATCAAAATATGGTTAAAAGTTTTCTTTATCCATATAATTTAAATTTGCGCCTAACGCTTCGCAACACATTTGATGAGCTCTATCACCATCAAATGTTACACTAACTACATTAATACGTTTTTGAACGCAAGGTAAAAAACGCTTGCGGACTACCCACTCTGCAGTCTATTGTTATATATCTATGGTAACATCTATCCATAAAAAACGTATGCGGACGCTATTGCAACTAAGCCGCATGAGAGTAAAAACACAAGTGTAACATTCGCTTTAGAAATGGAAGTAATTTATACTATTTTTCCTTAAAATTCTACTAGAAAATTTCGAAGTACTCGATACTTTTTTATATTTGGTCGTTTTATTGTCGGTACATATTAATAAATGTGTACCACAATACCACGACAATACTCTACTAAAAAAATTAGGAATTTTTGTGTGGATTCGATGCTGACATGACAGGTCTACTTTTTCAAGGGTTGGAAACCCTAACATCCGGTCAACTAGTATCCGATCAACTGGTATTTACATAATATCTGGCGTTTACTTTAAATAGATGGTGTTGCTTGTACCATCGTTCATCATTTTGTGTTTTTCGGATGTGTTTATTATTGCTTTGTTTTTTTATGTGTTCTTTTATTTATATATATTTATTAATTTTTTGTTTTGCGTGTGGTGACACAGCAAGTAGAAAGTTTCACCAACGATTCGTAGGAAACGATTTCACTTCAAACAAAAGGACATTTCTATTTTTTGCAACAAAAAGGATATTTTTGTATTTTCTTTTTTGTATTAGGTTTCTAGAACATTCCTTGTCCGGTTTCACCCTTAACACAATAACACACATTTTGTATAAATAGGCCAAGCCAAATATAACCAAGTCAGAGTCAGTTTTTCGTCTTCATACCCGCCATGCTGTATGATTATTGTAAATAGTTGATTAGTAAAAATAAAGTTAAAAATTAAAAGTAATTCAAGTATTTCATTTTTGAGGAAGTTTCCTTGTAAATTTCAGTGGAAAAGTAGTTTCAAGTGCAAAGTCTTTTCTGTTGTTTTTTGGACTTGTTTAATAAAAACAACTGGCGACCGTGATTATTTGAAGAATTTAGAAGATTTAAACGAAAAGATTGGATTGATTGCTTCTGGGGAAGATTCGACCCATTGTGTCTCAACCTGTGATAAGCGCTAAGAGGAACGAAGAACACAACATATCTTCTCCTTGGGTGCGGTTCCCGGTGGCACGACACGTGTTGTTTTTTATTTTTTTTATTTATTTATTTATTTATCTTTTTTTGTGTTTTTTGTTTTGTTTTGTTTTTCTTATAGTGTAATAAACTAAACTTGATAAATAAATATAGTTAAATTGTGTGTTAATTAAATTGTGATTATCTTTCGAAGCAGTGAAAAGATACGTATAACAAGCTTCCATCTCTTTGTGAGATTTTTCAACGGCTAAGTCGTTCTAATAAAAAAAAAAACAGTAAGTTCCCAAAATCTTAACCAATTCTATAAATTATGGCTTTTATACAACAAAATAGCGTAATGGTTTTTACACAATAGAATTACGTCATTTAGTGATTCTATTTAGTAATTCTATTTAGTTTTTCTCCGACTAACTTCCTGGGTCTATCTGCACTTCGTGGACCTGTAGTTTCGATGTGGTGTGACAACTCGCACATCGCTTCTGAACGTGGTATTGTTGGTGGTTCTGTAATGTCTACAAACTCATCCAGAAGGCGCTGGTGGTTATATTGAGGGTCGATAGTGGAGATGCTGTGAATGTTGGTGGGTTTCATGTTACCCTTTGATGTGAATAACGTAATGGAGTCAACAAGACGGCGTCTCTTGAGGTCAATAACTAGACCGAAGTGAACTAGGAAGTCGGCTCTGATGATGGCGATTTTAACATCTGCGATCAGGAATAACCACTTGAAGGTCCGTCTCATCCCGAAATGTACTTCCAGAACTTTGACACCGAAGGTGTTGATAACGCTACCGTTGGCTGCATATAATTTGAAGGTACTCACACTTGTCTTAGTTTTAACCCAGGTGCGTAGAATCACTGATAGGACCGAACCCGAATCGACCAAAAATTTTTCGTTCGTTCGACGATTCGTTTTGCCGAAGATGTGCAGGCGGTGTTCTTGAATTATGTTTTCGTTAACGCTGTTGCTGTCCGCCTGTTTCAGCAACAGCTTGTTTAGTTTCCCTGCTGATCGTCACCTTTAAATGTACATGGTTGAAACAACATTTGGCATTTTTTTTAAAACGTTGATGATAGAAGCACACTCTCGGTGTGGACGTTGTCACAGGTCTTCTGTGTGAACGCGATCGTGCCCTGAATTGTTGTTGGTTTCTGGAGAGGTTTCCGGCCAGCTCTTTCATTGACACTATGAACCCGTTCATTGTTTTTTCGAGGTTTTCGAGGCGTTCCTGCATGGTGCTATAATTCGTGGTATAATTATCATTTGATGCGGTTGTAGCCATTACCGTGGAATGGGGGCTATTTTCCAGTATGCAATCAGCTATCGCGGCTAATTCAGACAGTGTAACTTTGTTTTTACTAGCTGATAATATTAAACATACTGAAGTGATTTCACTTCATACAATACACACATTCCACAGCAGTTTTTTAATACAGGACAAATTTCACCGCATACCAGGCTAATGATCAAATTTACGTTACTTAATGATAGCAACTAAGTCATTTGTCCTTTGTCCAAAATTTTATAAATTTAGAAATAATTAATTATCAAACGTTACTCTGTTCTAATTTTGTCGGACTAGATCAGACACGTACTGTAGTGCGTCGGCATCCAGTGCTGTGATTAACATAAAATACTTTGTATTATCGCTGGAGATTCGTCGCGTACGGAATAAAGCTTCTACTTGTATAAACGTCGTCCTTATTGTCGAGCTGTGATGGATTGTTTTGTGTTTCCGCAGAATCTTGTTGCCGGGAACCGTTAGTCATTTGCTATAACACGTGGATTGTCTGTTTTATTCTGAGAATTTTGATGTTCGTTTATCATTTTCTTATTGACAAGTGCACGATTTGGTTATCCTTCGAGATCGGAGTTACCAATTATAGCTACGCGTGTAACTATTAAATATTAAATAACGAATACCAAACTGTTTATAACTAGTATTTATTTAAAATTATAATAAACTTTCAAAATACAAAAAACTGAATAATAATGACTTAACGTTCACGAGCGACCAGGTTGACGCGTCATTCCCGACTGCTCGCCGTTTTTATTGTCTTGCTTCTCCGTTAGTGGCGCTAATTCCGCTTTCCATTTTTTTATGTAAAGTTCTGCCAACTTAATGGCAGTTACAGAACCGCCATACATGTTTGTATCGACGTGCCATCTGGCGGCAGTGATGGCCATTAATACAGTTTTTCGACCATCACCAGAAAGTTTCAGTAGTGTCGACAAATGACTTGTTGTCGTTTTCAACTTAAGCGTGTGTGGCGCATGTGATGTATTGAACTGATTGATGGTTCTAGGGTCGAATAGCGACAATTTATTTAATGTAATGTTTTTGATGTTTTACTTCAACTGGGATTTAATTTTCGTAAAGCACACTCACTTTACTGCAAACAGTAGTTGCACGGTCCTAGTTCAATTTTACTTGTTCACATCTTTTCAATAATTCATTTTTTATGTAGTTTTTTATTGTAAAATGCAAAAAACTTTACTTAATAAAATGAAGTTCGTTTTAATACGGTGAAACTAATTTTTTTTTTATTTCTCAACACACACAAAATACTTCTGGATTAGAATGGGACAAACAAACATTTTAACAATCACAAGTAATGACAGTGACGTGACCCATTCATCCGACGGGAGCTTCCAAAAATTATAATCTACACTTAAATATCATCAAAGCTCGTCTTGTCGTCTACCCACCTCATTATATATGGTAAACCGTCGTAGTTCACCCACCTCATTACATACATACATATATTTAATTATGTACGTTATCTACTACATGACACATTCAACACACCAAACAGGTCGAATACACTACACAACGGTACACAGCTGATCGCTGTCAACAAAATTCTGAATGTATTTAAGCTACTTAATTGACATCTATAATTTTAATATTGTAAATTAATCCAACATTGTCAAATTTAAACACGCATAACTTCTGAAATGGAATATACGCAATATTGAATTAAAAATCAGACTGTACAAGCTCAACGTCGTTAACTTTATTACAAGTGGGCCATTTAACAGAAACTGAACCTAGTTAAAAAATTTTCAGATTCAATTTATGAGAACCATGATTGTTTCAAGCTAAAATTAAAGATGTAAATTATTGGTTTTTATAATTCTGACATTTTGAGCAACAAACTTCAAGTTAATATTATGTGGGTATGGGAATGGAATAAATGTTGTTATCAGTGTTCAGTTCACATATACTCCTTTTTCCCTCGTTTATCCAAATCTCAAAGTGCCATACTGGAAATAAAATCAACACACATCTAAACGTAAGTAAGTAATTTTATACTTTCCATATGTATCTCAGTAATTTAAAGAGTCAAATTTGTCTGCTCACATTTCAACCAATCTTCATCATCCTACAGTCCACTCTTTTCGAGGGTTTCGGGTTAAAATTCCATATTGTTTGAAATATCTGACCCACCAGAAAAATAAATAAATAAATAAATAAAAATAACACAAAATTGTTTTTACTACCAACTACGCCTACATAATTTGTTTGCTTCAAAATTATTAACATTATCAAAATAAATACACATAAACATGAGATATGAAACTTTTGAAATAACTCTCTTTGGCGATAGCTCTCTTCTGCAATGGCACTCTCTCGTACCATGACATTTCAAAAATGAAAGCACCGTAAACTAATAGTTATAACAAAAAATATTTTTTATAGTTCGTACAATTTTAACATTTTAAATATTCAAGATGTTCATACAATTTCGATAAAAAAATTTAAATTCGTCAAAAAATCAAATGAGTATTCTTTTTAAATTTTTTAAGGAATTATATTTAGGTAAGGTGTTTTAATGTTTTTTCTATATCATGTGAGCAACAATTAAACTTTCGATTTAATGTGACCTTATTATAATTTTGCATTTAAGGGAACAATTTGAAGATGGGGCCACAAAAAAAGTTTGTAAATTACTGAAAAGTATATGTGACTTGAAAAGGCGTGGAAAATTAGAATAACCAACTATTTGAAAAATTCAGGACTAACAGCAACTGATGATTCGTGGATATTTTATAATGGAGATCGTTCAGTTATAATATCTATTTTTATCGACAATAGATTAATTACTGGTAAATGTAAAAATGAAGTCCAATCTTTATTATCAAAATTATCAAAAGAATTTAAAATTGTCTGAAAGTTCAGCAAAAGGGAAATTAAATTATTTAAGAATAGACATTAATTTCTTGAAAAACGGCATTTTCTTAAATCAACCTGATTATATCCGAAAAATATTAGAAAAATGTGGATTTGGTGATGCCTATGAAGCAAATACCCCTATGGGACCAGTTATGATGACAAACAAGTTTGCAAATGATGAAGAATTGACAGACGAGCCATATCGTGCAGCGATTGGTAGTTTGTTATATTTTCAACTATAACTCGGCCTGACATTAGTTAAGTGATGAACTAGCTGAGTCGTCATGTAAGTCAACCAAAGATCAGTCACTGGAGAACTGTTGAAGGGATCTTTAGATACCTACAAGGTACAGACAATTATGGGCTATTATTCTTTGAGTATGGAGAATTAAAAGTTTACTCTAATGCAAACTATAGAAGAGATGGTGCTAATATGAATTCAACGAGTGGTATCTTAGTCGATTATGGAGGTGTTTGGATTGCTCAGAAGCAAGTAACAATTATTTCTTTAGCTGAAGCTGATAAGGAACCCTATCCAACTACCTCTCAAAAAATTTTGAAATTTCACTGGATTGTTGTGGTTATTAAAACTAATCACGAGCCATATTTTGTTTATGTCCATAAGTAGTTTAAGGGAGTGAAATGTGATTTTTTTTCAATCTTGTTAAATATCTTGGAAATGGTAAGAGCTTTAGCAGGGAAACTACATATATTTGTAAATGGCTCTTTAAGGCCTTTATTGTGATACAAAAAGTTATAAAATCATTGGGGTTTCATCCCTCCAACCCCTAATTTTATCGGGTATTATTAAACAGAATTAATAGAAATGATGCCAAAAATAATAAAGGGTGTGGTTAGAGAGAGGGCAGAATTTTTTACGAAAAAAGTTTAAATTTATGTGTAACGTTATTTACTATGTGAGTATATAAAAATAGAATGTATAGAAGTTGATTTGCTCGACCGAAACCGCGATCTTCTTTATTATAAGTAATACAATGATCTCTTAATTATAGGATCAATCATATTTGAAAATAAGGAGATTACTTTTGAATATAGAGATGAACATGTCCTTAAATAGAGTCAAACATATAGTCCTTTCTTGGAAATGTATTCTTCATTAGAGCGTTTCGGAAACCATTTCAATGATGCTTTCTAATACGCATGTATCATTTTAAGTCGTAATAATAAGACAACCAATCAAGATTCTTTTATAACATGATGCTATGTTTTAACCAATCGTATTGTAATATTTTCATATCCTGTTCTCTTGTAGTCAGATATGCTATTAAGGATAAACCAAAAAAGTTAGTTGTGAATAGGAAACCAACTCAGATAGTACAAAATGTAAACGCGCAAATAAAATAAAATAAATAAAGTTGTTTAAACATATATTAAAAATGAAATAATAAATTAAAAATAAATGTAACAAAAAGTATTAAATATTAAATATAATATGAAGTTAATGAAATAAAAAGAAATGTAAAAGTATTATAAAAATAAGAAAAATATGTTATTTTGTGATATGTGAAAGCACATGGTTGAAAATTGAAGAATAATTTTATAAAGTGAAATAAATGTATTTTTGAAGTAAAGAAAATAAGAAGTATTTATTTGTATTCTACCTGAAAGTATTTAAAAGAAGTATTATTCGTGAATAAATGGAAATTATGATGAGTGAGGTATTTTAAGAAATTATATGAGTTAAATAAATAATGAAATTGGAGAACGCCATCTTGGGATATTTGTGGAAACCATCGTCTAAGTTGAAGAGTGTTTGAAGCTATACTAATGAATAATAAATCTACATAATATTTTATAAAAATTTATCCTGTACCAAAAATATTATTCCTTTATTTTGCTTTGTGTAAGCACTTATATAATTATTTTCTATACACACTTTCTTTATTTCTCGTTTCGTCTCATATATTTATTTAGAACCCGATTCCTTTCCAAAAATAATTCTACCACTGAACAACCAAAACACCTGGTGCATTCAGGAACCTCACCTTTCCTATTTTGAAATCAATCGTCCGAATCAACCTGGTGCTACGTTCGAGAGATCGCACCTACACCACGAGAGTAATTGTTTCAACTTGATACATCGTCCGCAAAATTCTCTCTATCACAAGGTCCGATTGATTCATATGTTTTTATCGATTTAAAGATTTTATTATTTTATATGTTACTTATAAATGTGTAGTAAATTATTAAATTATTTCTAAATGATGACACTACAGAAAGTATGAGATTTCAAATGATAATTTTAAATATTCAATTCTAAGGAAATGGTGGAATTTGGTCTATATCAAAAATGCATAATCCACAAGTCTCATAAAGATCGCAACACTGGAAAATTGATTCAGTGACACGTTCACACTGAATCAGCATTATAAAACTTATAAATAAAGAAGATCAACCGGCCAGCGACAAGCTACTTCCTCACACATAAAACTACAAACTTATTTATAAATATATTATTGTAACAATAAATTTTTGTTTTAATTATTGTTTGTGACCAAAGATTAAGTAAATTGTAAAATAAGTTATAAATAAAGTATAATATTCCTCCAATATTAATACTGAATTACCTATAATTCTCCTTAAATAATATTCCGTTGATTAAACTACTGCCTCATAAAGTACGCTATGGTGGGGAGATCTTGTTTTTATGTACCGCGCCTAAATATAAAACAACGTAAAGCGCTGATAGACGTGTCTGATGACAAACTCGATACTAGCTCTAAGTAAATAGCTTTGGTAGTGAAACACACAAAAACATCTATCATCAACGGAACTAGGAGAAAATCAGCTGGTGAAGGCACATTACCAACGGAATGTGTATTGTCTGATGTTTTCACATTTCTAAAGCATCATACAATACACATTGTTTATTATAAACAAATATACGAACTTCTTGAGTACAAGCTTATAATGAACATAATTTTTAACTCCCATATCCCCATTTTTTTCTGAGAATTACCAGTTAACTTACCTAGAACAATTACCTACTTATACCCTAAAAACAATAAAAATATCCAACCATATGTCCTTTCCAACGAATATTTAATTGACCAAGAGTGTCCCAAGGTGGAGCAAATCGACATATGCCATCTCAAAACAAGCGGAACCAAAACAAAACATTCAAGGTGCTTTCGAAATCTGCTTCTCAGCAAACCTGTCTACTGCATTTACGAAGATTTTAACGTTACGAAGATAAACCATTAAGGGACAATTACACAATCATAAAGAACACTCCGAAGACAAGCCTATTGTCTATCTGCGGAATAAACGACCGATATATCACAGGAACTATTCTATTTTCGAAACTGCCCCCTAACGACTAACGAAAGTACATACGGCAATCAAATAACACAAAAGGAAGACGAAATTCATCTAAGTCCGACACACTGAGATTAAGGCCCACCGTACACGGGTCGACTGTTTTACAACTCGAATTTCAAACCAGTTGAACATGCAATGGTTTGGCAACCTTTCACTTGTATGTGAATGAAGAACCGCATACGACTCGACCGAAACGAAACCAATTTTAGTGGAGACCACTAGTGTGACCGCCTGAAAAAGGTTATTTTTGGGAATTTTTTTAATGAAAACTACTGTATGGAATGTTTTAATATTTTAAGGATACATTCGTTGATATATAGTAAATTCATGATAAAATTTTTGGTCCAAAAAATTGAAAATTCAGTGAGTTACTCGCGATTTCCCAAGGCTCCAAAAAAAATTCCCCCACTGCTGTAGTGATAGCGACCTTCACAGTGCCTGAAATCAAAAAAACCAAAAAGCCTATTAAACTAGAAGGTACTGCCCGTGCCATGAACTTCAATCGAAAAAAAAGTTGAAATTTAACAAAATGGCAGGGTTTTTAAAAAAATTTCAAATTGTGTGCGAAAATTTGATGATTTTTGGCCTGCAAAAATTACATTTTTTATTCGATCGGAAAACTGGAGGTTCATGGCACGAAGAAACATGTATAAATGAAGCTGCAATAAAAATTAAATCGATCGGATGATTTGCCTTCGAGTTATAACTGCAGCAAATTTGAAAAATGTAGTTTTTCTTTACTTTTAGTTTTTATCACTGAGAATTTTTACTAAAATTATTTACGATGTATTCAATATAACGGTCATAGTAAAACTAGATGAGTCATTTAAATATGCCAGGGTCTAGCTTCTGCACAATATGTGACTGGCAGCCACGTCCAGAAACTCCCAACTATCAACCTTCATACATTTTTCAATACCTCAAAGTTAACAATGAAAAACATAATCCGCTCTTCGGATGGCTGTAACTCAAAAACTATTTGAGATATGCACTTGAAATTTTAGTATGTCATTTTTAAAGGTATAGACTATCGAAACATGCAAAAAAAATTTTTCCAATTTTTTAAAAAAGTCACACTAGTGGTCCCCCTTAAATCAGTTTTCAACTGGTCGCATACGATCGTGTTTGCATAGTCACAAAACGGTTTCAATCGCATGGTTGCATGGTTTGTTAATTTTTTCTGTGAAAATTTTTGACAACTTTTTAATTTTTTTTTTAAATGAGTGATTAGGTAACGAATATTGCATTTGTTGAGGAGGTATTATAACCTCTCTGGATATTCAAGAAAAAATGCTACAGAAAAAGCATGGCAAGAACTGGCAGCCAAAGTAAATGTGACAGGTATGTACCGTAGAGAAAATTATAGTAAAGCTACGTATGCGTAGTACGCATACGTAGCTTTACTATAATTTTCGATTCAAATTTGAAAAAAATGAAATTAATTTAGCTATATTTAATTATTTTAATAAAATCAACTGATAAAAATCTTTAATTTGACTCATGAATAAATTTTCCAGAAACTTAAATTACTAGTCAAAAATTTAAAAAAAAAACAGTAATAGGTTGACATCTTAATGTCAACGAATTCCTAACTTCACCAGCCCATGTTTTTTAGTAAAATATGAGAGATACTGTAAAATTTTTAAATATCCTATATTATTGTTTACAACTTTGTTGTTAATTCCAAGTAATATCCAAATAAAATTTTATAGAACACTAGTACTTTGTTAGAAATAGCTGTCACTAAAAAATGCTATAGGTATTATTAGCCATGAAATTTTAATTTTTAGGTAAAGTTGGGAGTTTTTACGATAATGGTATACATTTTATTTAAATTTTTTTTATTACTTTTTAAGTACTCATTTTAAAATAATATATATTTTTAATAAATAATGTTAATTAATAATATTATTCTCTGCTTCTGGTACAATATATTTCCACTCTCAAAGTAACCGCCGAAGAACCATCGTATATTGCTGGCTCTCTTGGTTGAATCATGTCGATAGTTGTTGGTGCTATCTCATTCTCCTCGCCCGTGTCTAGGGGTCGATAGTCGATCCCTTCTCGTTTACGTACATAGTTGTGGAGGGCACAAGCAGCTTTTATAATATCGTTTACTGTTTCTGCTCTTCGACATCCTATGGGTCCATTTAATACCGCAAATTTTTCTGTTGCCATTCCAAAAGTACACTCAATAGTTTTCTTCCCTCGGCTCAATCTGTAATTGAAAATACTTTTCTCATTGTCTAGAGCTATTTTTGCATAAGATTTCATTAACCAGGATGATAATGGGAACGCTTCATCTCCCACGAAGTAATATAGAAATAGACTGTTTGTTTCATCATAAGTCAACGGAGAAGGCGAAGGAATATCAAAACCCCCGTGAGTTATCCAGAATTTAATTGCACTACCGTTGAATATACCTCCATCACTGTTTCGTTCGACGTAACCTGATTCGATAATCGTAAAAATTCCATCTGCATCACAACACATCTTCTTCATCTGAACTGTTATTTGACATGTTGCCAAAATTAGCTTCAGTAATCGATACTTCAGTAATCGTTTTTCTATCACGACAATACTGTACAACTAACTTTATAAAACTTAAGACTGATCCGCATTCAGTCGCTCTCGTATGAGGACAAACAATATCAATCAGTTGCACATGTAAGTAGTGAGCAACTGGTTTGAAACTCGAGTTGCAAAACAGTTGATCCCTGTGCGGAGGGCCTAATGCATCAAAATTTGAAGAAAACTGGACGTATACAAATTTAAAAACTTCCATATAGAGAACCAAGAAGAAATACAACTAATAAAGAAACGTGGAACACTACATATTTCAGTAACCTATTTTATTATAGCTTCTTTAACAACTGCTTTAAATATTTCTGCATTCGGAGAATAACAATAACAACCAAAGGAAATAGAAGCACAGCACACATCTCTAGCTCCAACCAAAAAGTAAAACCTCTTTGGTCGCCAGTTTCGACTGAGGGGGTAGGAGTTACAGTTTCTTCACATGCTTTACATAAAAGACATAAAAGTAATGACACTACAGAAAGTATCAGGTCTCAAATAATGATTTTAAAATATTAAACTCTAAGAAAATGATAGAATTTGCACTCTATTAAAAATGCATGGACAAACTTCTACAACCCTTTCATAGACAAAATAATTACAAAAGTAATATTGTATGTTCAATCGATGAATTAGTATGCAAATATTAATTATATCATACCTCAAGTGCAACACTGTTGTTAAAGAAACATAGAGGATGTTTACAACTAAAGTGTATACGGTAAATTTAACTGTAGTATCCAATTATAAAAAAAAAAAAACTAAGAGTGCGCTGGTCAGTTAATAATTTGTTTTGAAAATGACACTAAATGAAATGAGTCGTCGCAAATTAATTTGTAAATTCTGTGAAGAAAATCCAGACAAATCCAAAAGTGAAATTTTTAAACATTTTAAGAACATGGGTTTCAAAAAAACTTTTATTTATCATGCAATAAACTTGTTCATAAATAATAAACCAATCGAAAGAAAATGTGGATCTGGTCGGAAATGTAGTTTGCAAGACGCCAAAGTTCGATCAAGACTAAAAGCTGAAACAATAGGTTACAGTGCAAAATCGTATCGCCAATTATGTAAAAAATATAATTGTGACAAGAACACTGTTACGAAATATTTAAAATCCATGGGAATTCAGAAAAAAAAAAGAAAAAAACAGCACCATTCACGACCGAAACACAACAAAAGACTATAAAACGCAGGTTACGCGAGCTCTCCAGAAGTTACTTTTCTTGCTCATCAGAGTACAAATGCGTGATGGATGACGAGTCATATTTTACCGAAGGCAATGAATGGCAGACAAAATATTACTTTGAGTGTTCTACTCACAAACCTCCCGAAAAGGCTAAGTTTATCCAAAAAACGAAGTTTCCAGGAAATGTTTTGTTGTGGTTAGCCATAAGCGAACGTGATATCAGCGAACCGGTTTTTTTTAAAGGAGGTTTAGCAGTGAACGCCCAAACGTATAACGAAAAATGTATTCCGACTCTTAGCAATTTCATCAAAAAATATCATGGCACCGAAAAAATAGTTTTTTGGCCAGGTTTGGCATCCTCACACTACGCGAAGTCCATCATAGAGAACCTGGAGAACAAAAAAATTGAATTTGTCCCAAAGGGAATGAATCCCCTAAATGTTCCACAGTTGCGGCCCATTGAAACTTTTTGGGCCAACTTAAAAAGAAAAGTATATGGAAATGGATACAGGGCCAAAAATGTTGATTCTCTAATTGAATCGGTGAGTGCAGAAATCACATAAGTCACATTTTTGAAATTTTACAGGAGAACGAAAAAACAGTATACTGTTCCCAAAATATGAATTTGGGAAAAATTTTTCAACTCAAACTGTACATTCATATTACGGAAATGTGTTCAAAATATTATTTTCTCATTTTCAAATAAAGTTTTCTTTATAAAATAAAAAAAATAAATTTGACTTATGCTGTTTCTGCACTCAACAAATATTATACACCACAACTTTTACTGAATATACTTTTTTAATGACAAATTAATATACTTTTTTAATAACAAATAAGACAACAAGAAAATAAAATGTGTACAGACTAAATTTAATGTTAAAAATGACAGCTAAATAATAGAAAACCATCTCGTGAAGAAAGTGACAATTTTTATCAGCGTTGAGTGCAGAAAGCACATAAGTCACGGACTTGTGTGCTTTCTGCACTTAATACTATTTACCAAGTCTTTATATTTTCAAAAATAAAACCCTGACTGATGTGGTTTCTTTACACAATGTTTCTTTACCTTAGATAAACTCATTGAGTGTAAAAAGTGAATTTTCAAATTTTATTGACTTATGTGGTTTCTGCACTCACCGATTCAATTATAAAAATAAAAATACCCCTGTCGCAGCATTCTGCAAAACATAGCAAATTTCCATTTACAAAAGTACGTTTTCTTGGCAACTAGTTGATATAGAATAATTGTAAATAGAAAAAACCTTCTTTATGTGATTTTTCCGCCTCATTCCAATAATGTTAAAAACATTTTTTTCATGAAAAATGTCCAAAAAACCGTAGGTGAAGAAACTGTACCATTATTCTGTATATAACCTGCTTTCGGAGAAAAACTAATTTTCGTTTATAAAAATTTGTTATAAAAAAAATGTTTCTAGTAACGTAAAAGCCCCCATTACCTAACACTATTTTTAGGTATTTCATTAAACTGGCTTACAAAAATTAATAAATGAATGAAACACCCATTTTTTTTCTTAATAAGCATGAAACCAAGTTTTTTTTAATCCAATGAATATGTTTTTAAAAAAATATAACCCAAAAATTTTGAGATATTAATGTTTTTCTCTTGTAAAATATTGACATGTATAAAAAAACGGATAAAATATGTTAGTATCTTTAGAAAATCACCACAGACACCTAAAAAAAAAACACGTATATAACTACAGAGAAGTAGAGACAACATATCTATCTCTATACTACCGGAACCAGTGTAACCAGTAAGAGATAGAAAATATATCGCGCGTTTTCTGTCTCAACCTCGTATAAGGTTTTTTGACGGTTTTGAGTTAGAAAGTCATACATGTACATAATTCACTTCACCATATGATGCACTAAGAAATATTGCAAAATAGTTAATGGATAAAATTTTAATCCAATAAAATTCAAACTCGTATAATAATGACCTAATTTAGTTTACTGACAAAACCTCGTATAGTTTGTGTAAAATTATTTTTTGAAATAGTAACATTTTTATCAGCATACCTTCATACTTGACCAAGATACAACTATCTGACACTAGAGTTCGCAGGTGCTGTACACCACAAATCCAATAGCACGTAGTGGTCGGTGCAAATTTAAGGGGAAGTACGTAAAATCGGAAGATCAGGAGCGTCGGTAAACTTTTATTTGAGGGGTTGGTAAATATTATTTATTATGTAAGCAAGTACATAGGTATTATATATAAATAAGTACAGTACGCTTCAAAAAGTGATCGAACACTTTCACCCGGGAGGTGCCCACACTTTTGATGCCGCACTGTACTTAATGTTGTGGTACACTGGCGTGTCAAAGGTGTGGGCACCCCCCAGGTGAGTGTTCGATCACTTTTTGAAGCGTACTGTACTTATTTTGTGGACGTACAAATCTTGACATTTGACTCCAACACGCGCTCGCTTAAATAAGTACAGTACCCTTCAAAAACTGATCAAACACTCACCCGTGGGGTGCCCACACTTTTGACACGGCAGTGTACCACTCTCCCTAAGTGAGAGTGGTCGATCACTTTTTGAAGCGTACTGTGCTTTTTTTTATATATAATATGTATTTGTTTATATAATAAATAATATTTACCAACCCCTCAAATAAAAGTTTACCGACGCTCCTGATCTTCCGATTTTACGTATTCCCCTTAATTTTACACAAACTAGTATATCATATACCATGCTTGGTCAGAAAACTAAATTTTAATTCGAGTTTAAGCGTAGCAAATTTGAAAAATGTAGTTTCGAGAAAAACGCGTTTAAAATTTAAGTTACTGGTTAGACTATCGGAATATCGGAGAATGAAGACAATATTGGAATTAAAAATTTGATACATATCATTGCCGGCGAGATTTGACAATTTGAACGAGCAGATGCTGGCATGGTTCCAAAGCAATCCAAAACTGGGTATTATGAATAATGGACCCATTGGACTAACTCATAAACTGGAATTCAAAACGCTGGACTTTCTCGAAATCGTTGGGGGTGCTGAATGGCGAATTTTGTAATTTATTCTCTTCAAAATATATTATTTAATTGTACTATGTATTTTAAAAATTTCAATATTGTATCAATTTTTACATATATTTAATAAAAATTATAAAACAAAAATTCGATTTTTTTTTATTCACCCATCCTTAAATCAAATTTTCAATTAAGTATAAATTGATAAAACTTGTTAGCAATCGTTAGTATCTATCATATCTCTGAGTATTAATTATAAAAGTAAATCGATTTTTTTGTTCGAGTCCCATCTTTAAATCAAAATTTTTCAGCTAAATATAAATCGATAAAACTTTTGAGCAACTTTCATATCTATCATATTGTTGGGTGTTATGATAAATAATTACAAAAAAAATTTCATATCCCCTCAAAATGAAAAAGTTAAATTTTCATAATAATTTCAAAACTCTAATTTATATTTAATAAAAAATTAAAAATAATTTCTTAACTATGCATAACTCATATGTCTTAACAATACAAAAGTTTCAATCACATATAGCAAACTGCTGACGAAGTACATTCCACACGCTACCGTATCGTATATGTGAATGCATAATATATCGTATACATCTCATATATGTACATACATGTAAAATATGTGACTTGTAATTTGTACATACATATGAGTATTATACCAAATAAAAATTTGATTATAAAAAATAGGGAAATTTTCTTCTTCAACAATTGAAAATTCTATTAATATTAGAAAATTTATTTTCGGCAATAGTATTGTTAGATACTAAAACAACTGAAAACTTTAAGTTTTTGTTTTAATTATAATAGTTAAATCAATCTAATTAGTTTTATTTAGTGAATTAAGAACCAATTTTTTGTTTTTAAGTATAATAGTTATGCCCATTTGCACCGTATGGTTTAAGTAATACTTAATTTTAAGTAATTCTTAAAACAACTGATTTCGTTGCACCAATCGCAAAGATGTTCTTAACAGCAGAAAGTTATTCTTAACTTTTAAGCCTCCGATTATGAATACTTAGTGATCTTAAAAAATAAGCAATCGTTTGCACATGCTCACTAGATATATCTACGTTTGGCGTGGCTTGACTTTTAAACTGTCATTGTCAATATTTTATTTTATTATAACCTCGTTTGAGTGATAAAATATCTACATACGTATTTTGTGTATAAAATAATTTTGTATTTAGTTCAGTTTGTTGGATAATAAAAAAAAGTCAAAGATGGATCGGGTAAATGAAATATGGGAGGACGATATGGATATTTTAGAAATAATAGATTTCGGATTTCCAAGATTACATTATACGCGGTCTAATTATTTTCATGAAATGGATGAATTCAATTTTTATCGTAGATTTAGATTAACTAAACAGTGCTGTTTAGAAGTATTGGGAATGATAGAGGAGCGAATTGAATTTCCAAATGATTTGTAAGTTGGATTTATGTACTTCTATTATATAATGTACCTCCCCTTTTACATAATCACAAATTTTTGCAATATTACAGAAACAACAGTTTATCACCAATGAACCAGCTGTTATTAACTTTGCGATTTTATGCGTCTGCTGGTCATTTGATCAATATTGCTGACTTCATTGGCGTTCATACATCAACGGCTTCGCGAGTTGTAAAAAGGGTGTCGGAAGCAGTAGCAATGCTTCGTCCACAATTTATAAAAATGCCGGAAACTGCTGATGAAAAACAGAGAATAAAAAGCGAGTTTTTCGAAATTGCAAATTTTCCAAAAGTAATTGGAGCAGTGGACTGTACCCACATAAAAATTCAGTCACCAGGAGGTGAAGACTCGGAAGTATTCCATAACAGAAAAGGGTACTTCTCATTTAACGTCCAAGTACTATGTAACGCAAGTTTGGAAGTTATGGACATAGTTGCAAGGTGGCCCGGCTCGACGCATGATTCGACTATTTTTAACAATAGTGTGATATGTGCCCGGTTTCAAAATGGAGAATTTCAAGATTCCATTCTTTTAGGTAAAAAATTATTTTTACTTCTCCTTTCATCTTTACGTTATACATTTGTTTCTTTGCAGGCGATAACGGTTATCCATTACGGAACTATTTTTTAACTCCGTTGGGTAATCCAGCCACGAGAGCGGAACAATTATATAACCAAGCACATATAAAAACCAGAAATGTTGTGGAACGGTTATTCGGTAACTGGAAACGTCGATTTCCCGTACTTGCATACGGATTACGATTACAGTTAAATACCGTAATGGCAATTATTGTGGCTACTGCCGTGTTACAAAATATAGCACGGCAGATGCATGATGTAGAGCCGCCACCTTTACCGGATGATATTGCAGCTAATAATCTCGACCAGTTAATAGAAAATGGACAAATACTGGAAATAGATGCAGTAGGGAATGGAAATATTAATTATGCAAGAAATATATTAATAAATAATTATTTTGGACAAATGTAATTTTATTTTTTATTTTTAAATAAAAAAATAATTTTTAAAATTGTTTAATTCTTTTCTAATTTCCACTTCCAACATGAGAAATTGCATTTTTAAATTTTGGCGTTCCTCCTTCCTCACATACTCTTTTTAATTTATTTTCCTGCCGCTGCCAACAGGGTGGCGATTGAAAATCAGTATCAAAATTCCCTGACTTCTCCCTGACTCTGAATTAAATTCCAGGACCTTCTCCGAAAAAAAATATTGTTTAAAATTATAGTAATTTCTAAAAATAAAGTTTTTTGACGACCTGATTTTTCCAGGTCGATCGCCACCCTGCATTGTCAGTCACATGTTCAGCAGCTAATCATATTTCCTCGCTACTGAACTCGAAGTTAAGGTCGTAACCACCGTCGTTGGTCTTTTACGACGGTGGTTATGACGTTGGAATCTAATACTTTCTAAAATTTAAATAAAACAATCAGCAATCGCGTTAACTGATTGTTTTCAAAAACTCTAAATTCAATAAAAAAAAAAAAAATCAAAAATAAATTGTTAAATCGACTATGTTAAATTTAAAGGGCTAACTTCCACTAAATTTTAAATTTGAAGTTTCGCAGACCACTAAAATTTGAAGTTTTGCGGACTACCATCATAATTTTTATAGGTTAATCTGCAGGTTTAACAGAAAATGGGGAGGTTCCGGAAATAGCTGCAGTAGGGAATGAAAATTTAAATTATGTAAGGAATATATTAATAAATAATTATTTTAAACAAATGTAATTTCATTTTATTTTTATTAAATAATTATAAAATTAAATATTATTTTTTTAAATTTTTTTAACTGTTCTTTTTTTATTTCAATTTCTAATGATAACAGTTCCATTTGTGCTTGATGTTGCTCCTTTTTCCATTGTAATTCTTTTTCAATTTTCTTTTGCTCAGCAGCTGCTATCACCAACCGCTTGTCTAATAGCTCGTCATACTTTTTAGCCACCGAGCGAGACGTTAAAGTCTTCACGGTAGGCGTCGGCCTTCTACGGCTGTGATCTAATTTCTAAAATTTAAATAAAAAAAATCAGTAACCGTATTAAGGGATGATTAGTACTGAGTTAAGAAATTTATTTTTCAATTTTTTGGTCTTTATATATTTTGATAGATACGTATATCTCAGGAATGCAAGTACGAAATTTCACGTCATATCTAAATTAGTTTTTATTTTGCAGAGCGCGCTATCTCCCCCCGTTCTATTATATTTTTTTGGAGGGTAAACGGCGTTGAAGCGCTTCAACGCGTGTGATTTGCGCGGTATAGGTATTAAATACTTTCTAAAAGTATATTCTTACATTATATTGTCTATTCCGTTAATATACATACTATCAGCAAGGATTCGCGTATTAAGCGTAAGTTTACTTTAAATGCGTTTTTCTCGAAACGTACTTTTCGAAAAAACTATTTGACCGATTCGCTACAAATTTTTTCAAAATAAATTGTAAAATAGATTCTATTCTCTTAAACCAGCTGTTCTCAACCTGCAGTGATACGCGTAATTCTGAGATGGAAAAGTGTGTTGAATTGACATAAATTGCCCTGTTAGGAAAATTTAGTAGTAACTGAAGAGCCTAATCAAGGAGTACATGAGAGAAAAAAGGTTGAGAACCGCTTTATTAAACAGTTAGTAAAATTATTAAGTTTTTATTAAATTATGCAATTTTATATACCTTCGACTTAGAATTCACGGAGTTTCCGTTTAAAGGGACGGAAGGACCAGGCTGCTCCATTTCTTCAAAATTGGTTAGTTCAGTCTAGAAAAAATTGTCAAAATGTTAAATTATCAAATCGATATAAACAAACAAATTTTAAAAAATTTAATATGCTTAGGTGTTCTTGAAAATCCTCTAATTCCTGGATCATTTCGTACGATGATCCACTTTCTACTTGTTCATTTTCGTCACTTACCACAACCTGAAAAAAAATATGTTGATATAGAATATATTTTTTCTTGGGGAATGTATAACATAGTCAAAAACAATGGCAGTTTTACAAGCTAGACGACGTTGGCGCCGCGACAAGTTTTTTCTTTCTTAAATCAACTTTTAAATTAACGTGTGATAGCTTAAAAAATTGCCCTTTAAATACCCTTTCCGAATATAAAATTGCCTTAGCTGTATCTTTTAGCAATAATAAGTTATCATTATATTATATATATTATTTAAACATTTTGAAAAATAAATTAGCATTAAAACAATAAAAAAAGTTTTTTAATCATCAAAATATTTTTTCCTAATACTCTTAAATTTGCCCCATCGAAGCGCAAAAAAAGAAAAAAAATTTCGAGGCGCTAGCTTCGCTTAGCTAGTTTTACAGAGGGCCCTACAATCAATTATGAAGCTGTCTAATGGAGTTACTGTTCGTTAACGTAGTTACCGTTACAGTTTACGTAGCAGCAAAGCCACTTCGCAGATTAAAAAAGCATTTACATAAAAAATACAATAAACCAAAAAAGGAAAAATGCAATGTAAAATACGAAAAAGTAGTTGCTATTCAATTTAAAATAAAATACATACACTTTTTTCTGGTAAGCCGATATCGTTATCAAATAAATTATGCAGCCCATATACAGTTTTTTTATTTATCATTGACAAAATTAGGTCCTTGTCATCGTTACTTTCAATTTTTTTGGGAGGACCACCACCTAAAATAATTTTAAAAAAATATAGTTTTTGCTGATATCTATGGAGATCAGATGACACGTTTTGAACTATTATAGATATTATCTGTTATCATTAACTCCTTCCTTTCTTCTGCCACCATTTTTCTTCTTTTTTTTTATTTGAATAACATTTTTTTAATGTTGACAAACATCTTCGTCTGTTCTCGGGGCAGGAAGCGTTGAATTCAAATTCAATTTTCGCCCAACATTTATTTTTTAAGTCATTCGTTACGCCGTCCGTCTTCTTATTTTCTATTACTTCTTTATATTTGTTAATTAAGCTAAATAAAAGCTGTTTCTCGCTTGGCGAGAAATTCGGATTTCTCATTCTCTAAAAAAGAAAAAAATTGATATAACTAACAAGATTATAGAATCAATTAAAAATTTAAAAGAATTTCAATTTCTAAACTTACCTGGTTAATCTCTGCCATTTTTAAGTATATTATTGATTCAGAATATAGGTAAATTCATCCATCTAAATATTTAATAAATCGTTTTGGTAATTACATTTCGAAAAGTTAAGTGTAATCACAGTCAAGATTTAAAATAAGGTATTTTAGTATACTTTATTTTTATGCAAAAAAGTATGTCTGTGCAAAATAAAGTAGAATACTTTATTATAAAGTATGGTTGGCGACCCTAATTATAACATCGACTAGCATTGTCACATCAACTGGGTTCATATGCGTTACTGTTATTGCAAAGTGAAATGTTTTATTACAATTTTGAGAATTTGCGAGATTTTAATAGTATAGTAAAAAAATTGATAATAAACATACTGACCGCAACATGTCACAAAATTTTTTCAAAAACTGGTATTTTTACGAAAATTTAATTAGGGTGCACACTAAAAGGAATATTGGTGGGTAGTATTATTTTTTGATAATCAACATATATTTACTGAAACATGTCACAAAATTTTTTCAAAAACTGGTATTTTCACGAAAATTTAATTAGGGTGGACACTAAAATGAATATTGGTGGGTAGTATTATTTTTGATAATAAACATACTGACCGAAACATGTCACAAAATTTTTTCAAAAAGTGGTATTTTTACGAAAATTTAATTAGGGTGTACACTAAAAATGAATATTGGTAGGTAGTATTATTTTTGATAATAAACATACTGACCGAAACATGTCACAAAATTTTTTCAAAAACTGGTATTTTTACGAAAATTCAATTAGGGTGAACACTAAAATAAATATTGGTGGGTAGTATTATTTTTTGATAATCAACATATATTGACCGAAACATGTCACAAAATTTTTTCAAAAAGTGGTATTTTTACGAAAATTTAATTAGGGTGCACACTAAAATGAATATTGGTAGGTAGTATTATTTTTGATAATAAACATACTGACCGAAACATGTCACATTTTTTTTTCAAAAACTGGTATTTTTACGAAAATTTAATTCGGGTGCACACTAAAATGAATATTGGTGGGTAGTATTATTTTTTGATAATCAACATATATTGACCGAAACATGTCACAAAATTTTTTCAAAAAGTGGTATTTTTACGAAAATTTAATTAGGGTGCACACTAAAATAAATATTGGTAGGTAGTATTATTATTGATAATCACCATATATTTACCGAAACATATCACAAAATTTTCTATAAAAAATTTTTCACTAAAATGCCGGAAAAAGACATTTCATATTACACGAGCTAATGATATTCCAACTAAGGGTGTAAATGATTCCGGACTACAAGAATTCTATTTAAAAAAACATTTTTTTTTACAATTTTTAGAATTTACAGGATATGTTGGGAGAATTCCGTGAATAAAATGTGAAATATTTTTTCGCTCAAATTTAGCTACGTTTTATGAATATTTGAAAATATAATTTTTTTATTTTTAAAAGTTACAATAATATCTACAAAAGATTTTTTAGAATGCAAAAGATTAACCTTGAAAATAGCTTACTCATGACATTCCACAGGATTTTACATATGAAATCGTCGTCGTCGCCTTGGAATGCAACATGTCTGAGCAAGTTAATGCATACATTGTGTATGCTAATGCAGTAAAATTGAATTATTGCATCATATTATGCAATCAATCTTGTTTGAGCCTGTTCTCTCTGCACATCTGTATGACGTCATCAATCAAAAAAAGTATATAAATACGCGTGATAAACGGTTTTAAAACCATTACGTCTTTTGACTTCATAAAATACCGTATGCTTCGTGTCATAATATTGTATTTTGCGAATTTTTAAAGTTTTATTTCAAAGTTTAATTTCTTAAAATTTTATTACATTTTTTCAATATTGGTGAGTAAGAAACATTTAATAATAATTTCTATTTTGAAATTCCTTTTTTACTAATTTTTGTATGCAACGACTTAAAACTAAAACAATATTTTTTGTGAATTTAGGAAAAATGGCCTTATTCAACTGCGAAATGTGCTCAGCAGGATTCAGTCGTCGGGATGCTTTAACAAGACATTTGAAGACGAAACATGGCGACAATGGTTCATCTTTTAAATGCGGTCGGTGTGGGGTCATGTTTACGAGAATGGATAATTTACGACAACATCTGAAAAAATTCCATTCAATGGCGGCATTGTGTGTTTACTGCGGTGAATCTGTTAGAAATGGTCTGGAGCAGCATATGGCTAATAAACATGGGCAACCCTCAACCAGCGTCGGACGTGATTATGAGCAGCCCTCAACTAGCAGCGGTCCTATTTCGAGGAAGCGAACAGCTGATGAACAAAATGGCAGCCCATCTAAAAAACCAAAGGCGGATCGGGGTACCAGACGTTGAGAAGTATGCGACGTGGATATACCGATTTCATCATTCAATGGGCATTTACACAGCGAGGCCCACAAAAATAAATTATGTCGCGGTACTGGAAACGTAAATGTGGAAACGATTAACAGCGCGTTCAAAACCAGAATAATCAGCTACCGGGTGAAGATTTCCGAGTACTTCCAGTCCACTGAAGAATTTTTGGATGAAGTTAAGGAAAATGTGCTTCAGCTGCTGCATATGGAACTGGCGAAACATACGTCATTTAAAACTAATTTCGAATTGTTCGGTCTATACGCAAAATTCGACAAGGACGATAATTTACTGCTGGATTTGAAGTCGTTCAACACCAGAAATATTACTGTTTGCGAATCCACCAATCTGGAGGAAATTTACCGAAATATGGTGTCGACTGTAGTGCGCAAAAGGGAAGAATTTCAGGAACGAGACAGCGAGTGGTCGCTCCTAGAAGTCCGATATTTGGAAGTCAACATAAATAAATACAATCCACTTCGGGCTTCATCGTATATCGAGCTTCCGGCATGGATCAAGCGAAAGAAGGCGGTCGTTAATGTGCAGAATGAAGACCAGGCTTGCTTCGCATGGGCAATAACATCGGCTTTACATCCAGTTGATCATGGTAATCACCCGCACCGAGTCGCTTCATATCCGCATTACTCATCAGTATTGAATTTCGACGATATTGCGTTTCCTGTCAAAATCAAAGATATAAAATTGTTTGAATCCTTAAACAACATCAGCGTTAATGTTTATGGACTGGAAGAAAAAAGTATTGTTGGACCGCTACACTACACCAAGGAAAAACGGAACATCCATGTGAATCTGCTGTACATTGAAAATGGCGAAAACAGTCACTACTGCTGGATTAAAAATCTAAGCAAATTAGTGAGTAATCAGCTGACTAAACGTGAACATAAGCAGTGGATTTGTGATGGATGCCTACAATTCTTTCGAACAGAAGAGCGGCTTATCGAACATGCTAAAGAAGATTGCAACAAAGTCCGCACTGTAATATCAAGTCCCGGTGAAGGCAACATTCTGAAATTTCGAAATTATGCCAAGCAGATGCGCGTCCCGTTTACCATCTACGCGGACTTCGAATCCATATTAAAACCATACAACACATGCGTACCGAATCCTGACGGATCGTTTACGAACACCGCGCATATCCACGAACCATTCAGCTTCGCATATTACATCAAGTGTCCGTATGATGAATCATTAAACAAATTCGAAACGTACCGCGGGCTGAACTGTGCGAAAGTTTTTATGGAAAAATTGGAAGATGCCCAACGACTACATAAAATTTTACAAAAAGAAATTCCGATGAAGCCATTAACAGCGATCGATTATTTAGCATTTGGATTAGTCGAAGATTATTCCATATGCGGCAATAAATTGGGCAACGATCGTGTGCGGGATCATGACCATCTAACGGGTGAATTTCGAGGTGCTGCACATAACCAGTGTAATCGGCTTTACAGACTACCGAAATTCATTCCGATCGTTTTCCATAATTTATTTGGATATGATGCGCACTTTATTGTCCGGGAATTTGGAGTCTCCAGGGAACGAATCGATGTCATACCGAACAACAAAGAACGCTACATTTCTTTCACGAAGTATTTACCAGTCGACGCCAATCAAGAAGTGGAAGATATTGATGACAAAGACGATGATGATGAAGAAGATGAATCTGACAACAAATTCAAAATTAAAACAATCCAGCTGCGTTTATCGATTCGTTCCGGTTTATGGCGAGCAGTTTAGACAAACTTGCTGAGAACTTAAAGCCGGAACAGTTCGCCGAGCATTTCCTGAAGACCGTCTTTTCAATTTAATCAAGCAAATAGGAATATTCCCGTACGAATTCGTCAATAGTGTTGAACGACTGAATGAACGCGCTCTACCACCAAAAGCGGCATTCCACAGCAGCTTGAAATTATCCAGTATTACCGATGAAGAATACCAGCGTGCACAACGAGTATGGAATGAATTCAACATCCAAAATTTGGGGCAGTATTCAGATTTATATTTGAAAACGGACGTGCTATTACTGGCAGATGTATTCGAAAATTTCCGGAACCTGTGCCTGAACACGTACAAGTTGGATCCGTGCCAATACTACACCGCGCCAGGCTTGAGCTGGGACGCCATGTTGAAATATACAAAAGTGGAACTGGAGCTACTAACGGACATCGACATGATCCATTTCATAAAAAAGGGTATGCGTGGTGGATTGACTCAATGTTGCGGTCGTTTTAGTGAAGCGAACAATAAGTACATGTCTGACTACGACCCCACGAAGCCGTCGACATACATCGAATATCTGGACGCCAACAACTTGTACGGATGGGCCATGTCGCAGCATTTGCTGATCAGACATTTCCGGTGGGTCCCAGAACACGAATTGGATAACATCGACATACCAATGGTTCCGGATGACGCTGATGTTGGATACATTTTGGAAGTCGACCTCGAGTACCCGAAAACACTAGACGATTACCATCAAAATCTACCATTCTGTCCATCTACCGAATATATCGATTTAAATACCGAGCTTCGTTCTAAGGCGACTTTTTGAAAAAGATTATTTCAAATTAAAAAATAATAGTGTTTTCGGGAAGACGATGGAAAATGTCGACAAACGTGGCGATGTGCGGTTAATCACACGTTGGTAAAAAGTTGGGTGCTAATAATTTAATAAGTAAACCAAATTTCCATAGTTGCTCCATCATTCATGAAAATCTAGTCGCCATACAAATGGACCGTTTGAAAGTGAAATACAACAAGCCGATTTACATAGGATTTAGCGTGCTCGAGTTATCAAAAACTTTGATGTGCGATTTCCACTACGGTTATATAAAACCGAAATATGATGACAAAGTGGATTTATTATACATGGATACCGACAGTTTTATATACCGGATAGTAACGGATAATTTTTACGCCGACATTAAGTCTGATATTAGTGAGTATTTTGACACGAGTGACTATGCCGCAGATAACGTCTATGGACTGCCTCAATTAAACAAAAAAGTGCTCGGTAAATTTAAAGATGAGTGTTCTGGGACAATAATTAAACAATTTGTCGGTGTTAAAGCTAAATCCTACTGTATAGTCAAAGACAGTGATGTACCCCCAATTAAAAAACTCAAAGGTGTGAAGAAAGATGTGGTGAAAAACGAAATAGACGTTAAAGACTACATAAATTGTGTGATGAGCAAAGACTCAAGTGCTGTGTTGTATAAACAAATGAGTGTTTTCCGCAGCTTAAAACATCGACTATACACACATTTAATCAATAAGGCCGCACTATCAAATGATGACGACAAACGGTTCATAGTACCCAACAACAGACTCAAAACTCTCCCGTGGGGGCACTACAAAATAGACGATTTTTATTTTTCTTAATTTTGTACGTATATATTTTATGTTAATTTTGTATATATCTTTTGTTAATTTTGTATATATATTTTTTGTTAAGTTGTAAATATTTTGTTAATTTTGTAAATATTCTTAAAACCATGGTTTTAGTTTATAAGTCGTACTTATTAAGTAATTAGTTTGTAAGGAAAAAAAAATAATAATGGCCATTATTAATTCAAAATTTTATTTTATTAAAAATAAAGAATATGTACATATCAAAATATTGTAATTTCAGAAAAAAACATGTTAAAAAATTAAAAAAAAAATTGCGTCAAGTAGAAACAATCATCATTGTAGTGTCGAGAGTGGCTAAAATATTCTTCTATTATGGCTTTTTTCTCCCGCGCAGATACATCGTCGAATATTAATAATAATAATAATAATAATAATAATACTGTATTTCGATCCAAGATCATTACAGGGTGGTTGATACCTACAATAGTAGTACAAAAATTTTCAATTATAATAACAATAACAATACAGAAAATTGAAAATACTTTTAAAAAAAGAACTTTGTACCTTATCCAATTGATTTAAAAATCTTAATCCCCATGTTTCCACCCCATACATTACCGTAGTTGTCACTATCGTATCAAACAATTTAGTTCTAGTTGCATGCGAATTACAGGCTGCTTTAACAAATAAATTTCGAATACTACCTACTGCCACATTACCTTTCTTTATTGACCTATTTGTGGCTTCAAGAAAAAGACTTGAACTTGAAAAACAAACTCCTAGATAATTAAAAGTTTTAACTATTTCGATTCTTTTATTCTGAATATTAAAATTAAGATTTTTTTGCGTTCTACCCCGCTTTCTAAAAATCATAATTTTAGTTTTTTCAATATTGATGGTCAGTTTATTAGCTAAGCAATAGGTTTGAAAGACATCAAGAGTTTTTTGTAAAGTTTTGGGTGAATCGGCTATGCAAGTAGTATCATCAGCATACAGTAAATGACTGAGTTTGATTTCTTTATTTATATTAACGCCTCTTATATCATTTTGTTCAAAAAAGTCATTCAGATCCGAGATAAAAAGTGTGAATAGCAGGGGACTCAGAGAGTCGCCTTGCATGACTCCTTGAGTGATTTTGATATTTATTTCCTCATTATTTTTTACAGAAAAAATAACTTGACTGTTTTTATACAGATTGGCCAAAACCGAAATTATTTTCCTACTTACGCCTATATTGCGTAATTTCTCCCAAAGTAGCGCATGGTTTATTTTATCGAAAGCTTTCTGTAGGTCTATAAATGCTACAAATAATTTGCCTTTTGGCTTCATGATATGCGATTGTATTATACTATTTAAAATAAATATATTATCCTGACACCCCCTTCCCTTCCTAAAGCCTGCTTGATGGTCGGGAATTATGTTTGCTAACTGCGCCCAATTTTGTAATCTTTGGCTAAGCATATAAGTATATATTTTGGTAATACTATTCAAAAGGGTGATGCCCCTATAATTATTAGGATTATTTATATCTCCTTTCTTATGGATTGTAAACAACTTTCCAGTTGACCATTCCACTGGAGACTTTTCATTATTAAATGCTTCATTAAACATTTCTAGTAATCTTAGTCGCCAAGCGTCTGGTAATTTTTTAAGAAAGTCGTTGGGAATTAGGTCTGGTCCGGGGGCTTTCCCAGTTTTTATGTGACTGAGTGCTTTGTCTAGTTCAGAAGAGGTGAAAATCTGATCTAGTATAGGGTGAGCTGCATCAAGAAAGTTAATGTCATAGTTAACTGTATCTGGAAACAGAGAATCAAAATAATTTTGCCACGTTTGCAATGATATGCTATTCTGACTAAAAGAGTTTTTCTTTTTTAGGCCGTTAACAGTTTTCCAAAATTCTTTGCTATCTTTAACCATGCTCAGTTTCTCTCGAAGTGAGTTGAAATATACAACCTTTTTATCTTTTATTGTATTTTTATAATCCCGTTTTGCTTCTATAAATAAGTTTGAGTTAACCAGATCAAAATTATTACGTTTTGCTGATTTAAATGCATCTTTCATTTTTTGTTTATTGTTTTTACACTCGTTGTCAAACCAAGGTTTATCACGCTTCACATTTTGCTGTTTAACTGGATAGATTGTTTTCTCCTGAACCATTCCGGAACTTTGTGATGCTGCTATGATACCCTGTATCATAGTGTTATACAAAGTCTCGGCGGAATGATTGTTAATTGTATTAATCGTATCATTTAAGTAATTTATAAATGTGTCGTTTTTTTCTTCATTCCATTTTAACGTTTTCATAGTAAATGGGATTATATTACGATTTTTCAGATTTGTCGGTTTTGCAAAAGAGTAAGTACCCAAAGTTAAAGTGCAGGGCAAATGGTCAGACAATAGAATAAAATCTTCTACTTTAAAATCAATTACTTCCGACATAGCCAGATCATCCGCCCATACTAGATCCACGGTACTCCTACCATTAAAATTGTGAAACGTAAATGACCCATTTCTGTCCGATTTAGTTCTGCCATTTACAATAATAAAACCTAAATTTTCAAAATAATCAGCAATTAAGGTACCTTTCTTATCTAAAGTTAAATCCATTGAATATCTAATTTCCTCTAAATGAGTAAATTCAAATAATTCAATATTTCCTTGGCCTAATAGACCTACACGACAGTTCATATCACCCATTATTATTAAGGGAACTTTTAGATATCTAGTATTTATTGATAAGATCAACTCATCTACTAATCCAATAATAACGTCAGCTTTTAAGCTAGGTTTGAAGTAAACAAAAATTATAATAATAACTTTAAAATCGAACCCTACCTTTAATACCAACCACTGATCACACTTATTTATGATTTCACACTGAATTTTATTTTTTATTAACACTAACAGCCCACCACTTGCACGACCCACTGACTTTTCCTTTCTTGCTTTCACATCATATATTTGATAATCTTTAAAACATGTTGGCGTTTCAGTAAATTCACTGTGAAGCCATGTTTCACTCAGACAGATTATTTCACACTCTAATATTTTCTGTTGTTGTCGGCGGTCCAGTTCCAAGAAGTTGTTAAATCCATTACAGTTCCAATAGAGACAAACCAGATTTTTTGCACAAATCGTTTCCGTGTTGTTTCCATTTATATAGGCTGATTGCTATTTCATCTTTGGCTGATGACTATTGCTAATTCCAGGTGAACTTAAAGAATTTGTTCGAGGGCGCATATAATTATCTAGCGTAGCTGATTTTAACGTTGGCTGACTTAACGGAGTCGGTTTATTATTAATTTCTCGGCTTTGCTTTTTACGATCTACAGAATCTAACCCTTCATCTGATGGTAGCCGCTTTTTCTGTTTGTCTACCTCCGCTGTACCACTTGATATCATCAGCTTTCCGTCAACGTATAATTTGTCATATCTTAAATAAGCTTTGTGGCCATTTTGGCGATATTTTATCATTTGTGGAACTAAATATTTCCTTTTTTGCCTTACTTCTTCTGTCATATCTTCACTTATGTACAATTGCGTATTTTGTAATGTTTTTCTATTGCTAAGAACCTGATATTTTTTTCTCCATGTAGTAAAGCCGATTAAAATAGGTGCGTTAGCTTTTGTTCCTAATTTTTTAATAAAATCTATATCATTATCTGTACAATTTGATTGCATTTTATCATTTAGAAGTTGAAATACTTTGTGTTCCGTTTCCTCATAACTTCCACCTTCGCTTTGTAGACCATGTACTACAATATTTTTCCTTTTATTATCCATTTCTAACTTAGATAATTTGAGTTCCAGAGTATCAATTTTTTTATTCAACATTGCTTGCTCCTGTTTTAACGTTTCAAATTTTTCATCAAGGTTATCATTCACTTTTTTAATATCCTTCTTCAGGTCATTTTTTAAATCATTAATAGCTTGCAAAATTTCAGAAAATTGTGCCATATTAACAAAACTGTCCGAAAAGTTTGTTTATTTATTTATTTAGGTATGTGTATTTTGTTTGTAAGTTTAGAAGTAATTTTAAAATTATTAAAGGAATTTTAAAGGAGCTATTTATATCAAATTATGTTTTATTTATTTATAAAATGCATATAATTTTAAACAGTACACTGGTGCTAATAGTCCGTTAATGTAACTCACATCGTCGAATATTACCAGCGAATTTGGTCGTGTTTCTTTCGGCGGTATGATATCATCGTTATTAGAGTATGTAAAATAACCCAAACCTTTAACACTTTTAATGATTCGTTTCAAATATTGATATTTCGGTGTAATGATTTGGAATAGATGTATATGTTTTCAAATGACACACCATTAGGATCCTGGATAAGTGATAGAAGAAGTGACGTTTTGCCGCATCCACTTGGACCACAGATGATCGCTCTAATACTCCACGGTAGCAGTGGACCATTTTTCTTGAAATCAGTGCTGTCCTCATCAGACGAAAACTCGAAATTTTGAACTGGTAACGTCTCTTGTTGTTTAACGAATGAAGAAGACATCGTTGATGTCGATCAAATAACACTATTTCTCATACTAGTAAAGTTGAGTAAATTTCCAGCATATTTATAACTTATATAAATAGTACAGCATCTGTTCTTTTGTTTTCAGTTCACTTTTAAATGTCGACGCGGAAACAACTAGCAATTAGTCGTGAGAAGACAAGCGGTGTGAAAAGATCTGGTTGCGGTATAGTAAACGGAATAGTCAACAAATTACCATTTGAACTTCATATACCTGGCTATCAGTATTGTGAGCCTGGAACTAGACTGCGCGAGCGATTGCTACGAGGTGACCCGGGCATCAACAAATTGGACGTCGCATGCAAAGAACACGACATCGCCTATTCACAATTAAAAGATATTCAAGATCGACATAAAGCTGATTTAATTCTGGCTGATAAAGCGTGGGAGCGAGATAAATCGTCGGACGCAAATCTTGGCGAGCGACCTGCTGCTTGGGCTGTAACGAACGCGATGAAGTCGAAAGTAAAATTAGGAATGAGTCATTCAAAGAAGAACAAAAAAGGACAGAAATTAATATTTGGTGCCGGAATTCGTGATTTGAGAAGCATATTGAAGAAAAAGAAGCCGAAAACTATTAAGAATGCGATAAAATTTGCACTGAAAGCTGGGAAGAATATTTTCAAGAAGAAGAAGGACAATCAATTTACAACACCGAGAATCATTCCAATTCCCAAAACTGGTGGAATTCTACCATTCCTGGTTCCACTTTTTTCCGGCCGGCTGTAGGATCACTTGCTGGAGGTGCTGCCGGTGCTGCGAAAGCAGTGAATGCTTATAAAACAGCAAAGAAACAATTGGATGAAAATGAACGTCATAACAGGATGATGGAAGCAATTGCTCTTGGATCCAAATCTGGAGCTGGACTTTATTTGAAACCATACAGAAGAGGTTTGGGACTTTACATCGAATCAAAAAGCCGCTAAGCGAGCTACCCGATCGACCATTAACTGATCGCGACATTTATCAGTTTGGAACCAAATATTTATCCAATTTTCGTGGCGTGTTTCACTGAAATGAGTTCGTGTTTTACTGAAATGATTTACCGAAACGTCCAAGGCGAAAGGAGTGTGGAGTCGTCAATTTGGATAATTCATCGGGACCAGGAAGCCATTGGGTAGCGTACGCCAAAGATAACAAGAATGTCGAATATTTTGATAGCTATGGAAATTTGCCACCACCCGCAGAAGTTGTGCAATATTTACATGGCAATAATATTAAATATAATTATAACAGATACCAAAATTATAAGCAATATAATTGCGGACATTTATGTCTAGAATTTTTATGGAATACAAATTATTTTCAATAATTTTGTTTCACTTCTCATCTATACTTTAAATATACCCATGATAAGAAGTTTCTCTCATTCGTATCTTAGTCACCATGTCGTTAACATTAACGTTAAGTGGTGATTCATCTATACTAACAGCTGAATATTTTCCACCCATCGATTTGCCGGGTGATTATGTATGCGGGTTGGTCAATTTTGAAACATACAATGCAGTGCCAAATATCGACGAAACAAATAACTTATTTCATTACGGTGATGATGAAGTGAAATGCATCGAGATACCTGTCGGCAATTATGATCTGGAAGATTTGGAGTTTCAAATAGAAGATCGGATACTAGAGAAGAGAAAACCGGGTGATAGCCCGCAACTTATACTTCGTGCAAATAACAATACGCTAAAAAGTGAAATAAAATGTACGGAAACAATTCATTTCGATCAAGAACGAACAATTGGCTCGCTACTTGGCTTCAGTAAGCGAAAACTTGCGGCTGGTCATTACCACTATTCGGATAAACCAACGAATATCATGAAAGTGAATCTGATACAAATTGAAACTAACATTACAACGAACAGCTACCTGAACAACGTTCCAGCACATAATATTTATTCGTTTTCGATTCAAGTTGAACGTGGGTATAAAATAAGCGAATCACCGAATACAGTTATTTATATACCGGTGACCGTGAGACGGATAACATCTCTAGTTTTATGTATTGCGGATCAAGACGGCAATTTAGTGAATTTTCGAGGCGAAACGATAACAGTAAAGTTGCATTTGAAGCCAGCGTAAAAATGTTGGTATTTAAAGACGAAAATGTGGTGCGACCGATCAGTCTACAACTTGCCACCAAGGTGAACGGATCGGTGAGGAAGAAGCAACAACGACCGCCATTAACAAGAGAGAACAAACAATTTCTTCGACAATTGGGTTTCACGCCGAAGAGGAAAAAATGAGCAGCATTTTAAGCATCAATACTGGAATCGATTTCGATGAAAGCATTTCAAACATCGAGTATCACTGCTATTCGCCGTTTCTACATGCGTTTGGAAACAGCGACGAAATTCGAATCTGCTGTCAAAATCAAGATCTGATCCTGCTGCCGCACGAAAGTTGTCTGTATGTGGAAGGACAATTGTTGAAGAGTGATAAAACAGTATCGACTACAGCGGAATTATCCAACAATTCATTGGCGTACCTGTTTAAAGAAATACGATATGAACTGAACGATGTGGAAATCGATCAATGCAAGTACGTTGGACCGACAACAACGTTAATCAATTATTTGGCATTAAACGAAAATGAAAGCAAACTACTCTAAAACGCTGGATGGTGCCCGGAAAAAACAATTAAAGTAACGGAAAAAGGCTACTTCAATTTCTGTCTACCATTGGCGCGGATGTTTGGATTTCTTAACCATTACAAGAAAGTTATCATCAATGCGAAACATCAACTAATTCTGACTCGGGCTCGAACGGATCATGATGCAGTTATATCACCAACGGATGACGTCACTTTCCATATACATAAAATTCAATGGATGGTTCCACACGTTACAGTTGCAGGCGAACAGAAATTGAAGTTGTTGAAATATGTGGAAAATAGTCAAGATATTACAATTGCTTTTCGATCATGGGATATGCATATACAACCAACGATTCCAACAGCGAGACAAAACATTTGGATGGTGAAAACATCGACTCAGCTGGAGAAACCACGCTACGTTATATTCGCTCTACAAACGGATCGACGAAATAAAAAAGATAAAGATTCCAGTATTTTCGATCACTGTGAACTTTCAGACGTTAAAGTTTATTTAAATTCTGCAAAATACCCGTACATGGATTTGAATTTGGATTTCAATAATAATAGATATGCTATAGCATATCACATGTATTCGAAATTTCAACAAGCATATTATGATTGTAAGAAGAATGAACCGCTTTTAAGCAAAACACAATTCAAGAATATCGCTCCAATCATATTCGTCGATTGTTCTCATCAAAACGAAACATTGAAAAGTGGACCAGTGGATATTCGAATTGAATTTAAAACGTTGAAGGAGGTGCCGGGGAATACATCAGCATTCTGTCTTCTACTACATGACCGAGTGGTTCAAAATAATCCATTGACGAATATTGTTACAAAATATGTATAAAAGCATCGCAATCCGATTATAAATCAGTCAGTTTCGCTCTAGACAACGCACAATGAAGGCCGACGCAGCAATTGTTGACTTCCAAGGATTTCCAAATTCAACAAATGGGAAATTCTACATAAAGGAATTGGCTGTGTTGAAATTCGATTCTTCCGAAGAAAATTGTGGTGAGGATTATATACTACAACACTATATTTTCAAATCACCAATACCGTTTTGCGGATTAAGTGAAAAAGATCAACGCACAGCTCGCTGGTTGCGGAAAAAACATCATGGGTTTTCCTGGATGGATGGACATATTGAATACGAGGAACTACAATACATTTTAATAAGATGGATGGACATATTGAATACGAGGAACTACAATACATTTTAATAAACAATCTACACGGAACTCAAATCATCTATACGAAAGAAGAAAAAGTGCGGTATTTGAAACGACTACTACCGTCAGCGCCTATTATGAACTTTGAAGAAATAACAATTTGTCCGAAGTTGAGAATCATAACATCAACATACGCTAGTCCTCGATGCGGCCATCATTCCGGAGCAACTTGCGCCATGGAAAATGTCATATCCATATACAAATATTATTGTAATAACATTTAAATATTTTATTGTAAAAAACATTTCTTTTAAATAAATTTATTAAAATAAGAAAAAAAAAATAAAAAAATAAAAAATAAGAAAAATAAAAAAAAAAATAAAAAAATGTGTTTTTATTTAGAGGAACACCTGTATAAACCTGTTTTCAGATAAAAATATACAATCATATGATAAAATTCATTTTTGCATATTAGACAGAAATCTTCGCTATTAATATGAGCATTCTTGTTAATGACGTCAGCTAACAGTTTAAAGCTGTTTTCAGATAAAAATATGATAAACTTATGAAAGCAACGCCATCTTTTCGTGGAATTTTGAATCTAGGTACAGAGTTCGCGGTAGTTCAGATTAGCAACGCCATCTTTGAATGGCTAGTTTAACTATCAAAAAGGATTTTCAGCACCATCTATTAATAATTTTTCAAATTTACGCATAGGGTTCACTAGTATCCAGACTAGCAACGCTATTAAAGGTGACTGCGCCATCTATTAGGGGAATTTTCAAACTTACGCATAGGGATCGCTATTATCCAAGCTACGAGAGCCATCTAGCAGTGAATTTACGAGGCTCGAAGGTGGCTGCGCCATCTGTTACGGAATTTTTTAATTCTTAGGTTAGAAAAAATTTTGTTAGGTTAAGCTAAGTTCGCTTAGGTTTCGTTAGGTTAGGTCAAGTTCCGTTGGGTTCTGTTAGGTTAGAAAAAATTTCACTAGATATCGTTAGGGTGGAGACCAAATTTTCGTTCATATTACTCCATCCACCGCCGGAGACTTGTAGAACCGCCTCGGTAGTTTTACCACCATCCGAGGTCACTCAAAAAGCCGGATTGGGATGGTGGATCCCGTAGCCCCATATTTCTACTACTATCACCTGAATTTAAATTCGCTTATCATCAAATAATTAAGGACTATATTTCAAATCAATACGCATCATTAGTAGAAAATGATAGTTGTGAACTGCCGTGTTATTACATCCCACACCACGGTGTTTATAAATTGAATAGTTCTTCAACACTGCTTCGATGTGTTTTGGATGCTAGTTATAAAACAACTAGTTCTTATAGTTTAAATGATATTTTACATTGTGGTCCAAAATTACAAATAAACAAAAAAAGGGATGAGTGTAGATGTCAAACAAATTTATTTACAAATTTTAGTTAGTGATGAAAATATACGCTTTCAAAAATTTTTATGGAGATTTTTTCCAGAAGAACCCTTACAGGCGTATCAGATGAGTCGCGTAAGTTTTGGATTAAAATCTTCGCCATACCAGGCCATTAGAGTTATTAGATAATTAGCTATTGATGAAGCAACGAAATTTCCGAAAGCTTCTAGAGTGATTAACGATATAACCTACATGGACGATATAGTAACTAGTGTTCCTTCAGAGGAAGAATCAATAGTATTATTTAGAGAATTAACTGGTCTTTTTAATGCTGGTGGGTTTGAACTCGGAAAATGGTCTACTAATTCGGAAACTTTAATAAACACTATTCCAGAAAAACGATTAATTCAACCAATGCAATTTAAAACTGAAACTCAATATTAGGTCTGATTTGGAATAAACAAACGGACAACTTAGCATTTAAAATAGAAATTTCGCCAAAAGAATGCACTAAAAGAAACATTCTCTCGACAAGAGCTCGATTTTTTGACCCCCTTAGTTTAGCCGCCCCTGTTATCCTATACGCTAAATTACTCATTCAAGAATTATGGAAAAATAATATTGATTGGGATGATATTCCATCGCGAAAGATAGTTGGTAGTTGGAAAAAATTTATTTTAGAATTGCCGCTACTTACAAGTTTTAACGTACCTCGTCATATGTTAGTAACTAGAAGCACAAAAAATATTTTAGTTGGTTTCACAGATGCTTCTCAAAGAGCATATGCTTCGGTTATTTATTTACGCACTACTAATGGTGATGAAAATTATAGTATAGTTTAAGCTTATGCGAAATCTAGGGTTGCGCCTTTAAAAATAGTTAGTATACCTCGTTTGGAATTATGCGCCGCACTCTTATTAGCACAATTTCTTCATTCACTGTTAGAAAATTTTCAAAAGCGTATAGAAATTCACAATGTTTACGCATTTACGGACTCATCTGTAGTCTTAGATTGGATTAAATCATCACCACATCGATGGCAAACTTATGTAGCGAATAGAGTAACAAAAATTCATAGTTCCAAAAGATAGATTTTTTCATATTAGTGGAATAGAAAATCCAGCTGATTGCGCATCGCGAGGTCTGACTTCAAAATTCAATTTGGTTAGTAGGGCCAAGCTAGCTAAAATTAAATGAAGGTCAATGGCCGGTTAGTAATAATTTAGTAGATACAAATTTCAAATCACAAGAAGAGAAAAATGTTTCATTCGCAACAACTACCACTGGAGTTAACCCTTTGTACGCGTTGATATCTAGATTCTCATCATTTTCTAAATTACGCAATTGTATGGTTTACATTTTAAGATTTTGAAGCTGTTGGTCAATCGTAGTACAATTCGCGCTGAATATTTGGAAAGGGCAGAAATCGTTTTAGTAAAATTAGTTCAAACACATCATTTGGCAGAAGAATTCAAAAAATTGCGTAAGGGTGAATTGAGTTCTCCATCATTAAAATATTTGTCTCTATTTTTGCACAATGATTGTATTCGAGTAGGTGGTAGACTTAGTAACGCTTCTATCGGTTTTGATCATCAACATCCGTACTTACTTCCGAAAAAGGATCATTTTGTGAACTTGTTAGTAGATTTTTGGCATAAGAAACATTTACATATCGGTCCTTATTTATTGTTACCGCCTATCAGACAAAAATTTTGGGTTTTATCCGCTCGTAACATGATTCGCCAACGTGTTAGAAATTGTAATTTTTGTTTTAAGTTTCAACCTCGTTGTATTCAACCTCCAATGGCGGATTTGCTCAAACCTCGAGTAACAGAAGCGAAAGCTTTCCTTCACACTGGCGTAGATTATACCGGGGGGCGTAAATACAAAGGTGACTGCAGCACAGACAGAAGTTGCTCTGTAATACAGCCGTGTCTGTATGAATAAAGTACTGCAAACACGATTACATCACAGACATTTAAAGACTGTCTGTAACGTTATCGGCTTCGAATAACATTTTTTTATCGAAAACGACTGCAGCACAGCTATACTCGCTTTGTAATACAGCCTGAAACGCACACTTTTTATTGAACAAACACCGCTGCAGTTCAGTCAACGGCTCGTACCATTGGGCCATATTTGTTTAATTAGTTTATTTCTGGTTTGACAAAGGTCGGTGCACGCGCGATTATTTTGCAGCTAAAACTGTTAAAACTATTGTTGCTTAGTGCAAAATGACTGACAAGGAAAAATTAATTATTTTTATGAATTAATCCTGTGAGGAGTATACCTTGTTGAATTTCACAAAAAAGACACACCTCAAATTAACCGTCCAATTTTTGGACTTTAGACTTTAAATTTCAACTTTAAGCAAAAATAGGTAAAGTATATCCGCCCTATTTCAAAATTTACCTCCAATTTTTCCTAAACAGCCCCTTCAGTTGGTTCGACCTTGGCTTTGTATACATCAGTAGAAAGCTCTCTAAAAGTAAAGTACGTCAATTTAAAGTTTTTTCTCTATCTGCTGTAGTTTTTAAATCATCAAGGAAAATTGAAATTTTACCCTAACTTTGAGGAGTGATTTCACCCCTTAAATGGCGACGGTGGCAGATAAAAGAAAAATACCGGTCCGTTATTTTTGCTTGTACTACACGTATACGAAGTTTCATCAAAATTGCGAATTGATTGTTCAGAACCTTTCCTTGTCAGTCTTCTTCTAGAATACAAAGTGAATGGACTACTACCTCTGAAATAAAGAAGAAAGGACGCAACCATAGCATCGGCGAAAATATTAAATTGAATCACCCTAATGCTAAGAAACATTAAACTTAACTGCCATATTTTTTAATACAATAGTTTTAGTTTATATACATAACGTAAAAGCCCCTATACTCAAACAGTTTTGACATTTATCGGTTTTTTCAGAAATAACTTCATTAATATATAAAATATTAAAATTGTTCGAGTATTGAATCGCGTTCAAGTATAGGGGCTTTTACCCTAAATATAATAAAGATACAAAAAACAAAACATTTTGTAATTTTATCAATTTTTTTTTAATTGCTTTATTCAAACAAATATGACTGTACTACTACAGATATTACTGAATTTAAGCACCATTCAGATGAGTTAATAATGCTTTAAGTCATATTATTATGCAGCATGGACTAGAGCGGTCTGTGGTAAATCCGCCTTTGCATTGCCTTACACAAACAAATGCAGCTATACTATAGACCGCTGTGTTACAACTGGGTTCGGACAAACTATTCCTACTTTAAGTCATCCACGAGATAATGCAGCACAGAATATGGATGTCTGTGCTGCAGTCGCCTTTGTATTTACGCTGCCGGGGGATTTTCAATAACTTTAACTCGCAAAAGAGGCGTTAAATCACAGAAGGCATATTTGTGTCTTTTTGTTTGTTTAACAACTAAGGCGAGTCATGTTGAATTGGTATTTGATTTATCAATCGATACGTTTATGTCAGCGTTCAAAAGATTTTTATGCCGTAGAGGTCCGGTTGCATACATGTATAGCGATAGGGGGACAAACCTGATAGGAGCTAGTAACGAATTAAATGCGCTTTATAGTTTTATCAATTCCGATTCATATCATACAGCATTAATAGGTGAACTGAGTCAGAATAAAATCGAATGGCGCTTCAATCCACCTTTAGCTCCCCATTTTGGAGGACTGTGGGAATGAAACATTCGTCGTTTAAAAACACACCTTAGAAAAGTTATTGGTGATCAAATTTTATCATATGAAGAATTCAATATAGTAATCATTCAGGTGGAAACCTTATCGAATTCACGCCCTCTATGTGTTATGAGTAGTGACGCCAATGATCCGTTACCTTTAACACCAATGCATTTTTTAAATTTGACCCCACTCGAAGCATTACCCGCACAACACTTGGATAATGAAAACATTAATTTACTTATACGTAAAGAATTGTTAGACAAATTAGTACAATCCTTTTGGAAAAGGTGGCATAATGAATATTTGAGCGAACTACAATCACGACAAAAATGGCATTCGCCCGATAGAAAAATAGAGATAGGAACAATAGTAATAATAATGATGGAGAACACACCACCCTTGCATTGGCCATTAGGAGTTATAGAGGAAGTCTTTCCTGGAAAGGATGGACAAATTAGAGTAGCGTCAGTTCGCACAAAAAATGGAACATATACGCGTCCGCTAGTAAAATTGTGTCCATCACCTGTTCAATAATATAATTTAAATCGCAAATATTTTCATTTTAGTTTTAGTAGCAATATTATTGAATTTGGTTATTTTTTTTTTGTCTCTAGTAATTTCTCAATCAAATTTGTAGTATTGGTTTTCTTTAAATAAGTACTTATACTGTTTTACGTACATACAAAATTTTTATATTATAGTTAGTTTTAGAATTTCTCATTTTTCTTATTTTTCTTATAAAAAAAGGTTATCTTTAATATACTTTCGCGTTAATAGATGGTGCTGTTGGATAATGAGTTACTCAGTCTATTCGTCTGAACCGTTAGAATTTTGTTTTGGTTTGAAAAATAGAACGGGCATGGTACAGCGTTCAGTTGTCGATTAGCCTAGTCGGCATGCGGTTGATCGTTTTTTTTTCTTTTTTTGTGAATTTTCGGGTTTTAATTTGCAAATTTTTGCTCGCGTTCCATACCAGTTATAGTCTAACGATGCAATAGTTCGCATATAGTTAATAGTTCGCAATAGTTGTTTTTACACGTAATAGTTAATTAACCCACAACAATTAGTATAGTTTATTCGCAACAATAGAAACTCACAATTAAATTTCGTGTTAATTAGTGTTGTTTCGCAATAATAATAGTTTAATCGCATTTCTAAACTAGTAGTGCAAATTCACATTGGCGCAAGATTATATAGAACTCATCCGAAGAAACAAATAAAATTTAATAAGGGTCACCACCTTTCCCCTTTACCTTCCAAATGTTTCCCTGACCCAATAAATATCAATAATTTAGAACGGAAAAAAGACAAATTCGGTGAGTATAGTTTCATTTTTGTAGTCATTATTATTATTATTTTTTTTTTTTTTGGTAAATCTCGCGATACAGTCCATTATCTTAGTTTTAGATTCGTAGCAAAATTTACATAATTTAGTTTTGAATCACCCCCCAACCAAATTGTCATAAAAACCTAGACGCGTCAACAGTATATTATATAAATACCTAAATTTGTGCACATTTGTAGATAGTATTTTTAACTATTTATACCTTCTAAAAAATTGTTTAATTACCCTGTTTTTGGGGAACTCGTTTGCATTATTACCTATAAATACGTAAGTTCAAATTTACTAACACTTCACAAGTTCACAGTATATAAAAAATCATTGGTCCGTCTTATACGCTACAGTCTTCAAAAAAAAACAAAAAAAACTTTTAATATAACAACTCATTGAGTATTTTTGTTAGTTAAACGTATTACGTTTATTAGTCAACAAATAAACGTAATGATATTTGGAATTATTTCAATGACATTAAAGAGAAAAAAGCAAAGTGTGCGTATTGCCTTCGAGTTCTAAGTATTTCATCCGGTACTACTGGAAATTTAGGCAGACATATGAAATCAAAACATTCAACCATTTCAATTGCAATAGAACGACAAAAACAGAAATTCCGTCATTTCCATCTAAATCTAATACTGAACCAAAATCCCAGCCAGAACTGCCACAAGCAATTCAATTACAAAATGCAGTAAGTAATCAGGCACAATATTTGCATCAAAATAAACGAGTTTGTGTTCGTAAAAGTGCTGAATTAGACAAGCATTTAGTGAAAGTATTTGCAAGGGGCCACCAGGCGCTTCGACTTGTCGACGAGAAAGAGTTTAAGGCTTTTGTAACAATGATTTCTCACAGTCCAGGGTATCACCTGCCATCAAGGAAGACCATCTCTGCAAGTTTGTTACTGAAATTATATAATGAGACACTAGAAATGGTACAAAAGAAAATAAATATGGCCAAAGCGGTTTGCGTTACGACAAATAGCTGAACATTGTGACGTTGCACTTTTTGTGCATATTACGGTCCGCCATTTTGTTTTATTCTCGAAATATTATTGGTTCTTAATTTGGAGGTGTGACCATTTTGATGTGACGTCACTACCGCCTTTTTCCATATTTAATATTGAATAATCTAATCTTAATAATATTTTAATATATTTTATCAGAAACGATATTTTCTTTTAATTAAATATTAAATTAACATAAATTCAATTATCTATGTATTCGACTGTACTCTAATATAACTAAATGTTAAAATATCGATTTCATTTCTGTAGATCATCAAATTCCAAGAAGTACATAATTGTTTGTTTATTTTAAGTGCGTTTGTTTCATTTACAACACAACAGGGTGGTTTTGTTGGAGTCATGTATCGATAGAAGATTCTACAAAGTTCGATAAGGTTCCATTTGTGATTATGTATTAAGTATGTTTGTTATATATTTATCGCATCCATATTGATTGCTTTTGTATTTTTTGTCTTTCTCTTAAGGACCACAGTTTGCTAGTCTATTCTGGAATTTTCTTTAGACATGATTATATATATGACTGCAACACTCACCACAACACACTCATAAAAAGGACACGCATAGAATCAGACGTGGTATGAGTCAAACGTATTCCGTGGGTCGAATCCCTTAAAACTTTAAAACTTTATAAATTTATTTTCGATATACGTAATTCGTAAATTACCGTTTTTATTTAATAAATATCGACGAATAACTTTTGTAAATTATTTTGTAAAAGTAGTTATTTTTGAAATTAATAAAAATACGTTAAAATAAATCGTGTTTTATTTCGTAAACAACGCCGAAACACATAAGTAAAAGTGATTAAAATTAAGAAATATTCTACGGTGACTCCTTCTGACAACTTAATCCAATAGGAGAGGAAGGATCTACGCCAATAAGGATTAGAAATCCAAAGGGCATCACAGGGACACAGAACAATAAAAGAAGCCGAACACCAACATTGGCATTTACAGGCGTGGATTACACCACAAAGTAACGCCCCAATAAAAGGCACCTAACAACATCACAAAATAATGAAAATTTTATTGCAGTTAGAGCTCACTACATATCTGAAGATAACATGAAAATATGTGCCAATTTGTTAGAATGTTTTCAATATGATGAAAAACGAGTATAAATTTATGTAATCTTTTAAAGGATTGCTTTAACCGGTGGAAATTGGGCGATAAAGTCGAAGTTATTGTGGGTGACAATGCAGCAAACATCACTGCAGCAATTCGGCTAGGCAACCGGAGATCCATTCCTTGCTTTTCCCATTTCATAAATCTAATTGTATAAGATAGTTTGAAGGAAGTTGCAACTATAGTACGAAAAGTTAAGTCTATAGTAGAATATTTCAAAAGAAGTTCCTAAGCGAAATTAAAATTATGCGAAATTCAAAGGCAAATCTTACACTGCTCAAACTAGAACAAGACGTCTCAACTCGTTGGAACTCAACGTACAAAATGCTTAGCCGTTTAATAGAGATCAAGGAAGCTGTAATATCTACAATAGCTTTATTAAGAAGTGATTTGACATTAACAAATAATGACTGGGAAATAATTGAAAGTATAGTGCCAATATTAAAAATATTCAGTGAAATAACAGTAGAAGTTGCTTCAGAAAGTACAGTTTTACTTTCCAAAATATGTTTGTACTGCAACATGATGAACAAACATTTAGAACATTTCTTAAGCTCTGCTTTAGAGCATCCCTCACCTGCAAATAATCTTTTAAAAAAATTAAAAGAACAACTTAAAAGAAGATTTCAAGACATTGAACTATCAATTTTGCACGCCGAAGCTACCATTTTAGACCCAAGGTTTAAAAACAGTGGCTTTTCTAATGAAGAAGCATATAAAAAGGCCCTCGCAGAATTAAAAAATAAGCTATCCGTTCTTCAGCAGAATAATTCCGATAGCTGGACATCACAAAATCAATCTACTAGACAAGAAGCGGAGTTGCTAACCACTACACCAACTCGGGGTTCATTTTACTTCTCTTTTGTGTAAAATAATTCGAAATTAATTTTGAACAGGAAGAGAAAAAAAAAAAAATTTATTTTTATAAAGTTTATTTTGTATTTCAATATTTTTTTTTTAATTATAAAGCATTTCATTAATTATATACATTAATTTTTATTCTATTATAAATTAGTAACAACTGCGAAACTTTTTCAGACTTTAAAAGTGTTCGCCTATCGAAATTCCGTCATCTATGACTAAACGGTAGTTTTGGGTGGCAAGTGTGAGTTATCACGTCTGTTCTTTTTTAATGTGCAATTATTTACATAAAATTCTTGACAATATGATTTCTCAGACAATTTCACGCAAAAAATGTCTACGTGTTACATTTCGCTAAATAATACCCTTTTCGAATAATTTAAAGTAGAAATATCTATTTCCAAATTATCCCCTAATCATAAGTGATGGAATAATTGATACCATAAATTTAATTATCCTAATGTCCATACGCGCTCCTAAAGTATGAATCCAGTAATCAAAAGCGCCTAAAAAATTCAAAAAAAGTCAGTTTTGTTTTACCCCTCTGCTTTACCTCCCTTATTATTGAGTTTTGGAAAAAAATGTAGATGAAAAGGTACCATTATTTTGGAACATACTATTAGCTCTAGCAATTACGGTACATAATTCTGGACCACCCTGTGTATCTCTGAATATATATCTGAACGAAATGAACGAATGAAATGAACCGGTTCATTTAAGTGGTGAATGAAATCACTTAAGTGAAACGAAATTCGCAACTCTAGTCAGGACTATGCAATACGATGGACTACATGCATGATACGATGCATTACATAGAAACATAAAGTGATAATTAACCAAATATATTTTTCCTATAATCTCCTGACTTTTCTGAACATTGTGATAAAAAAAATTATTGCTTTATGTTAAATATTATAGAAGTTATGGATTTTTTAATATAATAACGTCACCGAAAGTGATAGCTTCGAAAACCCCATTTTAACCCTATTTTGCTAAATTTCAAAAATTCATAACTTGAAAACTATTAAAGATAATTTTTTTAACTTAATATGGGTTATTAGGAAGGTCAAATAAGCAAATAAAAAAATTTCAACCAAATCTGAGGTCATGGGTGACATAACTTGAATGAAGTGGCATGGAATGACTCTGTTCTGATTTTCGAACAGTCGATTTTGGGTACTGCTTTCTTAGTAGACGGCCGCTATGAGACTTTAACCGGAATCGGGGCAGGAAAATTTTATAAATTTTTTATTATAGATGCTTCTTCTGAATTTTGGGAGGCAAGGATTTTACTCATATTTCCGAACCATATCAACAGCACGCGTAACATATGGTGATTAACTTGCCATCCTGATTTAAAATACGTTTGAAATTTTAGGGGGTTTTTAATTTATTAATTTCCGATTCAGTTGTAGGTGGCTAACTTTCTCAGGGGATAATTTTTAGGATTTTTAACACTAGAACCATCGTGTGTCGTGTGAGCCAAGATCTACACTTCATTTCAAAACTATTTTGTTTTAGCTCTGTTGTTTAAAGTCATCTTTTTTACTTTAGTTAATAGGTTTAAGAATTTTATAATCCTTCTAAGTCTTTTAAGAATATTTAAAGCCAGAATGGGACATCGATCATACAATGATCGAAGAATTCTCACTTGATTTTGAATTAATTATACTTAAAATATTTGTATTTCCAAAATGTTTTACGAGAATACAGTGTCTATTATGGGACATGCTGTGTCTACGATTTTATGGTATCTTATAAAACATTCAATTTATAGTGTTTATATCTGAGGTCATTTTTTATGTTAACTGTTTTCATGTAAAGATCATATTATCGCCGATTGCGATCTGGAATGAATTTATTTAATAAGCTAATTCTAATCTTGGTATAAAATTGTTCAATTTGATGATTATTTATTTGATTTAAAACTTTTTCCTTTTTCTGCATGGCAAGTATATCAATTTTTCAAGGAAAAAACAGAGATACTATTTTGCGTACGGAAAAATATTTTTGATTTTCATTCTGAAATCCGAATTATTTTACATGGCTTTATTAAAAATTATATATAACTTTTACTATGACAATTTAAGCAGCTCGGTTTCATATTAAAACCAATATTTTTTTGCGGATTACTGAATCCAGACAGAAAAAAATGTTTATATTAAATTTAAATAATAAAATTAAAATTATTATTTAAATAATATTTATATTATGTTCTCCTAATACCAATTAAAAAAAATTTTAAAAAAAGTTGGTCTTTTTTGTCTGATTTGCGAAAAATTGAAGAGTGTGTGTGTGTTGATTTGTGTTTTATGATATAAAAAAATTGGTTAGGAAAGTTGACCAAATTAATCAACTTAATTAACTAAAAAATTTTGTTGATATACAAACAAACACTGATATAATAAATATATACTTATTTTATTATCGTATCCTTCGCCACTTTCATTTTTCCCATCGTCGCAATCTACCGTGACGAAGGATACATCCGTGACGAAGGAGACAATTTTCCAACAAAATCGTTATTAATCGTGAACAACGACCATTTAGTTCGAAAACTTGAGTTTATCGTAAAGCTTACATTATTACAAATAATATTTACGTAAAAACGTTTTAAAATTCGTTAAATACATACCAGAAAAAGCCGTGACGAAGGATACACTCAATAAACACACGCAGCCGGTTTTCTTGCTTGATCTAAAAAAATAACAAGCTCTCTATGTCAATCAGTTGATTTGACCTTCGCTGTATGTTCTATGGTCTTTGGCGTTCCATTTTACGAAAAAACATGACCCTTTGACCTATTTACAAGAAGAAAACAGAAGAAATCAAGAAAAGCAACGCCGAAAACTAATCATCGAAGAGAAATCAATCATCGAAGAAATTGCAAGTCTCCGGATCGTCACCCCAAAAGTGCTACAACCAGAATTCAGAGGAATTCTTCTACTACTGAAGAGGTCCACTTCTTCTGTAGTGGCTTCTTTGCGGCTTCTAAAGGGTGTCTTACGCTCTAGGCGTTCCAACGGTTCTGATATTGTACCGTGCCCAAACAAGACTCTGACGCAGCTGATTTTCAACGATTCGGTAGGAAACGAGTTGCGACAAATGTATATACGATTAATATGGACTTAATGTACAGTTGATAATGTGGACGAAACAAGTACACCAACCAACATTTCTTCATAAATTACCAAAAGTAATTACACAAAAATAAATAAAACGATAGGAAAAGTTGTATCTGGGGAAAGAGGACAAACTGTTACAAGCATTTGTTGTGCAAGTGCCGTTGGAAACTACGCAAACCGATATTTAGTTTTGGACAAAAGCATCGCAAAGCTAAACTTTCTAATAGTGTACCATCTGGCTTTGATTTTATTAATACTGATTGATTTTTAGAATGGTTACATTATTTTCACAACTCCTATATTGCTACTACCTGATAATCATACACTCTGTTTCATAAATATAAACGTACATTAGTGTATGGTTCTTTTTCTTGGAAGGATAGTTGCACTTAAAAAATAATGATTTATATTGAAAAAGGTGAGTACATGAATACTACTGGTAGGGTAGTTAAATAATAATATTACAACTGTACCAATTTTTAAACACTTAGGTCTCTTGACCTGTTTCAATAATATAAACGCATTAGTTACAAAGTGTTGCTGTAAGCACTATTGTTCGTTTTTCTCGGTGATAAATTTGTAGAATTAAAAATGCCGAAGGGAAAGGTATTATCAGAATTTGAAAAACATTTCTTCAAAAATTACCAAAAGTAATTACACAAAAATAAATAAAACGGTAGGAAAAGTTGTATCTGGGGAAAGAGGACAAACTGTTACAAGCATTTGTTGTGCAAGTGCCGTTGGAAACTACGCAAACCGGTATTTAGTTTTGGACAAAAGCATCGCAAAGCTAAACTTTCTAATAGTGTACCATCTGGCTTTGATTTTATTAATACTGATTGATTTTTAGAATGGTTACATTATTTTCACTACAGCTCCTATATTGCTACTAAGTACCTGATAATCATAGTTCACATCTTGGTTTGCAGCGATGCTTTTTGTTGTGAAAATAATATTAACATGTACGAAAAACAATTACGTAATTTCAAGTTGCTAGGACTTTTGCTGAAACTTGTGACAAAGTAACTTCGGTTATTAAGGCTACACAGACTTTTAGTAAAATACGAATATGATTTATAAATCCAGACGTTTTTTTTTTCTGAAATAGATTTTGCACCAGCATCGGTAACTGATAAACCAGTCAACGAAAATTTTCAACTTAACGATTAATTGGTACTGATGCCACGCAGGGTATGAAAAGTATGAGAAGAATAAAAACAGTAATTTCAGAAAACTAGAATATATTTAGTCGAGTTGACGGAGATACAAACGAAAAAACATATAAATAGTATAGAATATGAAATTAATAGCAATGTGGATGTGTGTAGCATCTGGTGAAAATCCAATGTTATAACTTTACTGTTCATCCGCAAGTTTTTAACTTTTAAACATTAAAATGTTAGATAAAAAAATAAATATTCAGCAGTAATATGATGAAAGTATTCAATAGTATATATGTATAATGTTATGAATAAAAATTCGCCAAGTGCGTGTTTTTGACACGCACTAAGTAATGTCACCTCAGTGAAAGTGTTAATTTATGATTTTTTTGCTCGTTTTTTAAGTACAGTGAGAATACATCCCGCTTGCCTTTTTCTCGTCTTTCTTTGTCATTCGACTATGTTCTTTTTATTTTTGTTTACGTTCTAGGATTCCAGTTTTCATCACTTCTAGATCGTCGTTGGTTCCATTTAATAACAATATCGGTTTCATTGCTGACACTAAAAAAACAAACGCTAAAATTAAATAAATAGCATTTTTAAGCTACCATGTCTGAAAATATTACATTTCAACATAGCAAGCTGGTAATGAAAATTCGAAGTTCTAATTGGCAACGCAAAGATTGTCACTCGCGCTTCTGGTTGTAAAATTAGAACTAGTATCAAGTAAAAATATATGTTATGACGTAATCCATTCGAATTTTATCCACGTCCGTCGACTTCTTTCTTTTTTTAGTAATAGGCGTTTTGTTTTGTTTCTGCTTGTTTGCTCCATTTTCCACCACCTCTGGTATGTGAGATTCTTCATCGCTATTTGCTAATACATTCTGATTAGATTCTATCAGTGCTTGTTTATAAAATTTATTCGGGAACGATTTTATATTTTGATCCACCAAATCATAATAATAAACAGTCTCAGCTGTAACCAATTTATTGTATTTCCTTTTGCTTTATTTCCTTTTACTCGTTCATTTTTCAATAGAGGAAGTAATTCGCTTCTTTGTTTCAAAACTTTTATTTTTTGTAATATAAATTCAACTAACATTTTTGAACGATTTTTTGATTTAAGTTTTGTCACACAATCAATATCTTCATTTTTAATATTAATGTTCATGTTTCCTTTAATAACATTTACTACGCACTGCTCAGCGTTATTTTCATTTTCAGTATTTGGAAAGTCGAATATTAAATTTCGTTTCTTGTCTTCTTTTTCGAGGTTATCGCACTTGACACTTAACCTGTAAATTTCATCTTTTAATTGTATATTTTCCGCTTTCACTTCTTTTAATTCTTTTAACACAGCCGCAACGATTGAGTTGTTAACTTCTATATTTTTATTAATTGTGTCTATTTTATTAAATAAAATATCAAACTTATCCATAGAATTTTGATCATTCATATTGTATTTCAAATATAAATTCGACAAAACAAAACAAAACAAAATGTAACCACATTCAATTATCCGCCTTGAAGAATACACAAACCATACATAAAGTACACCAAAATTTTATTTCTGCAAGATAGCTAACTTCAAAACATTTTTTTGACTCTCGATTACCTCTCTATGACACTGAGAACGGCGGTACAGGGTATAGATGTCACCGTTGTCGTAATCATCATGCGTAGTACACTTGAAAAGAACAGAGATGTCACTATAATAACTAAATTATCTTTAGCCTTTGCCGATAATGTAGGTAACTACTAGTAAGATAATCCACTAAAATTCTCCTAATTGCATTTTAGTTTAATCAGTTTTTCAAGTTTAAAACTCATACAATAATTATAAACTCATATATTTGTTTAAAAACTCAAGTTAATTTATTTTTATTCAAAATTATACATTAATCAAATATTTCGTAAAATATCACTATCACTAATTCTAATTTCTGACAAGTGTGCTCCGATTTTTCTGCAACAGATAAAATGTATTCTAATTTTCTAATTAATTTACTGTGATAATAAAATAAGTAATTATTTTCAAATAAAAGTAAAGTAATAAATGTTAATTATACATACCTCCAATAATAATTAAATAAAATTATTAAATTTAATATTGAACTCAAAAAAATAGACAAATTACTCATAAATAATTCGAAAAAAATGAAAATTTCTTGATAGAATTTTTTATAATTGTTACTATAGAAATGTTACAAATTATAAATTTCTAAAATAATAGAATAAGTTCTATGAACAGTAAATTCGACAGATATCAGCTAGTAGCACCGTCTACAATTACCAATTTTTTAAATATGTTGTGCAGTGTTACTGCACTGCCCTCTAAATTCAGTACCTTAATAACCACCTGCTAAGAAAAATCCTATAATTTAAGTGAGTGCTCTTCTATATACAGTAACGATCTCTTCATATCAACAAACGCATATTAAATAAACTACTTATATCAGCATTTCCTGAGACGTGATGTTTATATAAATCAACACTTTTGTGGACATTAATTGTTACTTCGTTAAACTAAAAATGCAATATTATATTTCAACTAATAAAGCACAAAAATGTAATTCGATACCAAATACGTGCCAATTCAGTCACGTAGATATTTCTTTAAATTCTAAATTTTGTAAATACTAAAAACTTTTGTAAATCAACGCACAGCTGACCTAATCAGAAATCTATTATAAAAAGGAGACAGTTTTGCGTTGACAGCACATTTTGATAGTCCAAGCTTTGTAGTTAACAACTCAAATAAAATCTTTTTAAAAAGGCCTGTGTCATAGTGGATAACGTATCTGGCGCAGTCGGTAGGACAAAATTAATTGTTGAAAAAACCAATTGTTAAAAGTAGTGAAATTGTTGTTCCTGAATACGACGGTTCATCGTACTCCGGTCCAGATTCGATGGCTTATCGAATCGAGTGGTTTCCTCGCAGCAACTGGCGAACAACAATTGAAGATCACAGCATCATCCTGCTGGCGAGTTTCAACTCCTTGGATCATCAAAAGAATCCTATGAGAAGTCTCATCTGGTGCATGTAAGTCAAAATAATTTATAGTTATTGTTTGTTATTTACATGCCTAATCCTATCAAAACAAAACTACAATCCCTGAGACCCAGGCCCTATCAAAGTGTCACTAATATCGTTAACGTCGCTGAAAACGGAAACGATATTGATTTCTCTAGCACTAACTCGTTACCGCTGCAGAATACAGAAAACGAGGCTAGCTTAGATTTAGTTAATTTTAGTAACTCTGATAAAGAAATAAACACCGAAAATATGACTACCCCAACAGATGTTTTTAACGCTTTACACATCCCTGATGTAATCAAGGATCTACCCAATTTTGATGGCAATCAAAGATTACTATATGATTTTATTGATAACGTTGAGGAAATATTGTCACTTATCTCAAACATTGACGGTACACCTTACGGAAGAATTATTTTACGCGCTATCCGAAACAAAATCATTGGACAAGCCAATGAAATTCTTAATATGTACGGAACTCCTATCGAGTGGAGTCAAATAAAAAATAATTTAATTATGCACTATTCAGACAAACGTAATGAAACAAGTTTAATCAAAGATTTACACAATTTAAAGCAAACTAGCACAGTTGAAACATTTTACTTGTCCGTAATTGAAATATTTTCAACAATATGTAACCACGTAAAAATACACGAAAATAGTATCGAGGTACAGAAATCAAAAATACAACTGTACTCGGAAATGTGCCTAAACGTATTCCTATCCGGACTTAAAGAGCCCTTAGGATCAACCATAAGAGCAATGAAACCTTCTTCACTAAACGAGGCATTTAGCTTTTATATCAAAGAACAAAACATTTATTACACTAAATCACACATTACACAAACAACTAACATACCGCGACCAAAACAATTAATACCAAACAAACCAATAACTAGTTACAGACCAAACACCACTCAAAATTATAATCACCCACATAGACAACAAGTCTTTAATAATCAACAAAAGCCACACTTCTCTCCGCAACAAACACAACCTCAGAGAAATCCACAATTCAGACCTCAACCAATGGATATTGTGAAACAAATTTTGTGGGTTTTGAAAAGGTAAATATAATTTTAATTACAAATCTGAAAAATAAGATTGGGTGTTTGGAAGCTGAAATTTAGAAATTAAAAAGAATAAATAAACTTTAACAATATTTATTAAAATAGAGATTTCTAAATTACAAAATTAAATAAGCAGAATACGCAAAATAATAAACACCATTCACAAAATTTGGTTTCTTAAAACCCTGTGATTGACCACGATGTCTTTCAGGGATACAAAATGAAAAGACTAAATTTCAAACATTACAAATATATTTATATTTTAATATCAAACAATTTTCAAATGAATTTCTCTGCAATTACTGAATTAAATACGTAAACAAACAAATCTATTGTTAAATAATTAACATTGAAGAGAAAGATGTAAACAAATTATCAATGAAAATAATTAACAATTAACAATCGATAAACATTACTTGTCAAACTGCTACAGCTGTTTGGTAAGTAATAAATAGAAAAAAAAAATATTACCTGGAGGTGTGAAAATATTATACATAATATAACACCGGCTATTTACATATTAAAATTATTTACATTCGCAGGAGTAACTTGAGAGAAACGAACTTGACTATACTAAACTTAATACTAATAAATAATAAAAATAATAATTGAAATAATCACAAGAGTATAAACAGTATATTTAAATTCATACAATTGTTACAAATAGAATGAAATTACATTCCAATAGAAAAGAAAAGAAAAACTTACGTTTTGAACAAATATCACCAAGTATTTTTTGGCGTCAATGATATAAATATTAAATTGTTAAACCTAACTAACAATAAGTTTCTCCCATAATTACCCGAGCGTAAAATAACTATATTGACATATTTTAAGTGATTAAATAGTTAAATAAAATCGAAGGCAAACATTATCACGAAGCTTGAAGAGCCAGATGATCTGGTGGTAATGGGCGTCTATTTCACCGACCCATTATCCACTTTAGTTTAATATTAAAATGTCAGAAGGACATTTACAAAGTTAAGTTACCCGTAGGTACTAATTAACTCACTGCCTGCTGGCTGACTGTGTTCTTCTTTCTGACTAACCGACCATTACTGACCGTTTACTGACTGACTAACTAACTGCTAGCTGTTCTTATTAGCTCACTTAAATAAGTTTGCCTCTATTGTTACAGGTCGCTTGCGCACTCGTCATAGAAACATCTAGAAAGAACTTATTTATTCTGTGTTACATAACACATATGCACAATTAGTTAATTAATTATTTATTCATTAAATATGTTTTTATTAATACATATGTATTATGTTACTTTAAAATAGAACAGAGGCGGAATGCAACTGGATTTTAAATGTTCTACAACAATTTTAATAAAGTTCCGCAAAATATTAAATACATTTAAAATACGTTGCAATTGGATCAAACCAAATCAGTATCCGAACTAATTTGAATAATCACCCACATAAACCAGTAGGTAATAATTTCTTTAGACCAAGAGGCCCCGAAAATTTCTCTAGTAAAGAGCTTCACAATCACGAAGAAGAAACTTTTCAAAACCTAGACGAATATCAATACGAAATTCAGACTGAAACAGAAGAAAATGACGATAACCCATACGAACTAGATGAGTCAAATTTTCAGTTAGACTTGATCAACAATACGGATACATAGACCAAAACACACACGGTTCTGTCCTCCCTTATATCCACATTTCATCTCCTTTTGGCCGACCCCTGAAATTTCTCATAGATACCGGAGCATCCCACTCATTTATTAACCCCGAGTTTGTAAATACTTACGACACCAACTCTATTGAACCTGTAAAAATTAAAGCAATACTTAACACATATTCCCTTGATAAAGAAATAGAACTCGAATTAAATAGTTCATCGAATTTAACCAACCAAATGATAAACTTAAATTTTTAGTTTTCAAATTTCACAAGTATTTCGATGGTCTATTAGGTCTGGACTCATTAAACAAAATTCATGCTAAAATAGACGTAGTAAATAGAAAACTTATAAATCAAAATTCAGTAAATAGACTTCTTTTTAAACCGAATTTTATGTCTGACAAATTCAAAATTAATAAAAATGAGGAAAAATTAGTTAGAATCCCAGTAGACATGCAGAACGGTGACAATTATTAAAAATACATACATTGAAGACAAATTCTTAATTCCTGAAGGCATTTACAAAGCAATAGATTGGTATGCAATCGTCCCAGCAATTAATTTAACCCCCAAAACAGAAACGCTTTTTGTTGAACAACCCCTTAAAGTGGAACTGCTTAACCATGAAATAATTGAATTTAATAATAAGGACAAAAACTACCTAATGACAGACGATCATAATAATCAGTCAATAGAAAATTTAATTCGAATTAACCATTTAAATAATGAGGAAACAAAAGAGATAGCTAAACTCTGCAAACAATATGACGATATATTTTATAGAGAAGGACAAAAGTTAACTTTTACCAACGTTATAAAACATAAAATAATTACAAAAGATGAAATCCCCGTTTACACTAAATCATACCGTTACCCATTTATTCACAAAAAAGAAGTACAAAGTCAAATTAATAAAATGTTAGAACAAGGTATCATCCGTCCGTCATATTCTCCCTGGAGTTCACCCATTTGGATCGTCCCTAAGAAAAAGGACGCCTCCGGCAAACAGAAGTGGAGATTAGTCGTTGACTATCGTAAACTTAACGAGAAAACCATAGATGACCGATATCCGTTGCCTAATATTAGTAATATTCTTGATAAATTAGGAAAATCAATGTATTTCACAACTCTTGATTTAGCAAGAGGTTTTCACGAAATAGAAGTAGACCCTAAAGACATTCAGAAAACAGCATTCACAGTAGAGAACGGACATTTCGAATATGTTCGTATGCCATTTGGTTTGAAAAACGCCCCTTCAACGTTCCAAAGAGTAATGGATAATGTACTCAAAGATCTTCAAAATTCAATATGCTTAGTCTACATGGACGATATTATAGTATTTGCAACTTCGCTACAGGAACACATTGAAAACTTTCGAAAAGTTTTCGATAAACTAAGGCAAGCAAATTTAAAGGTTCAGTTAGACAAATCAGAATTTTTACACAAAGAAATCGCATTCTTAGGTCATATAGCAACAGACAAAGGTGTCAAACCAAATCCCGATAAAATAAAAACCATTTTAGAATACCCGATACCAAAAACACAAAAAGAAATCAAAGCCTTCTTAGGACTTTTGGGTCATTACCGAAAATTCATAAAAGATTTTGCAAAATTGACTAAACCAATGACCGAATGTTTAAGGAAAGGAAAAGAAGTCAAACTTACTTCAAAATACATAGAAACCTTTGAAACATGCAAAAAACTACTTACCAACGATCCAATTTTAACATACCCTGACTTTTCAAAGCCCTTTTTGCTAACTACCGATGCTAGTAATTATGCAATTGGTGCGGTCCTGTCACAAGGTCCAATAGGATCCGAAAAACCCATCTGTTATGCTTCACGAACATTGACAACCAGTGAACAAAATTATTCAACAATAGAAAAAGAATTACTCGCCATAGTTTGGGCAACAAAATACTTCCGACCCTATCTATTTGGTAGGCGATTCAAAATTATCACGGATCATAAACCAGTCACATGGTTAATGTCTCGAAAGGAACCTAACTCAAAATTAATTCGTTAGCGACTAAAGCTAGAAGAATTCGATTACGAAATAGTTTATAAAAAAGGAAAATGTAATACAAACGCTGATGCTCTATCCCGACAAGAAACGAAGAAATTAATGTAAACGAATCAGTTCAAAATAACGTAGACGACTTAGATGAAACAGGTACACAACATAGTGCGGAATCAGACAACCAGGACCTAGTTCCAATTTCAGAAAATCCGCTTAACGATTTCTCAGAACAAATCATAATTAAAAAGAACCGCGAAAAATCCAACAGAAAATTAGAAATACTCTTTAAAACAAAAAGACGGCAAACTTTCCAATTTCCCGATTATTCAGATGCAATCATAATCAATATTTTCAAACAATTTATTACCCCAAAAAAGGTTCATGCCATTTACTGTGAAGACGACAATGTATTTAACAACATTCAAAAAATTTACTCTCAACACTTCTCCAGAGCTAAACAATTTAAAATAGTTCGATCCACACGAATATTAAGAGACATCGACGATGATCTAGAACAGGATAGGTTAATATCAGAATACCACGATAAAAGCAATCATAGAGGCATAAATGAGACTTTTTTACACCTTAGAAGAGACTATTATTTCCCTTCACTAAAATCAAAAATTACTTATTATATTAATAGCTGCAAAATTTGTCACGAACAAAAATATGACAGACAGCCACCAAAACAAGGCTTTGCTTTTACAGAAATCCCTAAGCAACCCCTAGATATCGTACATATTGACCTTTTCCATTTAAACAAGGAAGTAATGTTGGCTATCCTGGATAAATTTTCCAAATTCGCACAAGCTTACACCTTAGAAACAAGAAACACTATTCACATAATTGCAGCTATGAAAAAATTCATTTGCACTTACGGAAAACCAAAAAGAATAATAGCCGACTCCGGTTCCGAATTCCAATCAATCCTTTTCCGGCAATTTTTAAACGAATTCTCCATTGAACTACATCTAACTTCGGTACAAAGTTCTAATTCAAACTCCCCAGTAGAAAGATTTCATTCAACCCTGTTAGAACATTACCATATAATCCATAACAACCAAGACAAACGTAGACCACACGAAATCGTTTTAAATCATAGAACACTAGAAGTCAACTAATATAAAAAAGTGTAATTCGCGTGGAGTCATTTGTATACCAGTCACAGCTTAAGGCAGGTAGTCAGTCAGTGTCCGTCGCCGAACACACACTGCATTGTGTTAACAATGAACACCATTGTTACTTAAATTGGACAGCTTGGTCTGCCCCATAATACGTGTGTTGTGGTGGTATGTGTAAGTACGCACACAAAGGCAAGCAACAAACTAACACAATTGCAAGCGGTGTGTACCTACACACATGGTGGGAGAGATTTTACGTCACAAACTCATTACAAGTGGAACAGAGACATAGACCACCTAGTTTGTCCCCTTGTTTTAAATGAATCCATCTTTAGCTACAATAATGCAATTCACTCTGCAACAAAACATACACCATACGAAATATTCTTTAGTAGACCTTATAACGTAACCCTAAAACCAAACATAATAGATCTTAACGACATACAACAGACATTATTCGAACATATAGAAGAAAGATTAAAAGAAGTTCAAAATAAATTGGTAACAAAAGCTAATAGAAATAGACATAGACCAATAGAATATAAACCTAATCAAATAACCTATAGAACAACACCCAAATACAATAACAAGTTAACACAAAAATTCAAAACAACAGTAGTAAAGGAAAATAAAGACAAAGTCATAATTAACGAAAGTAACAAGAAACTACACAAACAAAAATTAAGAAAACCCCTTAAATTTCAGGTTGATCCTGCCAATCCTGGCAGAATGTCAAATATTAGAGATTCAGGATCTAACGAACAATAGATAGTTATAAAGAAAATTTAGAAGCCATTAAGGAATCAATTCAATTAGTTATAGTCCGGGGGCCAGGGGGTTTTTTCATCATTGATTACCACTCCTCTGTAACTTCGTATGCGGCTTCATTTTGACGAGTCTTCCAAGTTTTTTATCTACGAAAATTCTTATAAGTGCGGCGTTTACTAAATACGCAGTTGCGAAAGACGTTAATTCAACGATGTTATAAACAGTTATTACCAACGTTTTACTTTTAAGTTTACGTAAAAGATAATGAAGTAACCTAAGCGAAAACATATTTGTCCGACAAAAATAGTGCGCCGTTCGTCGTGTCCGCCGTCCTCAACTTAGCCAAATTACAGACGGCGAACACGGCGGACACTTTTTTAGGTTAACTAAGACAATATTTCTTGAACACTTTTAATTTCCATTTCCACAATTTCCACGATCTGCACTAGTAATGTTATTATAGAGAATCTCATTAAACAACTTTTAAAGCCACTCCAAGATTATTAAACGCCTTAAAACTTATTAAAATATTTAAATAAAATTTAATCTCAAAGAGTACATGTCCGCTCCTTGTTAGACATAAGTACCAACCAAGTGCACGTATACAACATATAGTCTATCTCTTACATGTTACACTGGTTCCAGTAGTGTAGAAATAGATATGTTGTCTCTATTACTCTATGGTAGTATCTCTATACTACTGAAACCAGTGTAACGCCAAAGGACAGAAAATACAACACCACTATGTCATATATGTGCACGCGGAGTTGTGTGTGGTAGTGCAATGGATGGTTGTGTGTATGGGTGTCTTGCATACGCATATAACATAACATGCAAGTGGCATGCATCATGTACGTGAGGTACGTATACCACGTACACCGTGTATAACAATATGACAGCAATTGAAACAAACCCATTGATAGCTACTAAGTGAATGGCAACATAGTTCTGTAAAATGCACATACCTGCCCATAAGTGATTGCAGAAAAGAGATAGTTGTATTCCTTCTTATGTTCTATGGTTCAAACCAATAAGTATGTATGGTTTGTATGTATCAAACCAATAAGTATGTATGTACACACTACCACACACTACCAACAACACAATTCTTTAAAAAAAATAATTAAGTATGTACGTTTAATTTACGTATCAAAGCTATGGTTATGATTTTGTATAATAATGTATGTAGGTACATACTTAAAAAAATTCTTAATTCTGAACACAGAACACTCTTATTATTATCACACAGAATAATTATACACTTACATAATTACGTATTTAGTATACATACGTATAATGTCGTACAACCCCGTCAGATACATGCCTAATATGGTAATATGTAATGTAATAATGCACATAAAAATAAAATGTAAATTAATTATAGCAATAATGTATGTTAGTATTGATTTAAATTACAAAATTTTGAACTTTTTGTATGTTTAACCAATTTAAACAGTGACTTAATTCAATATTTATTTAAATTTAGCTAAAATATTGATTTCTATTGAATTAACAATAATTTTATTATCGACAAAAAAGCGATTTTGATTAAAATGTTTGGTTAGATTAAGAAGAACTGTATACGAGTCTTAGCCCACGAATCTTAAAATTTTTCACTCAAATTTTTTATCATTGAACGAACCGATATTAATTCTGTTTAAACGTATTTCATCAAACCCGTGAAGAGTTTGACTGCAAATCCATTTTTTTTTACAATGTAGAAATTCTGTTTAATTCGGTAAGTATTGTTACATTCTCGCATTAATTTTTAATAAAAATATTTCAATTTAATTAAATTTCTTCAAAACGTTAATTTTAATATACAGTACAATGTGTCCCATTTTACTGTAATCCGAGTTATCCGCACATACGGTGTTTCTTTGCCTAGTTATACTATGGCCGTGTTCCATTAAGGACACACAACGACCCTGTGTAACACAATGCATTTGTTTTTTTACAAAAAACTAATTTTTTTAAATTTTATGCTAGACTAACCTTTTAATTGCATTTAAAAGCATTTAAAATGTTAGTATTGCAATAAAATTTTTTAAAAAAGTAGTTTTTTTGTGAAACATCAAATGCACTAGTAAGTGTTGTTTGGGATTTCTAAATGGAACACGATCGATATGTATAAGTAATATTTTTTATTCATTAGGTTGCACAGACTACATGTTAATAATGACAAGCGAGATAGATTATATATACAATTTATCTATATTAGAAGGATAAAAGATACAATGTACAAGGCGACTGTAGATTCATAAAGTTAATATACAACAAAAAATAGGCAAGAGCACAATATAATTGTTAGTCAAAAAAAAAATTAGCTTTCTTTTATGAAAACGCAAAATTGATGTAGTCATTTCTTTATGTATTCTTCACATATAATGGTGAAAGTGTTAATTTATGATTTTTGGCTGGTTTTTTATTTTCTAAGTACAGTGAAAATACACCCCTCTTGCGTTTATTAGTATATGCATGTGCAACTCATTAATTATTTTTTATTATATTTTGTTATTATTATTACTGATTGCCACCTCTCTCAAATTTTTGATCACAGACTCGTGTTATAATATCACCGAAGATGATGTCATCCTTCGGTGACATAAAAATCATAATTTTAACCCTCTCCTGCCCAGACATGGTTTGTAGGTAGCTGCCTGTCGGTACTTTTAAGTACCGGACATTTACAATGTCGTTTATTTAATACATTGTAAAAAAAATAATTTTATTTTGCAGAAAGAATGTCTTAATGCAAAAAATGACTGTGGTTATCTAAATGAATTTTAAATAAATCTTATATGAATACCACCAAAAAAATTGTACCAGAACGTACAATTAAAAATCCTTGCTTTGAGAAATGCAAATTGCAGTGCAGCACAAAGTTTACTGAAGCTGAAAGAAAATCTATATTCCATAATTATTGGTCGTTAGGTAATGTTTCAAAACAGTGGAATTACATTTCTAACAGTATGGAGACTATTTAGCCTAAGTATCGATATGTGCGTGAAGGCGGAACCAGAGAAAAGAGCGACTATAATAATGCATTTTACTTTAATTTGCGTGAAGAAAAAGTAAAAGTGTGTAAATTGTTTTTTAAAAACACGCTTGGAATCACAGATCGTCCGATCCGTACCGTTTTAGAAAAACACAATAAAGTTGCTGGGACTATTTTAGCGAATGATAATAGAGGAAAACACAAAAATCACGCGAAAGTTGATGACGAGATCCGGAAAGCCATAAAGGAACACACTGATTCCATTCCAAAAATGGAATCCTATTATTGCAGGGCCAATACTAGATTTTATAGATGGTAGTAGATAACTTGTCGATATCCATCAAGACTACGTCGAAATTTGTAAATCCAAAAACATTCCATACGGAAATTATACTTTGTTCCACAGAATTTTTACAGAAGAATATTCATTTTTTCAACCCAAAAAAGATCGTTGTGATCTTTGTACTGTTTATGAGATCTGTGAAAACGAAGAAAAAGCCAAGAAGAAAGAAGAATATGATAACCATTTGAAAGAGAAAGACCTATGTGTGTTCCCAAATGAGTGTAAACATTACAAAGGACGAAGAAGGAAACACTATAAAATTTGCAGATTTAAAAGTGGTGAAAATAGACAAGAATCATCCCCGAACGATGTTTTTTAAAACTTCTCATGAAGAGAAGGAATTTAGAAAAGCTGTAGCAATAATTATTGCTAAATGTGATGAATCAATTCAACATTTACTTTGGAAATCGATAATAAAACTTTAATCTAATTAATAAATAATCGATATGTAAAAATGTCAAAGATACTGACATCTAACATTTATATTTGAAATTAATATCAGTCCAATATGTCATCTCAAAGAATTCAAAAAAATTAATTATATATGTATATATATTAACGACATCTAGCGTTATAGTTTCAAATTGATATCTAGGGACAATGTAAAAAACTAATTACACGTTTGCAGAAATCTGAAATTTAAATTTATAACAAGTGCGTACATTATTTAATTAAACATTTATTTTTCAAAAAAATATAATTAACAAAACAAATTACATAATTAAATAAATAACTTATACAAATTAAAAAAGACACACAGGGAGTTAGTTAGAAAAAGAGTTAGGGAGAAGTTCTCTTCTCGTGTGGCCTTCGGGCCGCACACATCAAAAATAAAAAATATGTATATTTTAAAATTAGTTTAAGTATTATTTATTTAAGTGTATTATTGAAAATTACAAATTCTTCATCGTTAAGATAAGTATTATTTTACTGTAACATATTTGGAAATTTACTTAAACTTAATCGAAAAATAATTTATATTTAAATGATTAGAAAAAAATAATTAAACGTAGCATGTAGGATAAATTTAAAATTGAAAAAATTATATAATTTACTATAACATATTTGGAAATTTACTTAAACATAATCAAAAATAATTTATATTTAAATGGTTAGAAAATAATTAAACGTAGCATGTAGGTAAAATTTAAAATTTAAAAAAGAATCGTATAATTAATTTAGCATAAATATATTTGGAAATTTATTTAAATTAAAAATAAAAAAAATAATATATATATATTAGATAGATAAAAGAAATATAATTAAGTGTAATATGTAAAAAGAAATAATTTATATTCAAATATTTAACGTCGTTTGTACTTTCGCATTCATCCAGATTTCTAAAAGATTTCCTGGGGATTTAGCAAAAAAGTCTACGACTAAAAATAACTTATAGTTTACGAATATAATAGTTTATTAAATTGATAAGTTTATAATTTATTTTTTCCGACATGTAAGTCGATGCGGCGAACGTAAAGTTCAGCCAGTATAGTTTAAAGTTAATTTAAATTTAATTTTCCGACATGTAAGTCGATGCGGCGAACGTAAAGTTCAGCCAGTATAGTTTAAAGTTAATCTAAATTTAGTTTCCGACATGTAAGTCGATGCGGCGAACGTTAAGTTCAGCCAGTATAGTTTAAAGTTAATTTAAATTTAATTTTCCGACACGTACGTCGATGCGGCGAACATCAGTTCTGCCAGTATAGGTTAAGTTAATTTAAATTTATTTAATTCATTATTAAGTAAGTTTTCAAATATTTAAATATTGTCTTGATAATTTAATATTCTTTCAATTACGTAATATTTCCGGTTTAAAAAATTTAAAAAGCACGTGTAACCTTTACTAATATTTCGATATCTGGTATAATCTTTTAAATCATATAATTTATTTGCGAAATATAACTTATAAAGTAACTTTCGATATTATTTCAATTCAATTTTAATAGTAATTTTGCAAAATAATATAGTTATCTGATATAATCCTTTAAATCGTATAATTTATTTGCGAAATAGAACTCGTAATGCAACTTGCTAAAACATTTTAATTTAAATCTAATTTTATTTTTGTCATATCGACTAATTTACAATTTCATAAAATTTGATACTTGTAAAATGCTTATACAGGTTATTCTAGTCATAAATTTTAAAGATACAATTATAAAATTTCAAATATCGACATCAATTTAATTTAATTAATAACATATCTTTAGAAAATATATTTTAATAGCAATATTTAAAATTGTTCCGTAAATTTCAAAACTTCAAATTTATATTTAAGTTAAAAGTGTATAAATTTACCAACTGATGTGGTGATGCATTCCCATAGCCAGTACGCACCATATGCTTACATCGTGCGTCTCGGTTCGGAAAGTATAGCCACACCAAAGACTAAGATGCAAATTCTATTTTAAAATATATTATGTAAATTTATTTCAATCTTGTAATTATTTATCGTAAATTCAAAGATTCCAAATACTGTAATTCAAAAATTGTTTCTAGTCACCTTTTGTTGTAATAAAATTGTAATTTATGAATTTTCGTATTTCTAATTTAAAAACCACCCTTTTACTAGGCGAAAGAAAATTTAGGTTATTTGGGGATCTCATGGTTTTGGGAAAACGATCTGCGACTATAATCTTCCACTGCCACTCACTCTTGTCTCCATAAGACCCGGAGAAATGCTCTGCTGATCGAAACCCCAATCAACCCGAAAAGTAGCACCCAAAATTTAACCCCTCAATAAATAATCAATTATTAATCAATAAACATAAATATAATAAATAATAATAATATAATTTAAATATTTTAAATTTTAATTTTTATTTTTTGCTACAAAGCAGAAGTGATAAAAAGAAAAAATATGTAGAGGTTGAAGTTAAAAAAGCGTATGAAGTGAAACGCGGATTAAATGAGAAGAAAAAAGATGGTTTGCAGGATTTGATTAAGAAAAATGCCATTCCCAAATATTATGATTTTTTTTATAACTCTCTTTAAAGAGGTAGTTCAAGCCTTTAGATTTAGAATTTTGTTAGTTTGAGTATCCGTTAATGAGTAAAAGATTCCTAATCTTAAAAAAATGCCAAAAATTAGAAAAGTAAAATATTAAAGTGGTTTAAAGATTAATTCAAAGTTAGGTTTTTTAGTACTTGTTAAAATTACTTGATATTGTTGCTTATTTCATTTCTTATGTACCTACAAGAGATATTGTATTAATTTTATTGTACCTGTGATTGAACACAATTAAAAGACTGATAAAGATAATTATTTCAATAACGACTTAGTTTTATTTGAAAACCCATTTGACTAAAATACTTATTAAAATAGACTTAAAGTAAAATAATTTTAAAAAAAATAAATACTGTCTCTAATAACGTCACAAGTGATACACTGTTGCTGAAAAATTGGAATTGTAACAAAAATTCTTGCATTTTCGTCTTGTATTTCAGTTTTACCTTGAGACTGATAAATAGGAAGAAGATTAAATGTGGTTGATCTTTTTATATATACTGCATTATGCATTTTTTTAATTTTTAAAGTTTCAAATCATCGTACACAAAAACGGCTTTTTTTGAGTTATGCCAACGTTCTCGCAAATGAGCGATTCGTTGTAATTTTATTGTAATATTTTTAACAATAAATAAATATTTTTTAACTTAAAATATCTTTGTTATTAATAAAAATATCGTCAAATAAAAATAATAAAATAAAAACTCATCGAGTAAAAGTCACCTTCGTCAAATAAAAATAAACTACAAGAAGAAAACAGAAGAAATCAAGAAAAGCAACGCCGAAAACTAATCATCGAAGAGAAATCAATCATCGAAGAAATTGCAAGTCTCCGGATCGTCACCCCAAAAGTGCTACAACCAGAATTCAGAGGAATTCTCCTACTACTGAAGAGGTCCACTGTAATCCAGGCTGTGGGAGTGGGACTACGGGAGTCCAATGGGAATTTACCGAGAGGCTTCCACTACGTTGCGACTTCTAAAGGGTGTCTTACGCTCTAGGCATTCCAACGGTTCTGATATTGTACCGTGCCCAAACAAGACTCTGACGCAGCTGATTTTCAACGATTCGGTAGGAAACGAGTTGCGACAAATGTATATACGATTAATATGGACTTAATGTACAGTTTATAATGTGGACGAAACAAGTACACCAACATTTCTTCATAAATTACCAAAAGTAATTACACAAAAATAAATAAAACGGTAGGAAAAGTTGTATCTGGGGAAAGAGGACAAACTGTTACAAGCATTTGTTGTGCAAGTGCCGTTGGAAACTACGCAAACCGGTATTTAGTTTTGGACAAAAGCATCGCAAAGCTAAACTTTTTAATAGTGTACCATCTGGCTTTGATTTTATTAATACTGTTTGATTTTTAGAATGGTTACATTATTTTCACAACAACTCCTATATTGCTACTACCTGATAATCATACACTCTGTTTTATAAATATAAACGCACATTAGTGTATGGTTCTTTTTCTTGGAAGGATAGTTGCACTTAAAAAATAATGATTTATATTGAAAAAGGTGAGTACATGAATACTACTGGTAGGGTAGTTAAATAATAATATTACAACTGTACCAATTTTTAAACACTTGGGTCTCTTGATCTGTTTCAATAATATAAACGCATTAGTTACAAAGTGTTGCTCCAAGCACTATTGTTCGTTTTTCTCAGTGATAAATTTGTAGAATTAAAAATGCCGAAGGGAAAGGTATTATCAGAATTTGAAAAAGGCAAAATTGAAGTGTTGAAAAGTTCAGGAAAGTCAATCAGGTCAATTGCAAGAGAACTAAAGAGGTCGGATTATGTAATTCGACACTATTTAAAAAATCCAAAAAATTATGGACAAAATAAGCATAGTGGACGTCCGAAAAAGCTGTCCAAGCGTGATGAGCGTCGAATCATAAAAACGGCATCAAATACTTCAAAAAGTTGTTCGACAATTTTAAAAGAGTGTAATTTGCCGGTATCAAGAACGACTGTTTGGAGAGTTATTAAGGCCAATCCAAATATTGTAAGAACAAAAATGAAAACTGCACCACGTTTACAAAAGCATCACAAAGTCGCTAGACTGAACCGGGCACGAAATAATATGCAGAGAGATTGGACAAAGGCAAATAAAAATTCTAAAACTTCTAAAAATTCTAAAAATTTAAATTATCTAATATTTATTTTCGTTTTTTGTTTGTAGGTAATTTTTAGTGATGAAAAAAAGTTCAATCTCGATGGCCCCGATGGTTTTTGTGGATACTGACGGGATTTACGAAAAGAGCCGAAATATTTTTCAAAAAGAAATTTTGGAGGTGGGAGTCTAATGGTATGGGGGGCTTTCGGCTCACACGGTAAATGCCAGCTAGGTTTTCCATCTACTAAAATGGATAGTAGAGAATACGTAAATGTTTTAGAGGAGCATCTACTACCATTTTTAGAAGAACACAGAAACGAACAGCTAATTTTTCAACAATATAACGCTCGGATTCATACGAGCCTTTATACAAAAGAGTGGCTCGCAGCGAACAATGTGGAAACAATGGACTGGCCTGCGTGTTCTCCGGATTGTAATCCGATTGAAAATATTTGGGGTATTATGGTGCGTCGAATTTATGCTGAAAATAGACAATATGATTCAGTTAAAAAATTAAAAGATGCAGTTTTGGAAGTGTGGAACAATTTAGAAAAAAATATTATAGACAATTTAATTGAATCAATGCCAAACAGAATTTTTGAATTAATTCGAAAAAATGGAAATGTTATTGATTTCTAAAAATAAATTACTCTTGTTGAAAGATCTCTATTATGTTTATTTTTCCTAGTGCGTTTATATTTATGAAACAAGTGAATTATAATTAACTAGTAATATTTAGAGTTTTTTTACATTATGGTTATTTGCCTATTTTTTAAATTATAGTTTTATAATTTTTTGTTACATTTGGTTAAAATAACAAAAAATTTCTTGCCCAGATTATATTTTTAACATGATGAAACAGAGTGTAGTTCACATTTTGGTTTGCAGCGATGCTTTTTGTTGTGAAAATAATAACATGTTAGACTTTATTAAGCTACTAATTTTTTCGCTCTTTTGAAAACTGCTTACAATCAAAAATGTGCAAATGATTAACGACCCATCCTAGAAAAACAATTACGTAATTTCAAGTTGCTAGGACTTTTGCTGAAACTTGTGACAAAGTAACTTCGGTTATTAAGGCTACACAGACTTTTAGTAAAATAGGAATATGATTTATAAATCCAGACGTTTTTTTTTTCTGAAATAGATCTTGCACCAGCATCGGTAACTGATAAACCAGTCAACGAAAATTTTCAACTTAACGATTAATTGGTACTGATGCCACGCAAGGTATGAAAAGCATGAGAAGAATAAAAACAATAATTTCAGAAAACTAGAATATATTTAGTCGAGTTGACGGAGATACAAACGAAAAAACATAAATAGTATAGAATATGAAATTAATAGTAATGTGGATGTGTGTAGCATCTGGTGAAAATCCAATATTATAACTGATCATCCGCAAGTTTTTAACTTTTAAACATTAAAATGTTAGATAAAAAAATAAATATTCAGCAGTAATATGATGAAAGTATTCAATAGTATATATGTAATATGACGTGTTACTGATGAAAATGAAATTAAAGATTTATAATTGATAATGATTCTACAAGTATTTGTAGTATACGCAAAACAGCGGATCATGATACTCTTCATTTTATGAATAAAAATCATAATTTTAACCCTTTCCTGCCCAGATATGGTTTGTAGGTAGCTGCCTGTCGGTACTTTTAAGTACCGGACATTTACAATGTCGTTTATTTAATACATTGTAAAAAAATAACTATTTGTGTTTAACGGTACGTTTAAGTACATTTTTTTCTTACTGGTCAATATTTAACATTGTTAGGTTGGTAGTATATTTTTTATATTACATGTCAAAAAATACGTTAGCTTTGTTGCAAACCGATACAACAATTTACTCTGATTTCAAATACGTATAAAAATAATATTTTTAGTGTATTTTGATTCATTCGTTAATTTATTCGTAAGATTAGTGTTTTAATTTTAATTTACAATATCTTAATTTATATTCTAGTACTATTAGAGTTATTTTTTTTTTATAAAAATAACAGTGGTACTTTGAAGTTCCGTCAGGCACATATGTATAGATAATTATGTCAATGAAAAAATTAACTGAGACAAAATTACTAGCGATATTTGAAGGAAGACATACCGGAAGATTTTGATGAAAATACGGATACAGAGGAAGATGAGCAACCAATAATTGCAGAAAGAACTGCCTTTGATGACATTTTTGAGGAACAATTAAACTTAATTTTTAACAGCACTTCTACATGTCATAAATATGAAGAAAATTTAGAAGATGAAAATATAAAAAATTTAACAAAATCTTTTGAACCCGGACAAAAAACTGTTCTTGGAGAATGTAAACAAAATATGTCACATAATATTTACCGGAAATGGAAAAAGAAAAATATTCAGTCATCATTAACTTCCAATTATAATTCCCATGAAGGTAAACTACAGTTACTCGAGATAATTTATAATATTAAACATCCCATTTTACAAAGTGATTTTATTTATTTTTATGTTAGGTCCGATTGCAGAGTTTTTTTTTCTTGTACTACACCAACGGAATTTTTCTTAGCAGCTATGGGAAATACAATAGATCAAATAACTTACCAAAGTAATTTGTATGCGACACAGAAAGATAGAACGTTAAATGTTACGAGAGAAGAAATACTGTGCTTTATTGGAGTAAACTTTTTAATGGGATACCATAAACTTCCGACATGGAAAAGTTACTGGTCTTCTCAAGATGATTTGAAAGTGACAATCATACCAAATTCAATGCCAAGAAAACGTTTTGAAGCCATTCTTGCTAATTTGCATCTCAACGACAATTATTTAATCGAAATTGCCGCTAAAGGTGACAAATTATATAAACTACGTCCGTTCATTGATACAATGAATAGCCAATTTCGAATGCTCTATTCTGGAACAAGAACAGCAGCTATTGACGAGTCAATGATTATATTTAAAGGTAGAAGCAGTTTAAAACAATTTAATCCACTTAAGCCAATTAAACGCGGATACAAATTATGGTGCCTTGCAGATCAACACGGTTACGTTGAGCAATTTGACGTTTATCAAGGCAAGAACGGATTGAAAAGTGACAAATTTAAAAACTACAGCCTAGGACAAAAAGTAGTGTTAGAACTCACAGAAAATCATCGGGGTAAAGGGCGAATAATTTATTTTGATAATTTTTTTAATTTTATAGACCTGCTTGAAAAATTGAAAATTGAGAACACGTTTGCATGCGGTACAATTAAACACAACAGAAAAGGCTTACCAGAATTAGCAAGCGATAAAATATTAAAAAATCGCGGTGGTTACGACATACGTGTATCTAACACTGACATTAGCGTCTACAAATGGAAGGACAATCGTACGGTGTTGCTTGCAAGTAATTTTCATGGAAGTGAAGAAACCACTGTGGATAGAAAAGAAAAAGATGGTAAAAAATACCAGTCAAATGTCCATCTGTTGTAAAAGATTATGTGAAATATATGGAAGCTGTAGATCGAGCGGACCAGTATCGGTCTCTATTGTGTCGATCGTAAAGCTACAAAATGGTGGCATAGACTATTTTTTGGTATAGTCGATATTGCATTTGTCAATTCATACGTAATTTATAATCAGTTTGTCGAAGACACTACTACTTTGGACTTTAGACGAGCAGTGGCCAATGGTTTGATGAATTTTGGTACAAACTCACGTCTTAAAAGAAAAAGTGGATCTGATTTTGATCGATCTAGAAAAACACGAAAGTACAATTTAAGTACTACCGATGAGGTATGAGATTAGGTAACAGAGGCAACCACTGGGTGATATTTTCGGATAAAAGAGGAAGGTGTGAAGTATGCAGTGACAAAGGAATACAATCAAGACCTTATTCTATATGTACTCAATGCAAAGTACACCTATGCTGCAACCAAAATAAGAACTGTTTCTCAGAATACCACGGGGTTGATTTATAATGGCACGTTAAATTTTTATTTTATGTAATTACAGAATTTCTTTTTTTTTAAATAATTTCATTCTTTTAATTGTATAATTGTATGATTTTTATCTATTGCTTCCTGACGGTACCTAGTAGTACCACCTTTGTAATTTTAAGAACAATTAATAAATCATAAAAATAATAAAAAATATTTTAATGTTTTCTAGTATTCTTCCCAAATTTTCAAAAAAAAATTGATTTCCTACGTGGAATAAGGTCGTGGGCTATAACGATCCGAAAAATGTGGTACTTCAAAGTACCGCCAGGCAGGAAAGGGTTAAAAGAGTTCAAAATATTTATGCAATACCAAAGGAACGTGACCCGGAACGAGAATTATCACACGAAGCAATAACATTTTTGGAAAAATGTTTTTCGTTTACAGTTCACCAAAATAAAGATAAAAGTACTTCTGTTGTAGCAGCTGCGATAAGGAATATTTCTAATCATGTCTTCAACCATCACGAAAATTGCGGTGAAGGTAAGTAGTGTGGTTTTACCAAAGATCCGTAAAATTACGAACATCCAAGCTATTCCTGGTGGCTTTAAAAATCCGAAATTGTTTCAAGCTTTTGCTTCCAAATTTAATAAACTTGCAAAAAATGCAAAAAAATTCGAATTGAAGCATCAACGCAAGGAAACGAGAGTTTGAACCCTATAATGGCCAGTAAAGCTCCAAAGCAGTCTTCATCTAATTTCAGCTAATTTTCGTTTTGCGTGTGCCATCAACCAGAAAAACGATGGTGACAGTTATGTTGCCCGTGTGATAACGAAATTCAATATGAAAACTGCGGAGACCTTGAACTGTATTGTTAAACGTAATGAAAGAAATAGAAATAACCAAAGAGTGAACGCATGTAAGCCAGCATTCAAGCGTGCTCGTCGAGAACGTAAAAAAAAACGCTCGTAGTTACGTAATCGAAAAGACACTAATGAGACATACACTTATCAACGTAACATAGGATTACTCAGAGAATATACCTCCGGCTGCTGTAATTAATCCACCCACAAAAATAATATCTGAAGTTTACGCAATAGTTTATTTTGATCTAGAAACATCAGGCTTTCCAACAACAGCAGATATTCTCCAGATTTCTATAAAGGCTGATGGAAGTAGGCTGAAATAAATGAAATTACAACCAAAGTGCTTGAAAATGTTCGTCAAGCATTAATCAATTTGAATTAAGCGGACAACGTAGACCAATTGGAACCATGGGTCAAGCACTGTAATATCTTATATACATAATCTTATATTTAATTACTGAGTTAATTGTGGAGAATTTGAATTGTTGCGGAACAGACCATATTGTTGTGTCTATATTTTAATTGTTGAGGGGTAACAGTTATAATTGTTGTATATATAGGTATATGATTTCTATTGTTGGGTATATGACATTTTAAAATAAACTCTAGTTCATTTTGGTTTATAATTGTATTTAATATTAGGGTAAGAGACCCGATGACCGAACACTATTTTTAGCTATATCATTAAAGTAGCTTAAAAAATTAAAAAATAAACAAAACACCCATTTTTTTTTCTTAATAAGTATGAAACCAAGTTTTTTTAATCCAATGGATATGTTTTTAAGAAAATATAACCCAAAAATTTTGATTTATTAATGTTTTTGTTTTATAATTTGTTGACGTCTATGAAAAAACGGACAGAATATATTAACCTCCTTTAAAAAAAAAAAACACACTGACCCGTAAGAAAAAACACGCATTTAATGTGCATGACATGCAATACATACCATACATACCATCTTCTCCTATCGAATATTTAAACCATTATCTTGCAGCCACTTTGACATTCTATCCACTACAAGGGGTCAGTCTGTGTCATAGAGTATCACAGAATGACACCTTGTGAAACATAGCAGCAATGACAGAAGGGTTTAAATATTCGATAAAATAAACCACTAAAATACTGTATTTTCTTTCGCCATCTAATTATCCTTTAAAAATCATTGTGTACATTCTAACATGATTCTAACTTATCTATACGCCATTGTGAATTTTTAAACAGTTAAATTAAGTATATGACGTATATGTTTATATGTTGTTTCAAATTTAAATGTCTGACGTTTTTATTTCAATTTCGAAGTTTTAATTCATTATTAATTATTTTTCAATTGATTTTACGTTCTGAAATAAATAAAATATTAAAGTGAAATTATAAAAACGGTTAGTTAAGTGTTTTAAACCCAAAAATTAATTAAAAATGTTTATAAAATAGATATGTAATATATAATTCTCAAAATGGGGTACCCAACCTTAAAACGTGGATCCCAAGAAGGAACACTTCTAGAAATAATATTTAACGCATATAAAATATAATTTAGCTATCCTAATCTCTTAAGTGGACTAATAACAATTATTTGTATACTTTTATTATGCTAATAACTTTAAAAATTCGGTGAAAAATGTTACAATTTATAACTCATGTGTTTTGAATAATGATCATCCATCATATTAAAAATTCACGAATTCAACAAAAATTGTTCGATATATATATATATATATATATATATATATATATATATATATATATATATATATATATATATATATATATATATATATATATATATATATATATATATATATATATATTTCTTAAATTAAGTGAGGAGGCATTAAATGTGAGATGAATTTAAATTGAAAAATAATCATTCTATTAATAATAATTTTTTTTATCAGAGATTTCTTTCATAAATAACTTCATTAATATATAAATGTCAAAACTGTTCGGACTTATAACCCCGTTCGACAATCGGGTCTTTTACCCTATTGTATTTATTAACAATTATATTTTATTCAATTGTTATATTTTTCTTATATATATGAATTTTTGGAGGGAATATTTTGGGGCTATTTACAGGTAACTGTGATATTTAAAGGTTCATTATTGCGGTTACCATTTATTTATGGGTAATTGTTGATTTTATGGGTCATTATTGATCAAACAGCTGATTTATACAGCATATGGGCCAGGGATATATACACACATATTGGGTATATACATGGGTAATAGACTTTACATAAACACTGGGCATAAAAACACTTAATAAGATAAACACACATCATATTACATATTAACATCATGCAACATATTTTGAAATATTACACCCTGTGCCAAAATATACTCCGTTCAGGTAAAATGGGAAACAAAATTTAATTTTAATATAATTTTCTTTTTATTTCATACTGCACATGTGGACAATACTACTACCTTTTTGTACTTTCATTGTGGGGATATTTTGTATATATAAATTAGGGAGGTTTTATAAACAGCCCGTTATAAACAATGAAGCTTCGCGGGTGAGTTTGAATGCTCTCGCCAATGCGGCGGACAATTTAACTGGGAAGGAAAATGTGCGGGAGTATTTTAATAAACTGGAACAAAGGGTTAAGTTGAATAATTTAACCGAGGACCAAATTTCAATGGTGGTGAAATGTAAATTAAGTGGGGAGGCGTACAGATACTTTAAGAGTGAGCCAGGGTTAGATGAATTAAGTTACGGGGAATTTAAAGAAAAAACTTATTAAAATGTTTATGCCAAAAACAGTACCAGGGTCGGGTCATCATAAGTTAACAGGGACCATTCAGCAAGATAAGGAGTCAGTACAAGAGTTTGTTACGAGGATTAAGTTGGAGGGACAGGAAGTGTTAGAGGAGGACTTGGCAGGGGCAGAACTTGCGGAAGTGCCGGAAATTAAAAAGAAAAATGAACAGTTGATGATTGAACAATTTAAGATGGGACTAAGACGGGAGTTATTATAAAACACTGGGGTGGCATTCATGCGTGAGGGGCACGGATTAATATTAGAAGGGGCGTGTGAGTTGTCAGAGCAGGAAGAGCTTCACCAACAAATACTCGGAAGTGTGGAGCGAGGGGTATAAGCAGGAGAAAGAGGGTTGCCGCGGGAAGCGGGACCACCTCAACCAGGGGTAAGTTGGCAAGGGGCGGTACCGAAGAGGGGTCGTGGCCGGGATGTACCGAGGGTGTTGTGACGAGTGAGAGCAGAGGAAGCCGCACTCAGAGAAATATGTAACTGTTGAGATGGCTGATGGGGCAACTGTGGAAGCACGGGAATATTTAAGCCGGGTAGGCCCCACACCGAGGACGCCCAATAATTTTGATTCCGAGAGTGCAGAATGTTTCCTGGAATATTATACAGGGTAAACATAATGGACAAATTTTAAATTTTATTGTTGATTCGGGATCAGCAGTGTCAATTTTGAGGTCAGAAATTTTGAGTAATGAAAAAGAAAGCAAACAAAGTAGATAGACGTGTGTATTTACCTCCACAAGATCACCCAGAGGCAACTACTTTAAGACCTATAGTCAAACGCTATCACACAATGGAGGAAGTTTTCCACGATTACATAAATCTACACAAAATGCCGGACACAATTCATACGGACCCAGTCGAAGCCAATACTTTGGTCTTCGAAGACACTATTTACAATTTTAACGAAGAAATGCTGGTTGACATCTTCAATAAGACTGGCGCACAAATTGGTTACGGGTATGCTTTGCTGCCTTGGGAACTAGTGTTTGAAGACATGCCAGAAAATCCTATATACAAGTTTCAAAAAGACAGTAATATGAGTTGCATGACCTTTCCAAGTGGTTACGCCAATGGATATGCACACAACACCAAAAACAGGACAACACTTTTGAAAAACCCCGTACTACATTATAAAGGGATCACAGTGGCTGTAGAATTTACGGCCAGGATGAGCCTCATGACAGTTTTTAAAATTTACAGATGCAACCATGCAAAAACTATATGCAGGACTTTACAATTACCCGAAAAGGAAAGGTACCTAAGAGTTCTCGATGTTTATGGATCAGTCGATCGTAAGACTGGAAAAGCGCACCATCCCTTGAAATATATGAGTGTACGAGAGTTGGAAGTGTACGACACATTACATTATTTAATATCTTTAGATCCAAAAAGCGTTACGTTTCCGAACTGTTGCACTTATGTTAGACGTAGGATGGGTGGCGTTAGTCTCGTTACACAGGAACTTTTGGCCCCTTGGACTCTTCCCGCTGCAAAGGTGTACACTTTCTGTATAGTCATGACTATACAGGCGCATTTAATGACTGAAAAGGAACAACTTATTGAAAGAAACATCGATTCTAAGGATTGGAAAGAAAAGTTCGTCAGGTTGTTCACAACTTCAGTCAGATTTTGTTTCTACCCAATAGCATTATTGATTGAATGGATCTTTTCCGAACATTTAGTAGATAGAATTACTTTAACACCGTCCGACACAGCTTTTCAAATTTCCAAAGTTAAATCGAGTGGTTTTGAAAGAACAGATGTAAGCACTACGCTTACATGTGACAACCCTAATGGAGACGACGTACCTGACTGCCCAACTTGCTTTGAACTCCAAGGGAAATTAGGCGCACAAAAGATCGTGTGCAAAGAGCTTGCTGAATCAGAACACACCTTTCAGTTGGACAACCAAGAAGTGCAGGCGTTCCACACAACTTTAATCGACAATGACCAAAACCCACCGGATTTGAAAGCCGTTAAAGAAAGGGCCGCAAAGGCTTTACCTAAAACTGGTTTTTCAAAAACTGCCAAGGTTCATTTCTTTATGGCGGGGCCGGGTTGCGGAAAATCATATATGATTCGTCAAATGGCAACCCAGGACGATTTAGTGGTTGCACCGTTCACAAAATTAAAACCTGATTACGAACATTTGATAGACGAAAACGGTGAAACCTATGACCTCATTTTTAAGACCAATCATAGGGCGATGGAAACGCAAGGCCACAGAAGAATTTTTGTGGATAAATTTACCAATCTTCCTTATGAGTTTTTAGCTACAATTGTATACACCAACAACGCTGAGGATGTTTACTTGTTCGGCGATCCCAAACAGTGCCGAGTGATGGAGCCTACTGAAGGTATTTATATCGGAAGTAGAACTGATTTCGATAAGGTATCTTTGCATACATTACAAGTAAACTTTAGGAACCCAAAAGACGTTGTTGCTTTGTTAAATCGTAACTACGGTTACAAAATGGAAACAGCCTCAAAAATAGAAAAATCTATAGAGGTTATTGAGGTCTCTGATTTGCCAGCTGATCTTAAGGCCATACCTATGCGTTTTTCAAAATCCTCTTCACTAATTATGACGAATGAAGAAGACAACACCGTAAGAAAGAATCAAGGACGAACATGTAAGACGGCAGTTTTATACGCCAACAGCAGTGACAAAGCATTAGTACATACAGAATGTTTACAAATTGTAGGACTTAGTAGACATACCGAAACTTTATATTGTTACCGACCGTTCACCTGAAGCGACCAAGTTTCTAGAAGGACTAAAATTGAACGCCGACTTTTACAAACACATTTAAACATTTTTACCTTTTCTAAATCTAGATAAAAAGCAGGTAGAACTAATTGACACTGCGGTTGATTTGGTGCTGCTTAAACATCATCCGTCTTCAGATTCTTATTTAATAACTGAAACATTATTGAATCCAGCTGTTACATTGCCTGGAGTTGAGACACACAATCAGGAATCCTCGCAAATATTGCAAGGAAACTTTAGATCTGGAGTTACTAGTGTCGAACAAATGACTGGAGCCACTAACAGGAGAGGACACATGGTAAGTATGTCGAACGTGTACTATGCCCTTGGGAATGGTACAGGTTCTCTTCACGAATTCCTTTCCAAACTTTGAGAGTTTTTGAAGCTAGGTATTTGGGAAAAATTACCATATTTCAGTTTAGATGGAATGAAGAACGCTTAATACAGGACATTCTTGACGTTTGGTTTAAGGAATGCATCAACAAAGACATCAATTTTGCAGATTTGTTCGATGACTATGACGCGAACGAAGCTATAAATGGTTTCTTAAGCCATATGGTACAAAAATATTACGCTAAGGCTTACACTGGTTGTGGCGGTTTCGACGATCCCAACGGCAGAACTATAAGATTTAACTTAAAATCAATTTTCAAACCCAAACATAATGATTTGGCAGTTTTTAAGGCTAGGCAAGGGATTTCCGCCTGGTCGGAAGTAGCTTGTTCAATGTTTTGCGCAATTTTCAGGGTCCTCTCAAGGGCTGTTTTTAAAACGGAAAAATCTTGCGTTATTACTGATGCTTATTTAAACCAGACACAGTTCATAAATATGGTCAAAGAACAATTCGAGAAGGTAGACCCTATTGCTTTAAATGCAATCACTGACGGGGAGACTTTCGATGCAAATCAAAACACCTTTACTATTAATTTGGAAAAGGAGTATTGGAAAAGACTTGGTGTAAGCAGGGAATTCCTAGAACTTTATTACTATTTTAGGTCGAATTACAAAATCGAAAGTCCTTATGCCACCGGTAGAGCTCTGACACAAAAAACGTCTGGGGAACCAGGTGCTTTGGTCAATAATGGGATTGTTTCTAAGCTTATTTCGAACTGTCATCCAAGGCGAACGCAATTTTGCCATCGTTTATAAGGGTGATGACTTTGTAAAACGACAACTTAATTTACAGCTTAACAAGGCCAGGTGCGATAGGATCAACTCAGCATGTTCATTGGAATTGAAAATCAACATCGGAAAAGGCGCAGAGTTCTGCGGACTAATTTTGTACGAAGGTGTTTTTACCCCTTCACTCCCTAGAAACTTGAAAAAAATTATGGGACACGCTTTCAGAAATTATGAACATTTTACCGAATACCAAATCGCTTTAAGGAGACTGGGATGTCCCTATGCTCGCAATGTTAAATTTATTAACTTTATGTACCTGTTGCTTGGCAACCATTAATGGTAAAGACTTGCTTTTTGTTTCTTTTGAAAGTTGACACTTTTCTCTGCAAATTAAGTTGAAAATATTGATAAATTTTTTATTTTTTATTTTGATATAACTTTTTTTTAATTTATTAAAAATTTTGCGTGTTTCTATCCTTTTACATAACTTTAATAATGTGTTAGAATAATTTAAAAAAACAAACTATCAACTTAAAATGTAGGTAATAGTGTTACCGCGCCCCGTAGTTAACCATATGTATATGGAAAACCAAGGAACGGCGAATTATATTATTTACTCGACACACGGGTAGCGTAAATTTTCATGTGCCGAATATAGAAGCAGGGGTTCGAACTCCTGCCAAGGTTAATCCGTAAGGATTAATTGGCGATAAAAGTGGATTTTTTGGCTGAAATAAAAGATCTAAAATTTACTGAAATAAAACAACCGAAATTCCTTTTTCTTCTAATTTATTTTAACCCGTCTAATATATAAAATTTATACAAACTATTTAGCCCAGCTTATACAGAAACTAATATAACCCGCCTTAAAAATGATACAAAACCTAATAAAATTTCATTAAACTTCAAACATCATTTACGAACCCATTGTTACATCCAACTATCAAAATATTCAGTTACGCTTCATAAATAAAATTTAACCCTTTGTACCCGCTGTTTTCCCGAAATTATTGATATTTTCACAATCAGTTCCAGAAAGTTGATGTTTGAGGTTTTAGTTAAAAAGAATATGAACCAAAAAATATATTACAAAATCTTAGGTACTCACCAAATTCTCCTTATAATATAAAACAATAAAACTTACACAGCTAGTTTTTACAAAACTACACTTTCTTGCTACAAAGTACTTAACACTAACTTACACAAGTTTACAACCCTAAAAGTTTACAATAATCCACAAATGTCCCGGTTAAATAGTCAAAATTACCCAAATTCTCTCAATCAACCCAATCCACAAATCCCACACAAAATCCCAAATCACCCAACTATACAACAAAGCCCTTAATACAAATTTATTAAACAATCAAAACCCACGAACCGACTTCTTTACTCTCTGAAATTCCGTGAACGACTTTTTTAACCGTTTAGATTTTCAATTTGGCTTGGCTTCTACCTACCCTTTACCTCATACCCCTCTGGTCTATAAATTTATTCTAGCAAGTTCCATAGCAAAAAATCCTTATCAGCAATTAATTATTTCTCGTTAATTTATTAATTATTATTTATCGCCAACGGTTTTTGTCGCCCGGATGTTTATAGTCTAAACATGTTCGTTACTTAAGAAATTTATTTAACTTACGCCGTTACTTCGATGAATGGACCCTTTTGTTTATACAAGTATTTAGTAATTATTTATTTATGCAAGTGTTCATTAGATTAGAATATGTATCTACGCATTACTTTAATAAAACTTACAATTCGATTCAAACTTTTCAATTTGGAATTATATTTTATTCCCATATAAAATAAATTTAAATTTAAAAAAAATTATTTAAATTTTGAATAATAAACCCGGCTTGTAACAGCACTCCCCCCTTTGAAAAAGATGGTCGCTCTCCCAGATCGACCAGCCTTTTCGAATTTTGCTACTTGATTTAGGTGTCCCATTCCCCGAATAGACGGATAAGTTTTGTTGGTGAGTACCCCTTAATTAATTATTCAGCTAATTTAATTAAACCCATTTTAATATTTAATACTTATTAAATTTATACTGTTATTAACTTGGACCAACTACCTTAATTAATTACTTGGTCTAATCCCCTTAATGTCTTTACATAACGTCCTTGCATACATATGCATTCCTCACTAGGTCACTACATACACTTTATTTAATATGTACAATTTTGTTTGTTTATTTAAACTACACATACCATAACTTTAGATTTAACATACACAAATTTAAGATTTTTTTCACCGTATCACTCACTCAATGGGCACTCCTGCAACGTGAATCTTCACTCCCGGATACAATGTCTTCACGTCGCTGGTGGTGGTTTTTCCCTGCTTGTCCTTTTCTGTAGTCCCATCCATATCGATTATGGTCGAATCCCGCATTGTGTCTTCCCGTGCTTCCTGATTTTCCACTTTTGGTTGTTCTGCCCGTGATATGCCCGTGTTTTGTTTATGGTATCGGTGTGTGATCCAAACGGTTAAGGTATTCCATAAACATGCCAGCAACCCGAAACTCCATCCCAATATTTCATATAATGATAACCCATTTAATACGGCCCCAATTAAGTATTTACAAAATCGAAAAATTACGTAAATACCCAATATACTGGATGTGAAAAGTCCAATATCAGTAAACCATCCCCATACAGCACTGAATGTCTTCTTGGCTAACCCTTGAATTTCGTTTGCATCGAATAAATTCACTGTTGAATACCCCTGATTTTCCGTATCAAGCCCAATTATTTTCCTTGTTATGATTGTTGATACCGCTTGTCGTTCAGCCCCAAAAGTTAAAGAATGTTGAACTGCCCTGATTTCCTCATTTGAATAGATACCCCCAGTACTTAGCTGTTGTAGTGGTTGAAATTCCGGATATGGTTCGCTATCGACTTTGATTATTTCTGGTTGAATTCCCGTATTTGGTAATGGACTGAATCCTACCCATTTATTCCCAATGTGATACAATGGCGGTGTTAGTGGTGAACATTCAATTTGTTCTGCCCGTTCTTGTAAAATGTGTGTAACAGGTGCCATAAATAACGACTCATTATTTACTGAAACTGGTAGTTCGTTGTAACAATACTTGTCCCGTCGAACTTCCGCTACTTTTGGAACACACTGCATGAGGTATATTACTTCACCTAGTACCCGACCCGTAAAGCCTAATTGATTTTTCAGTAGAACCCCGACTGCATTGGTTGATAATGGCGCTACTAAAAGTCTATTCTTCAATATCTCTCTATTTAATAGACAGCGTCGATGAATAGTTTGGACGTGGAAATTGTGTAGCGTTCTTTTGATGCTCTGCTCAACATACATAAACTTAGTATTTATATAAGTGAGCAAATCGACGTTCTCTGATCCCAGCTGATCATTCATTCGAAATTTATACCCATAAGTTTTACGCTCTATCACCATTAATTTTGGATGCTCGGTTCCCCATGCTTCTTGATCACAAACGAATGATTTTTCCCTTAATGTAATTGCGAATACCCGATTCTGTTGTTCCACTACAATGTACTGTGTGTCCAAAAATATGTGTGATTTATTCGTCGTGATTAAACTTGCACTCCCTTCGTACAAAATGTGATAGTGTTGTCGCATTGTCCACGCATACCAACTTCCCATACAGTTTCTCCAATTTCGGTGTCCATACAGTAACCCGAAACATAGGAACATGTGACACCACCCTTTAATACAATTTCGTCGGTTGCCAATTTCACAGTAGCCCGATAATCAAATGTACTAATTTTGACTGTAGCTAGTACGATGACGTCTTCCCAGGTAAATGACGTTTCAGTGTACGTTGTACCCTTGCATTGCCCATCAACCGTAACACTACCCGCTAATGTTATACCCGTGACTGTAGTAGCATTTGCTTGAATATTCCCAATTATATGTCCTTTGAACCCATAAAACGAACGTGTTCGGTGAATATTTTTACATTCTTCTGGCCCGACCCGATGTATATAACTCAAAAGTCCTTGTGGTACCGCTGATACATGACTAAACATCCCGCAACGTTGTATAATGCGCGTCACTTCCACCAAACATGTCTGTACGTGCACCCCAGTAAAGTCATTTTTTTGTATTATTTGAATGTCTTTTCGCACCTCCGTATAGTCATTTTTTGGATCCGGACACTGAGCAATGTCTTTAACCGATATCACTGAAATATTAGTATTGGGTCCCCGACAGTCATACACTATAATTGCCGCACTGTACCTGATTACCAGTAACACAACGATTAGTTGCAACCACTGTCCCATTTTGATGTCCTGTAAAGATGATAACACAATTTTGAGATACCCGATAATATTTTTATATGATGTATTAAAATTATTTGTTTATTTATCAATGTTGTTAATAGACTTTTAGTACAGTACGCCCCCGTAAGTCATTGCCAATTTATTTAATTTAAAAAAAATTTTAAAATTTTTTTTTTTTTTTTAAGATAGTTAAATTTTTTTTTTTGAATTTTTTAAACAGTACAGTGGACCCTCGTTACGCGCACGTAAGACTTTAAAATTTTGAAAAATAGCTTTTCACAGTGTACGCGGTAATTAGTTGGTTTTTATATTGCCCGATCTAGAACCCATGGTTGATCCTCGACTGGACCACGGCTACGTGTATGGTAATGTCGTACATCTTCTGGTTCCGGCTCATTTACTATTTCTTGTTCCCGTTCTTCTGGTTCTACTTGATCGTCTTGACCCGGAGCTACGTTTGGTTGTAAGATGACTCGAAATTGTAATGGCCAGTCTTCATCCAATTGAACCCTATCATTTACCCGATTTGCGTCCAATTGATTACCCTGATTATTTCCCGGTTCAGCGCCCCGATTATTTCCCGGTTTTTCTTCAACTTCAGGTTGTTTACGACTATTTGCTGGCCCATCGTCATCTATATATTTGCACGGTTTCAATCTGTTTACGTGTACGATGAATTGTCTACGCCCATAGATTTCTTTTATCTTGTATGTGACCGGTCCCTTTATCCCAACAATTCTGAATGGCCCAACCCATGGTTTCGCTAACTTTTTGGACCCTTTAATACAAGCAGATGGGTCGTGTAGATATACCCTATCACCCAGTTGATATGTAACTTCCTTTGTTTTTTGATTATACCGAACTACTTGTTTTTCTGTCGCTTGTTTTAGATGTTCCGTCACCTGAGTGTATGCTTGATTAAGCCTTTGGATTAACTCCGCCGCATAATTTTCACTACAATCTGCCGTTACTCGACGTGGTTTAATGATTTCGTCATAAGGCAGTTCGATATCCCTCCCGTGTAGTAAAAAGAATGGAGTTTCACCCGTTGCACTGTGTACGTGACTACGATATGCCATAACCACGAATGGTAACCACTCGTCCCAGTCTCGTTGAGTGTCACTAATATAGTGCGATAGCATATCTTTGATAACCCGGTGACTGCGCTCAATCATACCATTTGACTGCGGATGGTACGGTGTTGTTTGAATCTTTTCAATCCCGAGAATTTGACAAATTTCCTTCATTAACTTTGATGTAAAATTGGTCCCTTGGTCCGTAATTAATGCCCTTGGTACCCCATGTCTCGTAATGATGTTTTCGACGAAAGCCCTCGCTACGGTATCAGCCCTCTGATCCGGTAGTGGTATCGCTTCCAAATATCGAGTAAAGTAGTCCTGACAAGTTAAAATATATTTATTTCCCCGCATAGAAGTTACAAGTGGTCCCACAATATCCATAGCGATCCGCTCAAATGGTGCCTCTACTGCTGGTAGTTTTAAAAGTGGTGCTGGTTTTGTAGGTTTTGTCTTCCTTTGAGCACACGAAACACATTCCTCGCACATTTTCTTTACATCTTTAGCCATATTTACCCAATAAAATTTATCCCTTATAAAACTTAGTGTCCGTTCATAGCCCTGATGTCCCGAATAAGGTGCTGCATGATATGCCCGTATAACTTCTCGTACCATATTTGCCGGAACGACTAATCTATCATGTCGTTCGGTGATAACCCTTTTCTTGTACAAAATTCCATCCTCGTCTAAGTAGTAAAACTCATTTTCTTTATTTTCTCCCAATTTTCGGATAATCTCTTGTATAAGTGGATCCCGTTGTTGCCCCCTCTTAAATGTTTCTCTATCCCAAAATGGCTCGTATTGTATTTCCGCTTGATTGATGCTTATATTAGGTGCTGGTACCCTCGACAGTGCATCTGCATTCCCATTTTTCCTCCCAGGTCTGTGAATAATTTCGAATTCATACTCAGCCAGTGTTAATGCCCATCTTGCCAGTCTAGAACTTGGATCTTTGATTGAAAGTAGCCACCTAAGTGGTCGATGATCCGTTATGATCTTAAAAGGTCGCCCGTACAGATAACAGCGAAAATGTTTGACACCCCAGACCACAGATAAGCACTCGCGCTCAGTGGTTGAATAATTTCGTTCAGCCTTATTTAGCTGCCGACTAGCATACGCAATTGGTCGTTCATGTCCCTCGTACTCTTGACTCAAAATAGCCCCGATAGCATATCCCGAAGCATCCGTTGTCAATATAAACTGCTTGTTAAAATCTGGGTACGCTAAAACCGGTTCTTTACACAGAATTTCCTTTAATGTATTGAATGCTCCCTCGGCTTCTTCTGTCCATGTAAAGCTAGTATCTTTTTTCGTCAAGGTAGTAAGTGGTTTGGCAATTCGAGCGAAATCTGGAATGAACTTTCTGTAGAAGCCTGTCAGTCCAAGAAATGCACGAACGTCCCTAACACTCTGAGGTCTCTGATAATCCTTTACAGCTGATAATTTCTGTGTATCTGGCTGTACCCCACTCCCTGAAATAATATGGCCTAAATACTTCGTTTGTTCCTGTAGGAATTTGCACTTTTCTGGTTTTAGCTTCAAATTTGCTTCCCGTAAGCAATCGAAGACTTCCCGTAACCGTGAAAGATGTTCATCGATCCCCTTGGTGCTGAATATGATCACGTCATCCAAATATACGTAACATTTGTGTCCCACGAGCCCTGCCAAGATTGTATCCATAAGCCGCTGAAACGTACTCGGCGCATTTTTTAATCCAAACGGCATTTTTCGGAAATGATAATGCCCCTCGAAAGTGCTGAACCCGGTCTTCTCTTGGTCTTCCTCCGCAACAGCTACTTGCCAGTACCCAGAAGCTAAGTCCAAAGTAGTGAACAAGTTAGCATTGGACAACATATCAAATGTTTCCTGCATGCTTGGAAGCGGATAAAAATCCCTTTTTGTCACAGAATTGAGTTCTCTGTAGTCGACACAAACCCTAATTTTTGGTTGCCCATCATCGGATTTCTTTGGTACAATGACAACAGGTGCAGACCATGGTGAAGTTGATGGCGTAATAATTCCATCTTCCAACATCTCATTGATCTGTTGACGTAATAATTCCCGTTGTGCCTGAGGTACCCTGTATGGTCGCCTCGCAATTGGATGTACATTCTCAGTAATAATCCGATGTTTTATTCCCTTCGCAGTTCCCAGTTTAGTGCCCTCTGTGTAGAAAATATCCCGATACTCCATTAAAAGATTTAAAACTTTATCCCGATCTTCAGGTTGTAAATGTTTTAAGTCGACCTGTTCACTTAATGATGACCCCGACTGTACATGTAGTACATGTGCCTCCCGTTGTTCGTGATCCGTTGTTAAGTTGAATGTTTCATCAGTATATTCTTGTGCTACCCCAATTGGTGTTTTAGCTCCGATAGTAACTGACTGATTACCCGTATTGATAAGTCGAACCAAAACTTGATTCCCATTGTTTACTCTGGATAATACTCTAGCGGCCATGACACCATGAATTAAAATTTCTCCCGGCTCCACTAGTACACAGGTCCCATTTGAAAATTTATTTTTAAGTTTTGCCCGTGTTGTACATTCAGATCGTGATGGTATCTCCAATTCCTCATCGAGTAGTACAATAGTCTCGGTGTTTTTCGGACCCACTTTATGCTGAACATCCGGTTGAACGTCTTGTTTTGGTTTCGTTTTTGCTATGGTTACTTTTTCTATGTTTTTCGGCTTCCCCTTTGAATTTTTTGACAATTTCCCCGCACCTCCAAAAATTTTATTTCTGTTGATTTTGGTGTGGATCTGTTTTCTTGATGTTTTCCCACTATTTTCTGAATGTTGGTGTGATTTCCCCGCATCCCCATTCCGAAACGACATGTTGTTGTTACTTCCTGAACTAGTAGACGCCTCAGCATGATGTTCCTGATGTTGGTGTGACCCTCTGCTTCCACGCTGTACTACTACCGATTGCTTCACACATCCATTTGTATCCCCCGATGTATGCTGAACGCTCCGAGTTTTCCCCACGGATGTTTCCACTCGACCCGGTTTCTCATAACACACTTTCCCCGCACTACCCGAATCATTCAAACGCACTTTTCCCCCACTTTCACTCATTTTAAGATCATTTTTCCCTAATGCAGGTAATTTGGAGTCAGCTTTCCCCTTATTTTGTGAAAATTTCGTATTACGACCCACCAAATCCACCCCAGATCCAGTTCCAGCGATCAACTCAATTGTTCTATCCCCCAAATTCAATAAATTATTTTTATAGTCAATAATAACACCATATTTACTCAAAAAGTCACGACCCAACAGCCCAGCTGTCTCTATTTTTAACCCCGTACATACAATAAAATCCACAGAATATAATACACCCGCAAAATTTAATTTCACTATTGCCGCCCCTTCCGGTAACAAAGTGTTTCCTGTGATTCCCGTTAGAAAAATATTTCCAATATCCCGAATTGATTCATTACCCAAAATTTCTGACCTCAAAATTGACACTGCTGATCCCGAATCAACAATAAAATTTAAAATTTGTCCATTATATATACCTTGTACAATATAAGGTATATCCCAGGAAACACCCTGTACTTGCGGAATTAAAATTATTGGGCGTCCTCGGTTTGGGGCCCACTCGAGGCGCCTGCCCGGTTTAAATATTCTCGTGCCCCCACAGTTGCCCCATCAGCCGTTTCAACAGTTATCTCCCTGGGTGCGGCTTCCTCCGCTCTCACCCGTCCCAACACCCTCGGTACACCCCGGCCACGACCTCTCTTAGGTATCGCCCCTTGCCAACTTCCCGCTGGTCGAGGTGGTCCCGCTTCCCGAGGCAACCCTCTCAATCCCGCAGGTGCTACCTGCCCTGTTGGGTTAGGGCACTCCCTCCCAATGTGTCCTGCCCGTCGACACCAACGACACACCATTGGTGCCCGACACTCTTTCGCAAAGTGCCCAAACCCAAAACAGTTTAGGCACTGCACCGCCGACAAATCCCGACGCCCCGATTGCTCGGCCGTATTTCGCCCCGTCACATTTGGCCTACCCATCTCCCTTTCCTTAGCGGCCGCCTGGAATCTGGGTGGGATCACTCGCGGTCGCGTTTCCGTATGACGAGGGGTTGACAACCCCCGAGCACCCCCTTCCCCCGAGTCAACTCTTAGGGCTTGTACCCCTCGCCCCACACTACTCAATATTTGCTGGTGGAGCTCTTCCTGCTCCGCCAACTCACATGCCCCTTCTAATGTCAATCCCGGCCCCTCACGCATAAATGCCACCCCAATGTTTTTTAATAATTCCCTTCTGAGTCCCATTTTAAATTGTTCCAACATCAATTGTTCATTTTTCTTTTTTATTCCCGGCACTTCTGTCAGTTCTGCCCCTGCCAAGTCCTCCTCTAACACTTCTTGTCCCGCCAACTTAATCCTAATCACAAATTCCCGCACTGACTCCTTACTCTGCTGAATTGTCCCCGCTAGTTTATAATACCCCGACCCTGGCACTCTTTTTGGCTTAAACATTTTAATTAACTTATCCTTAAACTCCCCATAACTTAGTTCATCTAACCCCGGCTCACTTTTAAAATATTTGTACGCTTCCCCACTTAGTTTACATTTTACCACCATTAAAATTTGGTCCTCCGTTAAATTGTCCATCCTTGCCCTTCTTTCGAGTTTATCAAAATACTCCCGCACATTTTCCCTCCCCGTCAAATTGTCCATTGCGTTGGCCAGATAGTTTAAACTCACCCGCGGAGCTTCAATGTTTATCACCGGCTGCTCCATTTTATAAAACCTCCCCAATCTAAATACACAAAATATCACCACAATGAAAGTACAACAAAGTAGTATTGTCCACATGTGCAATATGAAAATAAAAGAAAAATTACATTATAATAAAATTAAATTTTGTTTCCCATTTTACCTGAACGGAGTATATTTTGGCACAGGGTATAATATTTCAAAATATGTTACATGATGTTGTTGATATGTGATAAGATGTGTGTTTACTTTGTGAAGTATTTTTATGCCCAATGTGTATGTAAAGTCTATTGCCCTTGTATGTACCCAATATGTGTATATATGTGTGTATATGTCCCTGGCCTATATGTATACTGTATAAATCAGCTGTTTAATCAACAATGACCCATAAAATCAATAATTACACATAAATAAATGGTAACCGCAACAATGAACCCTTAAATACTGCAACAATTACCTGTAAATAACCCAAAATATACCCTCCAAAAATTTATATTAAGAAAAATATAACAATTGAATAAAATATAATTGTTAATAAATGCAATAATATTAAATACAATTTTAAACCAAAATGTCTACAGTTTACTTTAAAATATCATATACCCAACAATAGAAATCATATACGTATACAACAATTATAATTGTTACCCCCCAACAATTAAAATATGTACCCAACAATACAGTCGAGTATGACACAATCAAAAATTCTCAACAATTAACTCAATAATTAAATATATTTATCCCAGATGAACCACTAAAATGTAATTACATCACTTTTATGTTAAAAACTGACCGAAAACAAAAAAAAATTTTTTCCTGAAAATTATTTAATTTTCCCCAAAAATGATTGATTTTCGCCAGAAAATTTCCTACTTTTATCCCATAGACGCTGCCACCACAATGTTACCGCGCCCCGTAGTTAACCATATGTATATGGAAAACCAAGGAACGGCGAATTATATTATTTACTCGACACACGGGTAGCGTAAATTTTCATGTGCCGAATATAGAAGCAGGGGTTCGAACTCCTGCCAAGGTTAATCCGTAAGGATTAATTGGCGATAAAAGTGGATTTTTTGGCTGAAATAAAAGATCTAAAATTTACTGAAATAAAACAACCGAAATTCCTTTTTCTTCTAATTTATTTTAACCCGTCTAATATATAAAATTTATACAAACTATTTAGCCCAGCTTATACAGAAACTAATATAACCCGCCTTAAAAATGATACAAAACCTAATAAAATTTCATTAAACTTCAAACATCATTTACGAACCCATTGTTACATCCAACTATCAAAATATTCAGTTACGCTTCATAAATAAAATTTAACCCTTTGTACCCGCTGTTTTCCCGAAATTATTGATATTTTCACAATCAGTTCCAGAAAGTTGATGTTTGAGGTTTTAGTTAAAAAGAATATGAACCAAAAAATATATTACAAAATCTTAGGTACTCACCAAATTCTCCTTATAATATAAAACAATAAAACTTACACAGCTAGTTTTTACAAAACTACACTTTCTTGCTACAAAGTACTTAACACTAACTTACACAAGTTTACAACCCTAAAAGTTTACAATAATCCACAAATGTCCCGGTTAAATAGTCAAAATTACCCAAATTCTCTCAATCAACCCAATCCACAAATCCCACACAAAATCCCAAATCACCCAACTATACAACAAAGCCCTTAATACAAATTTATTAAACAATCAAAACCCACGAACCGACTTCTTTACTCTCTGAAATTCCGTGAACGACTTTTTTAACCGTTTAGATTTTCAATTTGGCTTGGCTTCTACCTACCCTTTACCTCATACCCCTCTGGTCTATAAATTTATTCTAGCAAGTTCCATAGCAAAAAATCCTTATCAGCAATTAATTATTTCTCGTTAATTTATTAATTATTATTTATCGCCAACGGTTTTTGTCGCCCGGATGTTTATAGTCTAAACATGTTCGTTACTTAAGAAATTTATTTAACTTACGCCGTTACTTCGATGAATGGACCCTTTTGTTTATACAAGTATTTAGTAATTATTTATTTATGCAAGTGTTCATTAGATTAGAATATGTATCTACGCATTACTTTAATAAAACTTACAATTCGATTCAAACTTTTCAATTTGGAATTATATTTTATTCCCATATAAAATAAATTTAAATTTAAAAAAAATTATTTAAATTTTGAATAATAAACCCGGCTTGTAACAATAGTGTAAGCTACAAAACAAAAAAGGATTTATACTGATATCTTTTATGGTTCTTGAAAAGAAGGAACATAAGTAGGAAAAAATGTTGAAAGTGAAAGTGAAAATGTAAACAAAATCATCTGTGACTGTGACTTCACTGTTTCTGCTAAAGAGAATGACAGTATAGCCAACCACACAACCCTAAAATACTTAAACCACTAGAAACAAAGCACTATAAGTAGTGAAATGACACAAAGGGGAGTCAGGCCTTGCATTTAACGCTAAAATAAATACTGCACGGTCTTACTAAAGTAGCAATAACTTTTTATTTTTTATCAAAACTTAATAATGTTTACATCTAAATAAACAGGAAAATACACAGAATGCAAAAATGTAAAAACCCAAAAATTGAAAATTTTGACCCTAAAAGTCATCCCGGTCCCCTTAAGACACTTTATTACACAATTAAATCAAATTGGTAGACTGGAAGAAATTATTGCAGCAAACTCGGCTTTGTACCGTTGTTCGTACCAGGAAATGGAAAGCGTTTACAATGCAACAGAACCTTGGAGTCACAGATATGGAAACGTTCTACAAGCAAGCAAGAATTACATCATTCGTAGCGGGAATCCCACATTTCGATTCTTGGGCAGACTTGTTGTTATGGAAGCAGACAGTTTAGTTGGTGAGCTTAACATGCACCAATACAACCAATGGTTGAAAGACCACTTAAGGATCTCAGAACGTAGAGAAAGATCAATTAGGATTGAAAAACAAGTCAACGCTAGAAGAGCGGAACGTGAAAGGATTATAGCAAACTCGGATGAAATGGTTTTCGTCAAAAATCATTTCTAAGAGGCGTTTTCAATCTACACTTATATACAGACCGTACAACTCACACCGGGCAAAAGAGTCACACGCGTTGTCTACGGCGCTTGGTTGGATACAAACCAGCTTTTAACAACTACTAGGTCAATGCGGAAAATTGATTGAACCATCGTAGAGTAACGTAGGCAGGCTTTGGAACAACTGAATAAGTTGGAAGAAGAGGCACCGTTTTCAAGAACAATGCGATTCCCTGCAGATCGAAACTATGTTTGCGAAATGGAAGGAGATTGGGCTAGGAAGTTGCAGCAACTTCGCGGTTCTCTTTCTTTTAAAGATCATAGTAAAGACGACGCTCAACAAGCTTACAATAATGCCATTACCAAGATCTTTGATCAAATAGCTTCCGGAGACGGAGCTTTTGATCAACGCCTCTTTGAGGCTTACTACGGATTAACATAGGTTGCAGAATAACCCTTAAAGGACTGTTTTATTTTACGACGACCAGGCTACGTTTTAAGGAAAAGCAATAAATTTATTTTAATCGAAAGTACAAAGTCTAATAAGACTGATTAGTTTTAGAATAAAAATCATTTTATGTTTTTATTAACCCATTTGGATCCAAAAACAAACTAGTGTTGTAATTTGAAAAATATCTTTAATAATGTAATAATTAGGGGCTAGTAGGACACTTTATTAAAAAAAATTAAAATAAAACATTTTCTTTATATTAAAAAAAACAACGTCCTCAAATGGTGCCAGTGGGCTTAAGTATGAAATTTTTAGACACTATAGAAAAATATTGTATGTATCGGAGTTGTAATACAAGATAAAAGTATATAGGGTAAAAGCCCCCTTTGTGGAACGGTATCTAATTATGAATATTTACATATTAATGAAGTTATTTCTGAAAGAAACGTCTGATAACAAAAAATATTATTAATAGAATGATTGTTTTTCAATTTAAATTCACCTCGCATTTAAAGTTTCCTTACTTAATTAAAGAAATAAATATGTAAATGTCAAAACTGTTCCAGTATTACATACCGTTCCACAAAGGGGGCGTTTACCCTACTATAATTAGAAAGACGAACACTAAATACCAAAGGAAATATAAAAAATCACCGCTTAACTTTTGTCGTATACTTATACACTCAATAACATAAACAAAATCACTTAACACATTAACTTTATCAATAACTACAATAACAGTTTCGTCTAAACAGAAAGTTACCCTCCTTAGTCTTACGAATTTAACAACGAACTAAAAATATGACAAAAAATTATAAAAAATGTGGATACTTTAAGGAGTGGACCCAATTGGGGACAGCGGGCTCAAATGGGTTAATCTTTAAAATTTTCAGTACTAATTTTATAACTGAACGAACATCGCGTAAGTTAGAGATGTTCATTTTTAGTTCCTTATATTTTTGTAATTTTTATTGCATTTATTAACAATTATATTTTATTTAATTATTTTCCTCAATATAAATTTTTGGAGGGAATATTTTGGGGCTCGGTAATTGTGATATTTAAAGCTTCATTATTGCGGTTACCATTTATTTATGGGTAATTGTTGATTTTATGGGTCATTGTTGATCAAACAGCTGATTTATACAGCATATGGGCCAGGGATATATACACACATATTGGGTATATACATGGGTAATAGACTTTACATACACACTGGGCATAAAAATACTTAATAAAATAAACACACATCATATCACATATTAACATCATTTAACATATTTTGAAATATTATACCCTGTGCTAAAATATACTCCGTTCAGGTAAAATAGGAAACAAAATTTAATTTTATTATATTGTAATTTTCTTTTTATTTCATACTGCACATGTGGACAATACTACTACCTTTTTGTACTTTCACTGTGGGGATATTTTGTATATATAAATTAGGGAGGTTTTATAAACAGCCTGTTATAAACAATGAAGCTTCGCGGGTTAGTCTGAATGCTCTCGCCAGTGCGACGGACAATTTAACTGGCAAGGAAAATGTGCGGGAGTATTTTGATAAACTGGAACAAAGGGTTAAGTTGAATAATTTAACCGAGGACCAAATTTTAATGGTGATGAAATGTAAATTAAGTGGGGAGGCGTATAGATACTTTAAGAGTGAGCCAAGGCTAGATGAATTAAGTTACGGGGAATTTAAAGACAAATTTATTAAAATGTTTAGGCCAAAAACAGTGCCAGGGTCGGGTTATCATAAGTTAACAGGGACCATTCAGCAAGATAAGGAGTCAGTACAAGAGTTTGTTACGAGGATTAAGTTGGCGGGACAGGAAGTATTAGAGGAGGACTTGGCAGGGACAGAACCTGCGGAAGTGCCGGAAATTAAAAAGAAAAATGAACAGTTGATGATTAAACAATTTAAGATGGGACTAAGACGGGAGTTATTATAAAACACTGGGGTGGCATTCATGCGTAAGGGGTACGGATTAATATTAGAAGGGGCGTGTGAGTTGGCAGAGCAGAAATAGCTTCACCAACAAATACTAGGAAGTGTGGGGCGAGGGGTATAAGCAGGAGAAAAAGGGTTGCCGCGGGAAGCGGGACCACCTCAACCAGCGGCAAATTGGCAAGGCGCGGTACCGAAGAGAGGTTGTGGCCGGGGTGTACCGAGGCTGTTGGGACGGGTGAGAGCGGAGGACGCCGCACCCAGAGAAATATGTAACTGTTGAGATGGCTGATGGGGCAGCTGTGGAGGCACGGGAATATTTAAGCCGGGTAGGCGCCTCGAGTGGGCCCCAAACCGAGGACACTCAATAATTTTGATTCCGAGAGTGCAGGATGTTTCCTAGAATGTACCATATACAAGGTAAATATAATGGACAAATTTTAAATTTTATTCTTGATTCGGGATCGGCAGTGCCAATTTTAAGGTCAGAAATTTTGGGTGCTGAAGCAATTCGGGATATTGGAAATATTTTACTAACGGGAATCAGGAAACACCTTGTTACCAGATGGGGCGACAATAGTGAAATTAAATTTTACGGGTGTATCATATTCTGTGGATTTTATTGTATGTGCGAAACACTATTAAATGAGATAGGAGATCTTCATAATAAAGGGTATGAATTCGTAACTGAAATGCCAAATTCAGACAGTATGAAGAGAATGCTACGACTTCAGCGTAGTCGCGCACAAGGTAATCAAAAGGAGCCAAGGAAAAAGGAAGAAATTTTTTTGGGAGATGATATTCTGAAAATGAGAGATGGTAGTAATTTTCTTATAAAAAATGACGGGAATGAAGATCGTATTATGATTTTTAGTAGCGAAAAAGGAAAGGAAATTTTAAAACTGGATCTCACTTTTTGATGGATGGTATTTTTAAAAGCTATTGTAAGCAGTTTACTCAGCTATATACCGTCCATGCGGATTTAGGGGGAAGGACTAACGAAACTTACGCTGTGCCTATTGTTTTTGCCCTCTTTCCAAATAAGAAGAAGGAAACATACAAACGCCTGTTTCATTTGATTCTTGAAGTAGTTCCTCAATGGAATCCAAGAACAGTTAACATCGACTTTAAGACAGCTGCAATTTCGGCTCTTCAAGAGGTTTTTCCATATACGAATATAAGTGGATGTTACTTCCGTATGCAGAAATGTTTGTGGAGGAAAATTCAAGACTTGGGACTAACGGAGGACTACCTCCAAGATAAAGAAATAAGAAACTATGTTCGCATGTGTGCAGCATTGGCTTTTTTGAAACCAGAGGGTGTAAATGAGGGATGGTTGGAAACCCACGCGCAGGCCCCTGAAAATGAAAAACGTACTGGCTTCTTCGACTATTTTGTAGAACAATGGCTAGAAAACAACGATATACCAATTGCCATGTGGAGTTGTTATAAAAAAAGCACCGCACAACGAATGCTGTAGAAGGTTGGTATAATAAAATAAATTCGATAATTGGAAATCCTCATCCAAGAGTGAACGATTTGGTGGAATGTTTGAAGAGAGAAGCCGAGCAGACAAATTGCACATATGTGAAACTAGAAACGAATATTGAAGGGAAGAACAGAAAAAGAAAATATCTGAAGATAGATGAAAGAATTAAAAAAACTCTTATATCGCACGAAGAGACCGAGGACATTAGAACATTATTAAAACCATTTCATTCATACAAAAACTAGATTAACCTAGATTTACTAAAAATAATTTGACGACCGTTGTAAAATGCGACTATTCGACTCATTTTCGACAAGAAAAAAATTTTCTATAAATATATGATTATAAATGTGTATGACGAAGCCTTAGAAGCTGATTTTAAACACGCCAAAATAATAATAGCTTTTTCCAGTCCAAAGCCTGGATCAAGTGTGATGGAAATCAGTTTGGTGATAGGAAAATAGCACAGACGGCTAAAAAGGTAATTTAAGTTTCAAGATGTTAATAAAAGAGGATTTTTAGCCAAACGCTAGTAAAAAAAAGTGTTGTTTTAGTAAATTAGTGGAGTGGACATTTTTCGAGTACGTACCATTAACGAATTAACACCAAACGACAAAGAAATAACAGCCATGTTAATACCTAAAGGGACTACGGGGGAGATACAACCACTAGATATATATGGATCCCGAATAAGAAAGAAATTTAATCAAGCGGTTTTCGGATAGTATAATGCTACTTAATTACGATGAATGCTACTTAAAAAATTTGAGAATTCAGTTGCATTTGCTCTCCAAGTGTCCCCCAAATGCGAAATTGAGGGCTGTGAAGAATTATCTTTTATAAGATGTTCTTCGTGCAAGAAATCGCTCTGATTAAAACACTTCTTTGAAGAATAGTTCTAATTAACATCTTTTTAATACCTCTATAAAATGATATAATGAGGGTTTTCGATAATTTTTCTGCCACCAGACAGCGCTTCGTATGCGTCAGGTCCAAACAACTGTCAAATAGCAGAGATTCTTACCGAACGTATAATTTTTTTAGTGAAATTCTAAGTATTTGGAAGTGTTATTGATTTTATTATGGATTACGGTCAAAGAAAGATTGCTGAACTGAAGATTGAACTAAAAAAAAGAGACGCAAAAGTCACTGGTACTAAGGAAAAGCTCATTGAAAGGTAACATAATCTAATAGCATTTTTTTCCACAATTTGATTGGTTTTTTTTAACGACTAAATTGAAGTTATTTTGTGTTTAAGTGAATTGTTGTTGATTAATGTATATTATATATTCCAGGCTAAATGACTATGACAGAAACAACAACTTTAAATCAAATGAAAATGATAATTCTAACCTCTCAAGTAAAATTAATTATATGATAGAATGGCCAGAAGAAAAGTTATACAAAAGTGTGGATTCAAAAACAGTATTACCCAATTTTGATATTGTTAATATAAATACGTATTTCCTTGAATTGTATAAAGAGGGCATAGGAATGTCAGATTATTCAGCAGTACATAGAAGAGGTTATAATATGCTGCAAAATAACTACCTACTAGCATTAGTGACCACAAATACTAGTACACATATATTTTTCAAAGGTCAAGTCCATTCTGAAAATACAAAATCTCTCACTTATTTTGCTTCCATTGCCATATGTAATGAAAGTGGATGTATTATACAATCGATGTGTGAATGTGTAGCAGGGAAAGGACCAAAAGCCATTTGCAAACATGTGTCAGTTTTGTGCTATGCTATACTCAAATTCCGAGAGCAGAATATATGGTTAATTAAAAAGACTCCAACGCAAAAAAACAAGTATGGCATGCACCTAAAAGAAATAAAGTTGATGTTTCGTCGAAAAAAGCAGAGAACCTTTCATATGAAATATCAGAATACAATGTTTGTAAAAAAAAGAAGTATGTACTATGATCCAAGACCACAGTCCTCTATCAGTCTGGGCAAGGAATGGGCTGCAACAGTTAGAAATAAAGTTATTAATTATTGTTCATTGTCACAAAAAAGAATAGGATTGTGTGGAATTTTGGACAGTGCTAACATGCAAGATGTGATACATGACCATGATTACCTACCCTTTCCTTTACATCATCAACTTATTCTTAATAGAATATCCGTAAGCTATCTATTGTAAATGAATTTATTTATTATAGTAGCTACGACTTGTAATAGGACTGTACTGTTGCAAGCGAGATGGTAAATCATGAGAAGTTGTAGCTACTATATTTTTTTTATTATTTAATATATTATGTGATCATCAATATTCATTGCATTTGCATAGGGATTCCAATACTTTTTATAATCTAAAATATTTTTTAATATATTTAAAACAATGCAAAATATGATGTGTAAAGTACGGCAACAGTGTAAAATTTTAATAGTTTTTCCCACAGAATATTACAGAACGAACGCTAGTATCTCTATACTACTGAAACCAGAGTAACGACAAAGGATAGAAAATATCCCACCAATATGTTATATACAGTGATGGGCGCGTAAACTGTTTACAGTGTTTACAAGCATAGTTTACACGTAAACACGACTTCTGTTTACAACATATTTTTTGGATGTAAATATGTAAACAGCGTAAACAACGTAAACAGGTTAAAAATTAGATTGTAAATTGTAATAATAAAAGAATTACATTACTTAATAAGCAAAACACAAAAATGTTTGTTTTATAACTTCATATTTATTTTTCACAACTTCGTATTTATTAACAAATTCAAAATTCAATTGAACAAAATATGAACTGAAAAATGAAAATTTTAATATCAGATTTTTTTCTAACCTATGCGCTTTCAATCTTTGGATGGCCACAGTGGACAAAGTTTTTTTTACAAATTAAACACAAAGCACTATATTTTCTCCCTTCTTTTTTTAATTGAAAATTTAATTCTGTATATATATATATATATATATATATATATATATATATATATATATATATATATATATATATATATATATATATATATTCTTTTTGGGAACTGCCATTTTTTACTTTATTTTTAAAGTTTTAAATTTAAATTACGTGTAATTTATGACTCTTTACGTGTTTACCGTGTTGACTTTACGGTTGTTTACTCTGTTTACATCTCTTTACAAGGTAAACGTAAACACCGACTGTTTACATGTAAACGCCCATCACTGGTTATATATGTGCACGCGAAATTGTGTGTGTTAGTGCGATGGATGGTTGTGTGTATGGGTGTCTTGCATACGCATATACATAACATGCTTGTAGCACGCATCATGCACGTATACCGTGTCAACATGACGGCAACAATATGACAACAATTGAAACACACCCATTGGTAGCTACTAAGTGAATGACAACATAGTTCTGCAAAATGCCCATAAATACCCATAAGTGATTGCAGAAAAAAAATAGTTGTATTCCTTCCAATCACAGATGAGACAGATCAAGCCTACGTATAAAAAAGTGAAATCTTAAAATTGCAGTAACTAGCAATTTACACCATTACTGATTTAGTCTGTTACTGACTGCCGTGGTATTCACGTCAAAATAAAAATCATGTTTTTTTAATCAACTCGTGAAATTTAAACAGAAAAAAATATGAAGTGTGTCGTATTTAAGTGTAAAAATTCTATTGAATAAAAAATTTCTCAAAATAAAGGGATATCTTTCTTAAAATAAATAAATTTATTTTTAACTGTTGACTGGTGGTAACTTACGGTGGCCATCATAGTATATAGTATGCGAACTGCATATGAAGGGCCAGGGAGAAAAAGGAGTTAAGTCACTGTAATCAATTTTTTCAGGAGATCAATAAAACTTAAAGAAACGTTATAAACATTGTGTTGTTTATTTGAGAAACAGCTGTAAGCCAAGTCAGCAACAGTACACAAAAAATGTGGACTTGACTCCTTATTCCCTCTACGCGCTCGTTTGACCCCTTGTTCCCTCTACGCGCTCGACTTGACCCCTTGTTCCCTCTTTGCCTCTAGTTGCGAACGGGTTTTTTTAGGTGACTTGACCCGTTTTTCCCATAAATTGTTATAACACGTGATAATACTCTTGAAGAACTACAACAATCAATCAATAACTCATTTTTCAAAAAAATGTGACTTGCTCCCTTTTTCCCTCCGGCCCTTCACATTAAATCATCAAAATATATTACTAACACATTGGTATATTCGTGTCCATACATCGTGTATTGTGATTGTATTGGTGCTGTATTACGTCACCCATTGATTACAGCGGGCACAATTTGGTGGACATTCTAGTTTGACCCCTTGCGTCTAGTGTTCTATGGTTTTTGAATGTTGATGTTGAATTGAATGTTAACCTAACCAAAAAGTTTAAATAATTTATTACTGTTTGTTAATGAAATTTTGTCGTTAGTGAAATTTAAATAATGCAGTGTGTGTTCGGCGACGGACACTGACTGACTACTTGCCTTAAGCTGTGACTGGTATACAAATGACTCCAAGCGAATTACACTTTTTTTATATTAGTTGGCTTCTAGTGTTCTATGGAAAAAACGGACACTGAGAGCCATCTTACGGTTGGGGAGAAAGTACAATGATGTGCAATATGGCCCTATTTTTGATAGGATTCTATATGTATATAATTTTTTCTATGAATTATGTGGGCTTGTCGGTAAGTATGTAATTATCACAAATACGTAAAGATGGCTCTGTGTGTATTAAAATAAGTTATTAGACAAAGATAACAATTTTTAGAAGCTGTCCCATTATTAATAATTTTAAGAAAAAACAGCGAAAGAGTTTCAACTAGTTTTCCTCATTTTGATCCTAGGAACTCAAAGTCCTTGATTTACAGTTTGTATTTGATACGTATTTTTTATGTCACCGAAGGATGACATATTAATCTCGTTGCGTGATTATAGTGGGGAACCATATAATATAATAATTATAGAGTTGTACATGCATATATTGAATAAACGCAAGAGGACTGTATTCTCACTGTACTTAAAAAACAAGCCAAAAAATCATAAATTAACACTTTCACTGAGGTGACATTACTTAGTGCGTGTCAAAAACACGCACTTGACGAATTTTTTCAATTTATGTTGCCAGAGATAGCAAAAAATATCTATGATTGTTAATTATTAACAATAATTAACATATTAAATATATTTATAATTAATGTATTAAATATATTTTTATAGTATATTGTAAGATTCTATGTGATAGAAATTAAAGTTTAATTTTGTATTCTTGTTATTTATTATTTAACAAAGTATGTATAATACATTTCTGTTAAAAGCGACATCAAATAAATGAAATTGAAAAAAACGTTTTATTTTATAATATTATTTTTGAAATTGGTTAACATAAAACATACAAATATTATTCTATCTGCTAAAGGCACCAATTTTGAATCCAACTTGCCGCTTAAGATCTTAAAAGTTTTAGCTAAACCAATAACCCTTTCAACATGTATCCGTTCTGAAGATATTTTTTTTCTATCTTCTCAGTTGAGAAGTCTCAAATTGTCCATCAGTATTTTTTAAAAATTCTGGCACATTAACTGTAACATCTTTATGGCACACTAGGTCTTGCACGTTAAAGCCACGGTCACTAAGAATGATATCATTAGGTTCAAGTTTATCAATAAGTGCACATTTTTCAAACAATTCACGATCACTCGTAGATCCGCCATATGCATCGGACACAAATGTAACGCAGCCTGATGCTGAAATCCCAACTAAAGCTTTTAGAGTATTTGCTGATTTGTAAGTGGAATATGTAACCTGTTGTATAAGTGGATTTTTGGGCTTTTCTATTTTTATTTCCGTGCAATCTACTATCACAGTGCATGGATTAATAATAATAATAATAATAATAATAATAATAATAACACTTTATTCAAAAAACCATTATTAACATGGACAGAACAAGTCAAGTTGTAACACTGAATACATATATATAAGTATCTTAAAATAAACAACATAATTAATAACAACAAAAGTAAAAAATAACATTATTGATTACTGATAGCTGACAACAGATTTATAGTATTGGTAATTACTAATTAGTAATTACAGGATTATACAATAGATGGTACTCATAAACAACAGATACACCAATTGTAAGCTTTTGGATTAGAGACCACGAAATCAGTGGTTCTCAACATTGTATTATTAATTTAGGTCAATGTTATAGAATGCACAGTCGATTAGATATTCTTTAAATTGTTTTTTGAATTGTATAATAGGCAATTTTTTCAACTCATTAGGCACAATCTTATTATAAACCCGCGGTAGCATATCACATATGTTTCTAAAGATGTATTCCTTAACCGTCTGTGGCGTGTAAAGCTGTTTGGCCCCCCTAGTGTCATAGGTATGTACATCACACATTTGAGGAAATAAATTAGAATACTTTTTCGCGAAAATCGCTACTTCATAGTAATAGATTGATGGTAGCGTCAGTATTTTATGTTTTTTGAAAAATGGCACGCATGTATCTGTCTGCCGTAAATTAAAGATTGCTCTTATACACTTTTTCTGTAATAAAAATATTTGGCTACTGTTGACTGAATTTCCCCAAAATATCACACCATATCTAAGCGACGAGTATACAAAGGCGTAATAGGCTTGTAGAGCTGTTTCTATGTCAACTAGTGTGGACAACTGTCTTAAAAGGAATACATATTTAGTTATTTTATTTCTTAAGAAATCAATGTGAGGTTTCCAATTTAATTGACTATCCAACTGAATCCCCAAAAATTTGCAATAATCCACAGTTTTTAGCTCTTCCCCCTGTATATTAATTTTCAGTATTCTGTCTTGGTTATTTTTAGTATATTGCAGAATATTTGTTTTTTTTACGTTCGAACTAAGAGAGTTAGCACTAAACCAACTCTCCAATTTATTGAATGCGTCCTTTAATGATTCGATTGCATTCTGAAGAGTGGATTCACTAATGATCAAGTTTGTGTCGTCGGCAAACTGCGTTATATTATAAGTTATATTATTTGGCAAATCATTCACATATACTAAAAAGAGCAAAGGCCCAAGTACACTCCCTTGTGGTATCCCTCTTTTTAGATGGATTGTGCTGGATTGATAGCCATCAATATTAACGCTTTGTGTCCGTTCCTGCAGATATGATTGGAACCATTTTAATGCTATTCCTCGGACTCCATATTTACTAAGTTTGTACAATAATAAATCGTGATCAACACAATCATAGGCTTTACTTAAGTCCGCAAATAGGGAAAATACTTTTTCATTTTTACTTAAATTATAGATAATTGATTTAATTGTGTTGAATATTGCTGACTCAGTATTTTGGTTAGGTATGAATCCAAATTGTTTATTGTTAAGGATTCCAAACTTTTGCAAGTAATTCATAAGTCTAGAATACACAGCTCTTTCAAACACCTTTGATATGTTCGAGATAAGTGAAATTGGTCTATAATTATTCGCTCTTGTAGGGTCTCCATTTTTGAATATTGGCTTAACTGTAGATTTTTTCAATAAGGATGGATACCAACCATTAGTGAAGGACACATTCAAAATGTGTGCTAATGGTAGGGACATATAAATGGCACTAGATTTCAAAACTTTTATTGGCACTTCGTCCGGGCCACATGAATTAGTATTTTTCTGCATATGAATAAGATTGCATATTTCGGTAGTATCAGTTGGATAAAAGAAAAATGAGCACTGCTGGTCGTTCAGATTAATACTATTATAGTTTGGTTCCGGCAGGTTTAAATTCTCTGTTATATTAGCAAAATAGTCATTAAAAATTTTTGCGATTTCTTGTTTATTTTGAATCAGTTGGTTATTATGTGACAATAGTATGTCAGGCTTGTTTTTATTTGTACCAGCTGTGTTTTTTATTATTTGCCACGCTGATTTTATAAAATTATTGCTATTATATAAATGATTTTTGTTAGCAATCTTTTTAGCTTCAATTACTTTATGTTTTAATGACTTTTTGCATAAATTATAATTATCTTTCAATTGCATATTGTGTGGAAATTGCCATAGTACTTCATATTTTTATCTATGCATTGTTTTGGCACCCAAACATTCAAGTCTTTCAATTTACAATATAAGTAATTGATCCATGTTATAAAAATGTTGCTTAGAACCGTTTTATTAACCTTCAATCGAAATGCGAGTTCTGTAAATAGCATGTCCCGGCGTAATTTAATTAACACTAGAAGGAATTGATCAAAAGGGCTTAGAAACGGCACCTTTAATGTTTTCATTTGAGGATAATATTTTAAACAATTCACTTCATCTCCAAAAATACTAAATATGAATTTGATATGTTCATAATCTTCGAAACCAGTATAAAACTGTACTTCGGCCGCATTGGTTATATCCAGCATATTCCCAATTGAAGATTCTTTTCTTTTGTTTTCATTTTTAGGACATTCTTTAAGTGTATTGAGATCGTCACTTTTACATAAATCGCATTGGATACCAATATCTTTCTATTTGTTCTCGAACTCAATTTCCACTTCGCAGAAGTTTGTAGTTTCCATGAGGAAGATGTCATCCTTTTCTTTTTCACTGTTTATGTCTTCTTGGACACTGATTTTTCTTTTATTTCGCGCCAAAAGCCTTTGACGTCGCTCCTTCTTTTTTTGATGCAAACTAGAATTTTGTTCATTCCATAGGAATTGACTTGGCACTGCACATTTTTTCAACATAGGTCTGGCTGAAATAATAAATAAATATAATGTTATAGTTAAGTAATTTTTGATAAGGCAAGTACTAAAAAACGTTTGCGCTACATCATTGAAAGTTGGTCGCGCACAAACATAATCAAGGTGACTTAACTAAAGTTTATCATTACAAATAAATACAAAATATTCTTACGTTTTTCTAATACTGAGTCCTTCGGTAGCTGGTAATCGTCCGCCGTGAAGTGACTTTTACAAACGAGGCTATTTTTAGTTGGAGTAAATTTATCTCTGCGAATGGCTACAAGCCACTGTTTTAATCGGCTTTTATCTCCTATAGGGAACTTATGCCCTCCTGTTTTATTTGCACACATAGGCACTGCACAACACTGTGGCATTTTAAGAAAATAAATACGTTTTTAAGAAAAAATAAACCAAAAAAATGATCGAAAAATACAATTCGTGGATGTATTTTAACAGATGGTTGGACCTGATGCTACAGTGCTGCCATCTCACGTAGAACATTTCAGAAAACCCTCATTACATTGTAAAATACAGTCATACTGGTGCATTTTAACGTCTGTTTACTGTACCACTATTCAACATCTACTCAACAGAACAATTAAAACGTAATTTATATTTTTACTTGTCCTAAATATTTAATTTTTGTTAAAAATTTCGTTCTTATATAAAGCCTCCCATAACCTCCATTTACGCCGCGCCATTACAGTGGATAACACGTATTATTTATTAACTAATAACTTGTAATCTTTTTTTTCATCATGGAAAATAAAAGACTATCAAAATCAGCGAAAAAACTTGTTTTGAACGCTTTAGCGTTTGCTAACGCCAAAATAGACGTAAATCAGCCCCTCGTACCGCTAGAATCTGCTCTACACTTAAGTTTTTGTGATTATACGACTATAAAATGTGGAGTAACATTTCAAAACACGTTTTGTCACCATTACGAAAGTGTTCAAAAATCATCAAAAACTATTCAATGTACCTATTATTTAAGGGTTTATATTTTTCAGGTTGTGTTATTCTTATAGATTACAGGGTTTAAGGTACAATTAAAATTGATTTTTCATTAAAATGTGTGTCTTTCATGAAGAAAAATGCTTTTATGTGATGAACAAAACACTGCTGACACTACCCAAAACAGACGCATTGAACAAAACATATTATAATTCATTTAGTCGGTGATAAAATACGACTTGAACGAATAATGCTTCTAATTAAACGAATTAAAAAATTTTCCAACACTAATTAACGTTAATATTTAAATTTTATTAATAAAATATCAAACATATAGGTTATTTTCATATACACAACACTTATGTATATATGAATCATATATGCAACTCGCGCAGATACATATGTTTGTTATGTGATCCTGTGAACCGATCAGAACATGTTGCCGGCTGATTCCCATTGGTCGTTGGACAAAACATTGTTTGAATCAAACATGATTATAAAAACAAAGCAGTTTGAATAAATTAATAATTTTCTTTCTTAATTTTAATGGGGTAAAAATTTTTTTACGAAAACTGAATTATCTAAGTCTGATAGAAAACAGGAAGAAGAATCAGATGATGTGCCTAACTCAATTTTGAATTTTTGTGACAAAATTTTTTGATTAGTCAATCCACAAATAATGTTTATTTTATATAATTACATAACTGTATTCATTCAAAACGTTCAAAACCATATTTAATTTTAAATATAAAATTATTTTTTAGAGTTGCAGCACAGCTTGGAATATCGACTTCAACAATTACGAAAATTATAGCCGAAAATTGACACGGTGGAATTTGTTCCCCACGAAAACCAACATTACGATCAGTGTCCAAAATTAAGGAAATTGTATATAAAATACATAGAGAGAGTACGCTTGCATTTAATTGCATTGTATTTATAATAACGAAATACCTACTTAATATTCCCTTATTTTCCAAGAAAACACATGACACTTAGTACAATTTTGGCCGAGGCGAAGCAAGCATACATATTTCACGGGGAGGAAACAAGTTTAGCCAAAATTTTGCCAATTGTAGGTTTCCATTGGAAACTAGAGAGTAATCGGCGATATTTAATGGAAACGCTGAAAATTACAAGTCTCCAATTTAAATTTTGAAAAGAATATTTTAGAAATGTAAATTTAGAAAACCCCTTACCAGTAGTCTTTCTAGACGAAACGTGGGTTTTTCAAAAAGATGCATTTAAACGTACCTGGACTGATGATTCTGCCGAATACAGTCGCTCTGCTAGTGAATGTGGGCAGAGATATTACATCTAATTTCATATTTTATGTACAAAAATTATAAAAATGAAATCATAACTTTGTTATTTATTTAGTTATTTTTTTTTTATTTTTTTTTTTTTTTTTTACAGATATATTATTGTCTCAGCAAGAAGTATTTTGTCCCCGGAGCACACTTAATTTTTTCTTCACAGAGGAATTTCAAAAAATGGTTCCAGGAGCAACTTCTGCCGGGACTAACCAAACAATCGATTATTATATTAGACAATGCAAGATATCATTGTGCACCGGTACAATATATATATATACACTCGACTTACGTACATAAACGCTAATTAAATTAAGTTTGTATGTATCTGAACCCGGGCTCAGAGTTAAAAGCGTTATTATGGTAATATCTTACGTTTACGTATACACATTAACTACATATAATTATTCCGATTCATAAGGGAGTATATATGGCCTAATCCATAAATACTCTCAAAATTTGAGCCATTATAATAAGTAGTAATATATCAACACTTTGTGGGATTTCCGTGGTTACTAATCTAATTACAATGAAATTCGTAGAGGGCCAATTAAAGACCAACTCGCTTAATTTCTCAAAATTTCATCAATATTGATCAAACAATTTTAAAATTATGCCACATTACTCTATATATGCCACTTAGTGGAATTTTCGGACACACAGACGAACAGATAGACAAAGCGACAGACAGATATGAAGCTAAATTGTTCAGGAAGCTTTAAAACGTAAAATGCGTGTGAAAATTTTTATCTTGAAAGGAAAAATTTTCACATTTCAAAAGTGATCACATTACCTCTGCTATTTTAGTAGTCTGGAAGGCAAAATAGGGTCTTTTAGACTTTCATAAAGAATCATCTATCGAATATTGAACAAAATTGGAGTAGGCAGCAGAAATTGTAAGGGGAAATTTATGTATAATTTTGTTATCTATATAAAAAAATTTAAGATTACAATATTTCAAAAATTTTAAGTGCTACTACACATTTGGTTCATTTTTAATGATACTATTATTAAGGACATAATTTTTTTATATAAATATTTAAAAATAAAGAATGCTGCATTGTTTTTTTGATAAGTAAGTAAAGTGTTAAAACATAAATTTTTCCGTATATTTTTATTACGACAAAATACCCTTGTCCCACAATCCAGTAAATACACATAGAACTATGATGACTGGTTAAAAAGAATAAAAAAAAAAAATAACCTTAGATGTTCAAATAATCAGAATTTCTAGTAGATTCAAGAAATTTATCATCGGTACGGCAACAAGGCTTTAGCTTCAGGGGCTGAAGCATACGGGGAGGTTCTCTAATTTCGGGAATCGGTACGATAGCGATACATGAGGGCGCCACGCACTTTTGATTGTGCCAATTTACCCCAAAGTGCGAAATTGTTAAACTAGGCTCTGAAATATGACAAAAGGGGTAGCAATAGTAAGGCGTCACTACTGTTACTATAATTTTATTTAAAGTTCTCAAAAAAGAAATGCATACAGGACCGAAGGTTAAGTTTGACAAAAAATTAATATAAAGTACTTAAACCTTATATTCTCTCTAATAACTCGTTATAACATTCAAATCTCGTTACACTATCTTCAGATAAATAAGTTAAATTTAAGAACGTTCTTGAATTTTTGCAATTTTTGTAACACTATGGAGTTCGGTAATATTCAAAATAGTAAAGGTTAAGTATTTTCAATAAATTGAGTAAATTTTATAAAATGTTTTATAAATGTAAAAACGACGTCAAGCGTAATTTTAATCAGGTAAACAATATTTATTTGGCCAAATGCTTATAGACCAGAAAAACTCAGACTGTTACCTCCCTTTGTTTTGGGTGATTTACTTATGCTTCTGCGGGATTAACTTCAAATCAACGGGGCCGGACGTACTAAATGATGCAGTAATTCTCCTTCACGATACCAGTCTTCCAACAAAACTACCAATTTGGTGCAGGCAACAACTTGTCGAGCACATGTGGATACAGACGGAAGAAAATGCAGAATTTTCGGAACTCCAGGAACAACAGCAGGAACCAACGGGAACGGTGATCCGAGCAAGCGTCCAAATAGTTACTCCAACGTATACTAATTCTATATCCGATATTACTTGGCGATAAATATTCGGCAGTTCGGCAGCGATACAACTATCCAAAACAAAATGCTTCAAATATCGGTACAATCCTTGTAGTTATACGGAACACGATAATATAATGGTTATCGAAACAACAGTAATCGTAATAGTAAAATTCATAATAAAAATGTAGATGGAAATCGGCAAATGTAAACGAAAACAACTACGGCAGCATCAGCAGTAATAATCATAATAAATGTAATGATTATGATCGATG